>JAOTAY010000006.1:21841643-21852894 GCA_025629805.1 Erythroxylum baracoense | reverse complement strand
AATGGCTTTTGGATAAATATTCTTAAGCAAATGGTTAATTTGGGAATTATGTATGTATAGTCTATGATTGTTGGATTCGGGTCTTTCGACATAGGTAGTAGTTTTTATAAATAGCAGAAAGGAAAAAGGGGATAAAAATGTGTTCTAAATCTTTAATGAATAAACTGTATTGATCTAGGCAGAATTTGACAAAGTCGTCTTCATGAAAGTTGTATCTATTTCTTTTAGCTTTCTAACGACATAAAGTTTATAATTTTTAAACTTCGGAATTGAAAGTTATGATAAATTGAATTAGGAGTGTGCAGTCGGGTTGCATTGCGATAACCCCAATTTTTCCTGAATGTGCACGATCGCGACAAACTGCTATTGTTCATCAAAAGTCACGATCATGTACATGCACGATCGTGACTCTTCTTTTCTTTAGCTGTGCATTTTCTAATGCACGCCCGTGCATTTTTTGGGCAAATCTTGTATTTTTTATTTTATTTGTTTGTTTATTTATTTGTTTTTACTCCCTCCAATAATTTAATTCTTTTTATCTTGATGTTAGTATTTTTTTAAAATTCCCCTAATTTTGGTGCCTTGTTGCTGCGAAATAAGAACCAAGACCCGGGGCCAACAACCTATATTATACCTTCAAATTTTTTTATAGGGATTGAGCACTTGCACCTAACTTTATGATAGGTTCATGTCTGGATATTGTGTAAATATTTAACATGCAATATGTTATTTTTGATTCATATGGCTTATAATGAAAGCATTTGATAAATATCCAAAAGCACCTCCATAATAAAGTGATGTCAAGCCAATATAACTCATTATAGTATCAATTTTTTCCTCTTACAACACAAACGAGAACCTACATGCACATAAATATTATTCCATGCTTTTTTTATAATTTAAGAATTATGGTAGAGATTAGTCTCAAATAAATTATACAATTTATAGGATCTTATACCTTTTATGAATTTGAATTCAAACACTAATTTATACGTAATTGGAATATTAAGTCTTAGTGTTGTATGAGATAAAATTACCCAAGTTCAGAATAAAGTTAGACAATTTAATAAAAGACTTCACAATAAAAAGTCCTAAATATACCCAAAAACTATCACCATACTATACAAAAGAATATCCTCCCTCTATACCAAAAAAACATTCCAATATAAATAAAAACCATTACCACTTTATACAAAAATATCACCGCCTTATATAAGAAATCGTAGGCTTATTTCTCATTTTATGCAAGAAATAATCATAAATAATCCATTAAAGACATGTATCATGTAAGGAGAAGAAAAGGAGATGGATGACCCTACTTTATTAGAACATGTAGAAAATTTAAAGGCTAATGAGCCTAAGATTTGGAACTGACTACAAAGTCCAATTAAAAGACTCATAAAGATGCATTTGTTGGAAGGTGACCTAATGATTTAGATGGCTTTATTTCAATTTTTAGTTTTAGGCATCTTTAGCACTATTTTTTAGTATAATTTTTGGATGATATTGATTTTTGTTGCATGAATTTTAAGTTAAAAGTAGTTTAAAGTCATGGATTCAAATGTGTTTTGACGTTCTGTCACTATTAGATCATGATAACAACCATTATTTTGTACTTCTCATTCCATTAAAGAAAAAAATACAATTCCATTATATAAAAACTACCACTATATACAAATCAATACCTTTTTACTATATAATAAATACCACCACTCTATATAAAAGTATCACTACAATACTGATAAATGTTATTTAGATTATGTTTTTAACATGATTTTGAGAGTATTTTGCTTATGTTTGGATAATTTCTACAAGATTTGGTTCTCAATATATTTTGTCTATAGATCTTATTTTAACTCCCTAATAAAGGAAGAATAAATTTGGAAAAAATTAGAGCCAAGTTAAAGAAGTTTTAGCATGATTTTAGAGGAATACGAGTCCAAAAACATGACACGCTATAAAAGCCATATTGGATGCTATACAACACTGTTTTATGTTTTGGTCCCATATTGATGGTAATTTTTACATAGAGTGAGGGTTTTCTAGAGTTCCTATGAAAACTTTAGATACTTTAGATATTTTAGGGTTTTGTGAATAAAAGGAAGCTTTTAAAATTAGACGGCATGAAAAAATTAGAGAGAAAATAACACATCATTAGGAAGACAACTTAGAGCATCTTTAGATAAGAAGAAAGCAACTTTGGAGAGAAAATAAGTGATTTAAATCAAGATTCAAGTGAAGACATTAAGATTTCACGATCTATAAGAATGAGTTCCTTTATTTTATATTATTTCTTAATTATATTGGTATTTTTTTATCTTAGTATGAATTAAATTAGGATAAATCTAGATGGAATGAACCTTATAACTATATGTAAGGATGTCAATGGGCCAGACCGAGGGTAGCCCGGCCTCAATCACGGCGGGCCAAACCCTTGATGGGTCGGGCCAAACCCTGCCTGTCTATATTTTTTTAATTAAAAAATACAAAACAGCGTCGTTTTGGACAAAACGACGCCGTTTTTATTGGGCCGCGGGCTGAGCCGAGCCGACATATGGTCAGCCACTAAACTTGGGCCAAAAACGGGCCGGGCCGGGCCGAAATTTCCATCCCTAACTATATGTTTGGATTGATTCTTTGGTTTAATGGAAGACCCCAGTTTTATTGTGAATTATGCATGTTGACTTATTATGATTGAATTGAAACATGCTAAGTGTTTTGATTATATTTCATATTTTATATATAAGGATTGGGAAAATATATGTATAAATAAATTATGTCATGAATAATAAAAGCCACATTAAATTCTATAACTAGCACCATATAAATCTTTTTGTTATAGTCAAATCTATCAAGAAAATTTATACAATGAGCTAATGATTTCTTAGAAGTTTTGATGAGATAGAGATTCAATCTATCAACTTCAAGGTAGTGGCTATATTTCTTGAGAAAGTGTAACCTTAGAATTTCTACCAGTCTAGTAAATTAGGGTTAAAAATTGAATTAGGATATGTTTAAGCATAGTAAGGTTCAAGGTTGATTCTAAAACTATGTCTTATTTATCAGTCGATTATTTCAATCTCATCAATTACTTTTATTTATTATTTTAGATTAGTAAATTTAGTTATGATAATTATTTCTTTTAAATCAATAAATTGTTTGTTAAATTATATAATAGAAAGACAGTTATTACTAGTACTTGTAATTTTCATAGGATTGAAACTCATATTTATCTAGACTATATATAAGATTAATCAGTGCACTTGCCTAGTAATCTTTAGTATTATTCAAAAAGTGCAAAATCAAACGTTTTATGTTGTTGTCTGGGACTATGATATTAGTAACATTTGTAATTAATTTAATCACATTTTCTTTTATTTTATTTTTATTTAATTATTTTAAAACTTTCTTTCTTGAACATATTTTTTAGTTGAATTTTAGGATTTAGGTACTTTGGTCTATCATCAGGAGTAGTCCTAAAGTACTATTTAATCTAGATCCAAAAATTAAAAGGATTTTATTTTAGAGTTTAAAAGAGAGGAAAATTCTGAGGTTGTAGTTATCAAACACAATGACGGGATAAGGAGGATAGTATATTATAGGGGATTATACAAAGATCATCACTTATAGGAACATAATATGGCATCAATAGGCCATCAATAACTTTGAGATAGATTCCAACATGATTTAGAAGTTTCAACAACTTGTGCAATTTGAAGAATTGTCAAATGAGGATCCAAATACACACATCATTAACTTTTTAAAGATCTATAATGCTTTCAAGATTAACAGGGCTTTTGAGGATGCTATTGAGTTGAGCTTGTTTTGAAGGATAGAGCCAAATCATTGTTAACATCCTTGCCTCCTAGATCTATGACCACCTTGAATGGTCTTATTGAAAAATTTCTACCCGCATTTTTTCCTCTAGCATGAGCAGTAAAACTCAAGAATGACATATGTTTCTTTTCAATAATTAGAGAGTGAGATAGTATATAATACTTGGGAAAGATGAAAAGAGTTATTAAAGAAGTGCCCACACTATGGACTTAATTTGAGGTTACAGATGTAGACATTTCATACTGGATTGATTTACCCATCTAAGCAATTATTTGATGCATCTTTAGGTGGAACCACCTACTTCAAAACTCCTAAAGATTTGTAAGAACTTATATAGAATATATCTATAAACAACTAAAAATGAGAGAACTCAAGTTTAAATACAAAACCAAAATGTATTCATATTTTTTATGTGGTGATAACATTAGAAACAAAGTTGGAAGCCTTAAGAAAGAAGCTTAATAGTATGAGTTTGGCAATTAAACTGACACAAGTGATGAGCTGCAACACTTTTAATGATGAACACTCTAATCATAAATGTTAGACACCTAACAACATAGGACATATAACCAAATAGGTTCATTTGTAGGAAATTAAACTCAAAGTAAACTTTATAGTAATACCTATAATTTATAGTAGAGAAACCATTTTGAATTTTTATAGAATAATCAAGGATAGTAAAGTTAAGAGCCTTCACCTACATTTCATTAACAATTAAGAAGTCAAAAGAAAATGGTCAAAGAGTACCAACTAAAATTTTCATGCCCTAGTAGACTTGATATAAATAACAAGAAAAATAAATTTAGTAAGTTTTTAGAGCTAGTTAAACAATTACATACTATCATACCTTTTATTGAAACTCTTTCATATATGCCAAATTATGGCAAATTCTTAAAAGATATCCTTTTTAATAAAAAGAGACTTAAGAATTTGTTAGTGGTTACTATAAGTGAGGTGTTCTCCGCCATCTTGCAAAATAAGTTGTCCTAGAAAATTGAATATCTGAAGATTTTTACTATTCTTTATAACATTGGTAGTTTGTTAATTAAAAGGGAATTAGTGGTTTTAGGAGCTATTATTAACTTGATTCCATATGAAATCTTTAAGAAATTAGGTTAAGTGAACCTAAACAAACTAGGATGAGCATTCAATTAGCAGATAATTCAACTAAATATCTTAGGGGCATTTTGGAAGATGTTAAGTTTAAAAGGTCTATATTTCCTATTGATTCTATGATTATGGATATGATGGGTGATGTAGAGGTTCTCTTAATTTTAAGACAACCTTTCCTAACAATGATAAGGCTATAATAGATGTGGATGATAAAAAATTAGTGCTAAAGGTAGGAGATGAGGACGTTATCTTTAATATATATGAAGCTTTAAGACATTCCCTTGAGAAGGATAATATTCGTTTCTTTGTACATGTGACCAATGTTGAAAGTTCTTATGTTATGTAAGAAATAACCATAAATGATCCATTAGAGACTTATATCATGTAAGAGAAGAAGAGGATGGATGACCATATTCTAAATATGAAACATATTTGGAGGCTAATGAGCCTAAGATTTAGAATTGAACAACGTAGTTGTGTTTCAAGATTAAGATGATTTTATTTTAATTTTATATTGTAGGAAACATTCCATTCATGAATAATACAATATACATCAGTAAAAAAAATGAATAACATATCATACACACCTATTGGAAGGTAACTTCATAAAAATGTTCATCCCTCCATAATAAATACCATAGGTATATAGTGGAAGAAAATTCTATAATTCATAAATTTTGTTTTATTCAAACCTTTGGTTCTTCTTTTTACAACATTTTAGTGACAAGATTAAATCCTCCACCCTATATTTCATTGTTAAACGTATCTGCCACTTCTTATGGATAACAACAACTGAGTATAACTGCTAGAAGTTTAGCCTACCAACTATTCAAATTTTGAAGACAAGGTTTCTCTTATACACAAATATATTCTCAAATATATTGTTAGTTTTGCAGATTGTCCAAGCCAAATATTCATAACAACCTACATATATTAATTACTAAATCATACAACATATTTACTTGATGATTAATGAAATGCAATCAACATTCATAATTTTAGTCCTCCGTTCAATGTCATCCTTATATATATCTAAAAGTATCTCCTCAAACAAACTAACAATAATCAAACAAGCAATACAAATTTATAATCAAATCATTTTGAAATATATTCACAAAATATATCACATTCAAATAGGAAAACAGTATTGGCAATATTTATATTCAATATCTAAGCTTATTTTTTTGCACCTCTTCTAGTCGAGATTGTAATGTTCTTATTCTTTATTTATCATATAACCTTAATAAAACTAGACTTTTCAAGCTGTCGTCTCTTAGAATGGATTCTATATGCCAATACATTCATGAACTAACATCTTCTAACTTAGTTCCAGTGGCATTTGTAAATTTTTTGTTGACTTTTTCCAACAAATTATACAAGTACTCAAATTTTGGTTCACTATCGAGAGCATAATCAAGGGCCTCATAGAAATTCGATTTTATTTTTTTATCCTACTATCATAAATATCATCATCCTCTCTAATGTTACGAACCTTTATCTTTATATGGAATCGAAACACATCTTTGTGCACCCTTTAATAAGCATTTTTTTAAAAAAAGTTTAAATCTTAACCCTACTCAAATATTTAAATATGTGTCAACACATAATTCCCTTAAATTTGAACACCTCGCAGATGTGCTTTGCTTGTGAGAATGAATCAGTTAATGTAATTGTATACAACTTGACATTATTGAATCCTTCACCAATCTCCTTAACCTCGTATAACTTGTTATTCCATTTGGTTCATATTTTGCGCTTGCAATAGATGACACTAGTAAGCTTGTTTTGTATAAGATTAAATATATATATTGGCTTATTCCCTTTAAAATTCTTTCCCAATATTAAATTGCAAAACCAAAAATACGTTAGTTCCTAAACAAAAGTAATCAAACTCCATCTCCTACTCAATCTTTTTCCTGATTACATTTTTGTATTGCCAATGTGCTACACGCATGCACATAGTAACCAAAATAAGCTTTCATACCCCCACTTCTTTGTGTGTTTGAAATTCTAGCCCAAAATTGATTCATAACATAAGTTGGAACCTAACTTATACGTTGATCAAATAAAGACTAAAGCCATGAATTATTACCCAAGTTAAACTCAACAACTTTTTCATTCTATTTTGTCTTGAATTCTTCAATGTTGCTAGCATCATAAACAATATCTATAAAAAATATCTTTTAATCTTTTATAACTCTTATGACACCAAAATTTTCTAGTATTTTATTAAGCATATGCTACAAACCTAATATGTCTCACACTTAGGAATACCAACAAGATGATATTGCCTATAGTTCTACACTTGTTCTGTTGGTAAATTTGTCAAAAAAAATGGTTTTTTGCTATTGCCATAATTTTCTTCAATAAATGCGGAGGAAAATTATTACTGAGATTTTCCCAACAAAATATAGCGACGGAATAGTAAATTTCGTCATAAAAATAGGTGGAAATAGGTGGCAGAAAAATTATACAACTAAACTACTGACAGAACCATATTTTTTTCAATAATTACTGACAGAACCACAGTTCCGTCAATAAATGTTAGTTTCTCCAAAAATTAAAATGACGTTGTTTGGTTTAAAACTAAACGATGTCATTTTGAATAACCTTATAAGCCACTCGAAACCTCCTATCTTCCTCCCCTCTTTCATTTTCTCTCTGCTTCCCTACTTCATAACCATCAGTCCCTCTTCCTCCTAAACATTCAATGCTGATTTTTGCTTGTTTCAGTCCATCATGGATCATTTTTAAGTAAGTTTGCTCTTCGGTTTCCCGATGTCTCCAAAAAATTTGTTGATAGTGTTGAACGTAAGTAGGTTTTCATGGATTGTGGGTATATGAACGTGGGTGGGTGGGTTTTCATGGATTGTGGGTATTATGCATTTTTACCTAAAGTCGGTGGTTTATTTGTTGTTTGAATGTGTTTTTGTTCGTAAATAATGAAAAAATGTAGTGATTTTGTTATTAGTTAGAGATGAATTTGGGTTGCCTATGAATTGTTCGATGAAATGTCTCTTAAGGATGTTAGTGAGACTTGGTTAATGCCTTGGAATCTTAAAAAAATGCCTAGAGTAGTTACATAACACTTGAAATAGAAATTTAACAATTATATGGAAGGATTTCATATAATAGAATGAAGTTAGACAATTATATGGAAGGTGATATTTGTGAAACATGAGCATTTTTACGTATTAATATGGTAGAAATTAAATATAGTTCAATATTCGATTATGTAGATAATTGCATGAAATTTCTTAATTATCCCAACGCTTACAATTGCTTCTAAGTCTGCTTTTTGTACTACTTGTTGAATAATGAATTCTTATTGATTTCATCCAATAACTTAAGAAGTGTTGATGTATGTCAAGAGTTAGTATATACTGTGACTTCAATAATTATCTTCATATGATTGTATATTTTGTTTGTTATATTATGATATACATAGATAATGTATACATAAATATGGTTATTCATCATTTTAAAAGCTTACTCAAGGAAATATTTGATGAATAAAGGTATATCTATTTGTTAATAGTCATGTATTTATTTAATCAATTTTTTGTATAATTGTGTATGATTTCTATTTTAAGTTCCTTTTAAATATAAAGGAAGTGATGCGAAGTGATGCCACATTGTATCAAAATCTTCTTTTAGCTTCTTGTTAAAGTATTATATAGGTTTTTATCTATATCTCTAAAAACCAAGATGAAATATTTGATCACTCCCTCTTTTGCTAATTTAGATATACTGATAATTAAAGAAATGATAAACACTAAAATTTTCATTTGTTCAGTTGAAATGATAGTCTTTTGCTTTTCTTATGAAATATTTGTCTTGTGTTTGTTTTAGGTAAAATAAAAAAGAAAAAGTATTGCATATCTTGTACAATAAAATCTATAATTGAAGTTTAAAAAATCTTTGTAAGGAGGAATTTATAAAGGTACTCAGACTGTTAATGTGTGAATATAACCTTTTGAAGAGATCATTGACACACGTGACTCAATACAAACATAATAGGTTAAGGAAGTTGAAATCCTCCCATTAGTTTGATTTCTTTATAAAGATTCAGTACATGACTTGAAATGGATTAGGAACCATAACATTGTTAGGTACCTAATATAGACATTTGTAAAAGAAGATAATGATTTATATTTACTACTTTAAAATTTTAACATTTTGAAAATTTAGTAAAATCTAGTTCATTATATGCACTTCCTTGCCTCCATAATGTTGAACTCATAAAGAGAAATAATTGAGTGAATCGAATTTTGTATAGCACACGTTATTGTGAACTTAACTATAAGATCTTATTTGCAATATAATTGCTAGGTGTTAAAATGTTAAAAAGGATTTTGACAATTAAAATTTTATAGGTATTTCAAGAAGTATCAAATTCCTTTCCTATTGAAATGTGTCAAACTTTGAGGGCCTATACTTATAGGGTAAAAGAAATAGAAATGATATGCAATCATATTGACATGTCATCCCTAATTATAACAATTAGTTTGTATTTCCTATGAATATTTAAGTTAAAGATGAGCATAACTAAATAATAAATTAGTTATAAGGTGAGTTTTAGATATGTTAAAGATTTAAAGAATAATGAAATAAGTTTTGAGTGCATTATTATGTGTGTGAGTGTGATAGAAGCTGATAATGCATTTTAAAATCAAGAAAGATTCTATTAAGTTCTAATTAAGCGATAATATAATCTTGATAATAATTAAATTGTATATGATTCCTATTTATTGATAAAAAAGAAGATGTATATAAAGTTTCTCTTGTCCTAGATCTTTTGGTTAAACTTGTATAAGGTTATGCTTATATTCTTTAATAATACAATTCCTTTATTGTATAAGGCTATTGCCTATAATACAACTCTTTATAATACAATTCAAAACTTATCAAAAGCTAGCTAATTGTTTATTATCTTTTTTACAGGCTGTGTTCTGTGTTGAAGAGCGTCGATAATTGTCTAACCTCGTCCGTCTTCTTTGCAGTTTACAATTATCCGTCTATCAAGGTAAGTCGTTCAACTAAGTAATTTATAATGTGATTGTTTTATGTTTTTCCTTACGACTTTATCTCTAACAATGATTGATGAGTTAAATATAGAGTCTATTTGAAAACAACATTATGTAATTGTGGTTATCTTGGTGCAATTAATTCTTGTATAAATATAATTAGAAATGGCTATCTTGGTTTTATATGTTCTACTTTAATAGATTATACGAATGTGTGTTGTTCTTTGGAATTGGTTATTTTGGTTTTGTTGTTTGGAAGATTGTTAGAATGATTGATAGCTAGATTTATGAATTACATAAGTATTTACTGCATATCGAATTAGTTTGCATAATTATGGATGATTTAAGGCATAATAAACCCCTATGATGGTATATAGGTTGGAAACCTGTGATGTAGCTCCCATGAGGCTTATCAGTAAAAAATTTCACAAGCCTAGGAGTTATAGCGAGAAGTCTCTTTCTTGATTCACAGTTGTAAACAATATCACGTACCATAATGCTTGTTTAAAATCAACTTTGGAAATCAACTTGTAGGTGATTAATTGAAACATAAAGACTTCAACTTTAATGTGATGAATTCAAACTTAATTAACATAAGACATTCACGTATAATTGACGTAACAATTCTTTGCATAATAAACCCATAGGATGATATATAGGCTGGAAACCCCTGATGCAACTTCTATGAAGATTATCGGTGAAAAATTCCACGAGCCTAGGAGTCATAACGAGAAGTCCCTTTCTCGATTCACAAGTGTAAACAATGTCACGTCAACACCAATTGTAGACTACTTCATGTATGTTAAATCTATCCTTCAATATTAATTCTTAAAAATTATCACTTATTAACATAAACAATTATAATGATAGGACAAAATACAAGAAAGCATTGAACGATAGTTTCAGAGTTCTGAAATTATTGATGAGAGTTAAGCATGTTGTGGAAGGATTTTCAGCTTAGGTTCATTTGCAAACACATGTTATTCGCAATCCTCCACATCCACTACAGCTGCATCTAGTAGGTGGTCTGTATCAAATGAAAGAGTCATTCAACTTGAGAGCACAGTAGAAAGGCTGGCAACTCAGTTACAGCAGTCGATGAAGTACATAGCCTAACTTCATAATGAGGTGGATCAGTTAAAGGGGAGCACTACAAGAAATTGTATTTATAGTGAAAGTAAAAGTTGTCACTAAAAATAGTAATATTTGTCACTGTTATTAATAGTGTCCAATATTTGAAGTCGTCACCTCCCGTCACAAATACCTCCGTCACT
>JAOTAY010000006.1:21799609-21841543 GCA_025629805.1 Erythroxylum baracoense | reverse complement strand
CCAAAATCAGTCATATAGAAACATCTAAAAGATGTTGCAAGGACATCGAAGCTCATTATGGACACTTTTAAAAACAATAACCAAACTCAAGAAGATTGTCCCAGGCAAACCAACAAATTTACATTAAGGAGACAACTTTCAGAATATTTAAAACCCAGATGTAACTACAAACTGGCAAAGCATTTAAATCAAATGCTGGTAAATAATATATCCTTGTCAAATACGCATAACCTTCTAACAAGAAAAAGTATCCAGGACATGTCAAGTCTTCCAAAGCCTTGAGAAAAAAACTAAGAAAAGCAAGTGACCCCTACTCCCTACTAACACTGAAGTGCAGTGCAAGGCACCAGCCAGCAAGACTATTCTGTATAACAGCTAAAGTATTGCTCAAATTTCATGAAGAAGAAGATGAAAACGAAATTTCTGTAGCACGTGTATCTGCTCAGATTATGATAGAATATTAAACATTTTCTTCATGCACATTTATTTAGGCAGTGGAATCCATGGGTTATTGCAAGAGTTATGTGCATTCTGATGACATGATTGATTGCTAAATCACAGTAAGAACACAAAGTAATAATTGCATGAGGAAAGTTGATTCTGGGATCTCAACAATCAAATACAAGTTCTCACATACATATAAAGTGTATTCAATATAATGATACACGAGTATAATTGAAGGATGCTTACGCGGCACCTTCCAAAAGGGAAGGGAACACCTAGCAACGCTGACATTGTTGCTGCAAAATCAAGCTGCAAAAAATGAGCCAATACTTAACATAAGAAAATCATTCTAGAAAAATAATGGGCAAATAACATTCGGGAATTCTATGGTTTACCTGTTGGATTGAACTGACGCATATCTTCTTCCCAGCCTGAAATTGGATACAGAAAATAATATTCAGTAAGAACAAAAATTATTGATCTGATCTTAAACTAAAACTTCATCCTTAAATCTATCCATTTTATCTATATAGCCTCCAGTTTCTTGGAGGTGAAAGAGAGGCAAGGACAGTATGGTCCAGCTAGATAGCAATTAAAAGTGTTGACGTAATGGTTAAACTTCTTTCTCTGCATTTCTTAAGAACTAAAAACTATGAATAAGGTTTTCATCCATTTTTAAAATAAGTTCTTCATCTTTCTACTAGACTTCTCCATCCTCTCCTAAAAACTTCTGATATTAAGTAACAACATGCTTCTCCATTAATATAGTCAAGAAAAAAAGTAACATAAAGAACAAACTGGCACAAAGAAGGATGTCTTGAAACTAACAGTGAATGCAGAATCACTTAAAGAGCAGGCAATACCAAATCGAGAGCACAAGAGGAGGTATCAAAGTCAGATGGAAGCGGATAGGAAGATTTCTTAAAACTCATGCCGAACATTGATGTTTCAACCTGCATCATGTAATTTTGTTACAAAGGAAACAGAGAATGAAACCAAATTGAACTTCAGAAAGTTAAATTATATACCTCTTCAGCGCTTCCTCCACCATGATCACCATTCAGGGTTTGTCCATGGTCGCCCATAACAAGAAGGAAAGTGTTTTCATGCAAGCCACCTGAACTAGACTCACAATCCAGAATTATGATAAGCTTCTGCAGTAGGATTTGTGGTAAAGCATTATCAAATAAGAATTAAGAATGCAGGAAAGATTATGGTGGAATTAAGCATGCAGGAAAGATTAAAACTAACAGACAAAGGCAGCTTGATAATGGAAACAAGATGAGCTTATTCCACCATAACCAACAAATGTGCATTGAGAAAGTTCACATGTATAATAGAGCTAATGAATGAGCAACCCATGTGTATTGAGAAACTTCACATGTATGGTAGAGTCAATGAAGGTAGGACATCTGGAACAATCAATTCTTTATTTCAGAAATCAAATCTTTCATAATCAATGAGAGAAAATGTGATAGGTAGGGATATGTACCTTGAAAAAATGTGCTAGGAGCAACAAAATCAATCCTGAAAACAACCCAAAATCTTAACTTTAATCCACATCAGTCCCTATGACTATACAACCAGACTACTCTTTGCAATCTCAAAGGAAATAGAGAAGATGCTCAGTACGAACTCACCTGGAACCTCCTCCTTTCCTTCTGAACTGAACATAGATCTAGATTAATGGTTCACCCATATCCCTGTCAGCAATGGATAAAGGCTTAAACAACGGAGTTATCAGAATCAGAAAGGAAGTGCTATAAACCTTAAATCTGATACCTTCTTCGAAGACGAGTTGTCCTTCCCGCTTTATGCCTAGTCTATGAAGCCCTGTTCCCAGACGAATAAAACCCAGATCATTCCCAAGATGTCAACAATGTTTGATTGAAAAAGGCGTAGAGCAAGGTAAGAAAGCAAAAAACAATACTGACCTAAGTCAGGGCTTCAACTGTTGGCTAGACACAGAAACATAGAGACATCAACGAATCTCGCCCCCTTCCGATAACAAAGAAATAGCTTAGTGCCCTAATCCCTAAAGGAGATCTGAGTTGTAATCGATTACCTAAGGAAAGTTGCTACTAAGAACAAGGCTAAGAAGAGGAGTCCCTTGGATCTTCGCAAGCATCACCTTTAGAGCATCGAAATCATCCTCCTTAATTGAGTAACAGATCGAAGATTTGATAAAGGCAAAATTAGTTTTACCCTAAATCCTCTATAGATGCCTTTTGTAAACGTTGTCATTTTTCAGCTATTTTTGTGTATCAAGTGAGCCAAATGGGCTATCCACGAGGGATAGCCATCTAGATGTAACTTCTCCAATTTTTAATGAAATTATTTAATTTCTAAAAAAAATTTGTAACAAAAAGTTGATCAAGTGACAACAAAAATTTTTGTCACTAAAATTACAAATAATAGTAAGCATAGTGATAGTTCGATTATTATGATAATATTAAGTAGACACTAACTAATTGAGTTTTTATTGGCAAAAGTTTTCGTCATAACAAGTACATAGGCTTTTAATAACAAAGCTTAGTGATAAAAGAAAATTTGACAATATTAATATATTAATAGTGACAATTCAATTATAAAGGTACTAAATTGTCACAATTTCCATTGCATTAGTGACACAAAAATAAATCATCACAACTAATCTAAATAATAGTATCAATCAATTGTTTTGTCACAACAAACCTCGTATCTGTGACGAAATAATACCTAGGCACACAAAAATTGTCACTAAATTACAAATGGTAGTGACCATAGTTATAGTATGGTGATTGTGACAATATTAAGTAGACACTAATTAATTGAATATTTATTGATAAAAGTTTTCGTCACAATAAGTAAAGTATTGTGTGACAATAAACTGTTTCATCACATCAAGAAAAAAATATTAATGACCAAACTATGTTTTGTTACAACAAATAGAAAATTAGTAGTTACCAACATATGTTTTGTCATAATTACAATTAATTCCCACCAAAATTATTTTGGTGCCAAATTTCATAGGCTTTTATTGACAAAACTTAGTGATAAAATAAATTTTAACACTATTAATATATTAATAGTTACAATTTAACTGTGAAAGATACTAAATTGCCACAATTACCAATGTATTAGTGACAAAAATATAAATATCTTGGCACTAAAAAATATCGTATTTGTGATGAAAAAATAGTTAGTCATAAAAACATTGACACTAAATTATGAATAGTTGTGACCGTAGTTATAGTTTAGTTATTGTGACAATATGAAATAGACACTAATTATTGAATATTTATTAACAAAATTTTTTGTCACAATAAGTAAAATATAATGTGATGATTAACCGTTTCGTAACAAAAAAATATTAGTGACCAAACTATGTTTTGCCACAATAAATAGAAAATATTCGCTATTAACATATGTTTTGTCACAATTATAATTTATTCCCATCAAAATCATTTTGGCACCAAATTGCATAGGCTTTTAATGACAAAACTTAGTGATAAAAGAAAAGTTGTCACTATTAACATATTAATAGTGACAACTTATTTGTGAATGATACTAAATTGTCACAATTACTATTGTATTAGTGACAAAAAAATAAATCATCACAGTTAATCCAAACAATAGTGTCAATCTATTGTCTTGTCACAAAAAATCTCGTACTTGTGACGAAATAATAGTTAGTCACAAAACAATTGTCACTAAATGTGTTAACTCTTGTAGTGGAGGGACAATACCTCATCGCAGCAGTCAGACCATCCGCCTTCACCACCGGCATATCTTAGATGGATATGTGACGTTTTGCTACTCTTAAGTTTTTGTATAAATTCTTAATATACAATTATTTTCAAGATACTTATTCGTGTAAATTATAATATTTTTATTATATTACTATTAATGAGAATAATATTAACTTTATATTTATCAATCAATGTTATATTATTTATAGAAATTAAATGTATAAAAAATAATAACATGATTAACAAAAAACTTGGATAAGAAGAGAGAAATGGTAGGTGAAATTTATAATAGGTAAATTTCCTAACGGTTTACAAAAATTTGTGGCTAATTACCAATGGAGTGACATATTCTGTCTTAAATTTTAGACAGAATTTTGTTATTCCATAGGTATTTTAGCAATGGATAATTGTTACTTCGTCGGTAAAAAAATATAGCAACAGAATACATAATTCCATCAATTAATATAACGACGGAATTTTGTTTTTCGGTGAGTAAATTTACTGACAGAAAACATTTTTCGTCGCTATATTTTTACCAATGGAAAAACAAAATTCTGTCTCTAAAATCAATATATTTTACCGACGAAATTTTTTTTCCGTTACTATATTTTTATTGATGGAATAACAAAATTTCATCGCTAAAATTTACCTACGGCCGTTTCTCATATGACTTTTTCTATCGATAATTTTTGTCGATAAATTTGTTTCCTGACAAAATGTCTTTATTTTCCATCGGTAATTTTCATCGCTAAAAATATTTTTCTTATAGTGTTGTATACCTAAGATATATATGAAAAGGTCAATAATATTGCCCAGTAATGCATAACGTAGTAAAATAGGTTGTCTTTGATGGTTTACACTAGCGAAGGGAGCAAATGGTATTTAAAATTTATTCATAAGATATGCCATATTAAACGTGATCACGTCACCAAGTTCAATAAGCTTCCTAACTCTTTGCATCTACTTAAAAAATATTCTTCAACCTTACTCATCATACTCAATTCCTAGAAGAATCTATTGGCGTGAGTTATCGAAGGAGCAATTATAGGAATAAAAATATTCTAGTTACCAAGTTAGTTTTATTTGATTGTAAATCATCCAAGATTGTAGCCTAGATTAATGTGATTAGCTTCTTCCAAATTAGCTTCATGTACAGGTTATATATAGCCCACCTTTGTTGTATCTTTGATATAGAAAGATATGTCATTTTTTCTTTCTTCATAACATGGTATCAAAGCAGAGATTCTAGGGCCATAGAATTTTGGAAAAAATTATAGAAAAAGAAAAATGGAAACACCTCCCACTGGGGTGGAAAAACACGAAGGGGAGAATTCAATTCTCGAAGATTAAATGACACAAGTACTAAACCACAACCAAACTCAGAACTAGATTACAAGTCATGAACCTGCTACACATATTGGAATCAAGTTAGATGGTACCAATTATGCACTATGGTCCCAAATTGTTGAGATGTATATCTCAGGCAAAGACAAGTTGGGATACATAAACGGAGATCTTCCACAGCCTTTGTAAATAGATCCAACATTCAGAAAATGGAGAACTGAAAACGTAGTGGTAAAGGGATGGCTAAACAATTCTATGGGCCCAAAGTTAGTCAGTAACTTTATCAAATGCTCAATGCCTAAGGCTGTTAGGGATAATATTGCTATTACGTACTTTGATGGCACTGATACTTCATAAGTATATAATCTCAAAAGAAGAGTAACCAGACTCAAACAAGGAGGAGGATCTATCGAAACATACTATAACAATCTGCAAGTCTTGTGGAGAGAAATCGACTTTCATCGACCAAATCCTATGGAATGTGATATTGATATACAAAAATATAACTCTATTTTGCAGGAGGATATAGTCTATACCTTCTTAGACAGACTTGATGATCGGATTGAAAAGATCCGAGCAGATATGCTCTAGATACAACCATTCCCAGCAGTGGAACAAGCTTATGCATAAGTCCAAAGAGAGGATCTGAGGCAATTTGTAATGATGACAAATGAAGATACCATATTTAGTAGTGCTATGCTTTAAAAAGGAGGGCACAAACCTCAACACCAATTATCTTTTCAAATGCCATTAAATGGAAAGCCTAACACAACTACAAAACCGAAGTCACAAGGGGAAGGAGGAGGTTGCACACATTGTGGGAATACAAAGCACACCGAAGAAATATGCTTCGAACTACATGGTTATCCAGAATGGTGGCATGAACTTAAGACAAAGAAAAAGCGTGAAGTAAGTGGAGGTGACAATCCTGGTCGTGCGGCTCTTATGAGCATAAAGCCTCAACTATCTCTTATACTACAACCAAAATCTTTTATCTCTACTAATGAACAAATTGCTCAGAATGACTCGGGTAACTAAGGTTATGTTTTTTCTTGCTCAAAAACAGGGAACCATAATGGCTGGATCATTGACTCTGGGGCAACAAACCACATGACCTTTGACCCTTGTGACTTCTCTGAAGCCTCCCAACCAAAACGAATATGCATTGCCAATGCTAATAGAGTAACATATCCAGTAATAGGGGCTGGAACAGTGGCTCTTTCTCCTTCTTTTTCATTACCAAATACCTTACTAGTTCCATCACTTTCTAATAAATTGTTATCCATTGGACAAGTGACTGAGGAAATGAATTATTGTGGTCTAATGTATCCTAACTCCTATCTGTTTCAGGATATTCTCACCAAGGAGATTATTGGTCGTGGTACTAAAAGGGAAGGGTTGTATTACATGGATGATTTCAGTTATGGTCGAGCAAATAATATGCATTCTTTTGGAGTTAAGGAAAGGAAGATTTGGTTATGGCATAATTGGTTGGGGCATCCCTCATTTTGGTATTTGAGATGTTTATTTCCAGATTTATTTACAAAGTTTAATGAGTCAGATTTTAAGTGTGAAGCTTGTATTTAAGCTAAGAGTCATCGTGTAACTTATCCAATCAGTTTGAATAAATGTGAGACTCCTTTGTTGATTGTTCATTCTGACGTTTGGGCCCCTGCTCTTATTACTATTTCTTTTGGTGGTCGCTGGTTTGTAACCTTTGTCGATGATTTTACACGAATGACTTGGCTGTATGTGTTGAAAAATAAACATGAAGTGTTTCTAATATTTTGATCCTTTCCTAATATGATTCGAACACAGTTTTCTGCTAAACCACAGATTCTTCGACCTGATAATAGCAGGGAATATGATCATGCACAATTTCATAGAAACTTTCAGGAACATAATTTGCATCATGAGGCATCTTGTTCTCAAACACCGTAATAGAATGGTGTTGCAAAGCGCAAGAATCGACAAATCTTGGAAATCACTCGAGCTCTCTTGACCGCTACTTATATCCCTAAACGATTTTGGACAAATGTAGTAATGACTGTTGTATACTTGATGAACCGACTACCATCACAAGCTTTGTACTACAAAACCCCTCTTCAAGTTCTCGCGCAACATGTGACATTACCATCAGTTCTAATGCTTCCTCAAAAAAAGTTTGGTTGCGTTACATATGTTCATATACACAAGAATCAACGAACAAAGCTTGATCCATGTGCTGTCCTTTGTGTTTTTCTTGGTTATGCAACTTACAAGAAAGGATATCGATGCTACGATCCAGCTACCAGGCGACTCTATACCACCACGGATGTCACCTTTATTGAATCAGAGAATTTCTTCACTTCTCAATCTTCCCGCTCCTCTCTTCAGGGGGAGATGATGAGTGAAGAGCATAATTGGGAAAATTAGCCAGGATTCGAAGCAACTTCAAATGATGTAGAGGAGGTTCAGCCAAGAGAACCAATAACAATACTGATCAAAGAGGAGAAGTTGAAAATGCCGAGCATGTTCAAGCAGAGATCGAACAACCAACAAGAATTGGTCAAAATGAAGAAACTATAGAAATTGAAAGTGAACAACCCTTTCATGACCTGACAGTACCACAATCAGACCAATCTCCTGATAATATTCCTAAGGTACAAATTCTAAACTCTCCTCACAATATTTCTGTTGGCTATAAACTACCGTTCAGGTACAATCGCAGGCAACCACCAAACCGTTATTCACCCGATCATGAAACGAGCAAGTCAAAATACCCAATTGCCAACCATATCTCAACTAAAAAATTATTTGAACCTCTCAAGGCATTGGTTCATAAATTATCTGTAGATGGTGTTCCTGATATAATAAGTGAAGCCATGAATAATCCCAAGTGGATCCAAGTGATAGAGGAAGAGATGAAAGCATTACAGAAAAATGATACTTAGGTGCTTGTGCCATTGCCTAAGGGAAAGAAAACTGTGGGATGTCGATAGGTGTTCTCTGTCAAACACAAAACAAATGGATCAATTAAAAGATATAAAGCAAGGCTCGTTGCGAAGGGATATACTCAGACATATGGGATAGATTATCAAGAAACTTTCTCACCTGTAGCAAAATTAAATATTGCGAGAGTACTAATCTCTCTTGCTGTAAATTTGGGCTAGCCAGCAATTTGATGTCAAAAATGCCTTTCTCTATGGGGATCTTGAAGAGGAGGTGTACATGGACATTCTACCTGGGTTTGTTTGTTCAACACAAGGGAAGGTAGTTTGCAAGTTGCAAAAGGCGTTATACGAATTGAAACAGTCCCCTAGAGCATGGTTTGGACAATTTAGCCTTGCCATGTAATTTAGATCATACTCTCTTCTTGAAGCACCAACGGGGAAAGGTAACAGCTCTAATAATCTATGTTGATGATATGATCATTACATGAAATGACGAGGAAGAAATCTTTAAATTACAAGAGCATTTAGCAACTGAATTTGAGATGAAGAGTCTTAGAGGGTTGAAGTATTTTTTGGGGATTGAAGTAGCTCAATCAAAACGAGGCATATTTCTATCCCAAAGGAATTACATGCTTGACTTGTTGTCAAAAACAGGAATGCTTGATTGTAGACCTACTGATACATCAGTTGTTCAAAACCATGGTTTGGGAGAATTTCCTAACCAGACCCCCTACCAATAAAGAAGGTATCAACTCCTTGTGGGAAAGTTGATATACTTATCTCACACATGGCCTGATATTGCTTATACGGTGAGCTTGGTGAGTCAATTCATGCATTGTCCTAGCGAAGACCATATGAGTGCAATGGTTCGCATTTTAAAATACTTGAAGTCTTCTCCAGGAAGAGGACTGACATTCACAAAAAACCAACATTTGCACATTGACGTCTATACAGACGTAGACTGGGCAGGGAACATTACTGACAGGAAATCTACATTGGGCTACTTTACATTTGTGGGAGGCAATCTGGTCACTTGGAGGAGTAAAAAACAGAAGATAATTGCTTTATCTAGTGCAGAGGCTGAGTTTAGAGGCATGACTAAAGGATTGTGTGAACTACTTTGGTTAAAAAGATTATTGGAGGAAATTGGGTGTTCATCTTAGGAAACAATGAACCTGTTTTGTGATAATGAGGCAGATATAGCAATCGCGCACAACCCAGTTCAACATGATCACACCAAACATGTTGAAGTGGATCAACATTTCATCAAGCAGAAGCTCGAAGACAAGGTCATTCAGTTTCCTTTTCTAAAGTTAGAAGATCAGCTAGCAAATATTCTTACAAAGGCTGTCTCTAGCAAAATATTTCATAACTCACTTAACAAGTTGGGCATTGATGACATATATGCACCAACTTAAGGGGGAGTATTGACGCGAGTTGTCGAAGGAGCAATTATAGGAACAAAAATATTCTAGTTACCAAGTTAGTTTTATTTGATTGTAAATCATCCAAGATTGTAGCCTAGATTAGTGTGATTAGCTTCTTCCAAATTAGCTTCATGTACAAGTTATATAGACCCCACCTTTGTTGTATCTTTGATATAGAAAGATATGCCATTTTTTCTTTCTTCACAACAAAATCTACTACCCTTTTTCTTTCATTCTAATGAACATATTTCCTTCCAATCTCACTCACCTCAATATGTTTATATGATTAAAACACTTTTGTAAACATGTCATATTTTCTTAACCTCACCCTCGTGCCATCAAAACAAAACGTACATTTATGCATGGCTTAATTCCATAGTTGTCATTCAATACTAATCCATGTCTTACATGGCTATCCACAATCGAATGTTGCATCATTAACCTCACATTATTTGGAATCAAATCATAGTCTAGCATATATTCAAACTTGATTATTCTCTAAATACGTCCATTTGAAATTAGTTTCATTCTATTCATCTCTTATTATTTATGCAATTGAACTTAATGGCAAACAATTGCTCTGCTCATAAACTCTACTTTCTCGATTTTCCTTCCTCCCCTTTTAGCAATTGCAAATCCATAACACCTTGCATACTTATGGTATAAACCAAATATGATTTCTAAATTTTCAAACTTCAATCTTATTTTTTAATACCACTGCTATCTTGATGCTCACTGTGAGATTATTAAGCCTATACATCAAAATAGCTCTTTCCGTTTTGTAAGTCATTACTCATCTACACTGCGCAATTGTATTAAACGAAAAATAACACCAACTTATACAATAAATATCTCCATATTATAATACTAAATATACCATAACATCAAACAAAAATATATTGCTCAACTGTACAGTAAATACAACTTTATATAATGTCACTCCACATTTACTTGTCTATGTCAATCAAACTCATCAAAAAATTATATTTCTCCAAGACAAACTATACCTCACACATTATATAAAATATATGAATCCAATAAATGATAAATACCACCACATTATACAAAGAATACTACTATGTCATATAAAAGATAACATCATATTATTCAAAACTACTTTATAATACTACTACTTCACACTAAAATAAATACGAGTTTACATTTAATTATTTATGACAATCAAACAAATCCAATATTAATACATACAAAAATTAACAAAATGGATAGTTACCATTTTGTTTGTTTTCTCACGCGTAAAGCATGTGATGAAGAGAAGTACATTGGTGATGCAATAAGATGAACTTAGGACAATACTCAAATCATCAATGAAATTAAACTAAAGACAAAGTTCATGTTCATATGGATTTAAACCACCGCTACTACTCCAAGTCTGAAGTACCAACATTTGGGACTTTTTTAACTTTCCATGACGGACACTGGAGGGTTTTGAAGAGTTGGAATACAGAAACTCAAGGGTGGACGACAACTAAAACTTGGGATGGGATTCTCTGTTCCATCCTAAATGAAATGTGTGGCTTATAATGGATGGCAAGGGGGATGAAACAGAGGATCTCTCCCCTAAAACTCGGACATCTTCAAGATACTGACTGCACCTTGTATACTGAAAGTTAGCCACCGAAATACGGCCACTAGAGATTGGAAACGGTGACCGGAGTTGGACAACAAAATACAACTACTGAAGGTTGGAACAGATGAATAAAGTTGGGACTTTTAAAACTTTGTTTTCAGAAATTAAACACTGGAAAATGACAACTAGAGGTGGAAGACAACAATACTAGAGCTTAGACTTCTAAAACTTTGCTTTCCACACAAACTTCTCTTTTAACTTTTTTGTTTTGGTGGTATCGAAAACTGTCATACAAGGACCTCTTGATTTTTTTGTCCCGAAGATTGCCTTACAAGGATATATAATATCACCCTCACAAAATATCATTCCATTTTTGGCAGTGGTAGCCCGGGACTTTAACTGGTTACAAAGTGTTCTCCACATAGACAATCGAGAAAGAAAATTATCACTCTATATATTACAATGATATGAAAACATTTTAATAGGAAGTATCATAGTTTTTTCTTCTTAACCATGTTGAAGCTACAGTTGACACGAAGTTATCCAACAGATACAACAAGTCATAAGCAAATTCATCCCATGATAGGTACCAGTGATGACTACAGACCAACTCAAACTTCATATAGTCCAGTATGCATAAGTTATAAATCTGTGTCACCATTCCAACTATCACTCATATACAAAGAGAGAAAAGAAGCAGTTTTGTTTCTACTAGGTGTACGACCATGTCAAAAACATTAGTCCTGAATTCAGAAACCTGCACTTGTAAAGTTAAATTTATGTACAGTTTCCTACGGGAAGGAAAAAGAAGACAAAGTTAAAACAGAACGTGAAGCTAAATACAGCATCTGTCTGCTCTACATCCCTCCTAATAGCTGGTAATGTCAATTTGGACAGTGACATCGACTGAGGCAAAAGTTCCAGTCAAACGTAAAACAGAAGTGCCCTGTTAGTTGTTATAACCTTTTTGTGCACAAAAACTTCATCTTAACGCAAAATCTGCACAAGTTAGGAATTAAACATCGTACACAGGTAAGCGCTCTTCGATACAGACACGGCAAATTGGGCATTTTTTGCATTTTTCACAACAGTTGCTGCAATACATATCAGAATAACCATTAAACAGCATGGGGAAGGATCTCAAGGGGAGAAAATAATACATTAAAGTTGCAATTAGAGGACAGTAACTATACCTGCAAAGAATGCGATGCCGACAAGGAAGTAGGACCACACTGATCTCTTTCTCAAAGCAAACCCTACATAGCACTTTTTCCTGGCCAATACACAAATGTGCAGTTAAATACAAGGTATGTAAACATCACGGTGAAATGCTGCCCAATTCTCAAAGCAAACCTTACTTAAACCTTAAACACAAACTATACACTATTAAACACTTGCACAGAAAAGGAATATAAGCACAGTGAAAACATGGAAAAGAAACAGCAGAATTGCAACTTTCAGTCTATTACTCTTAGGAGTAAATTAAATGGAAGATAAGCTCTTCCAAGTCATCCCAACTACATGGCACTTGATTGTCAATCACTACAAAGATTTACTCTTGAAAGTCACTATTGTCTGTATGACAAACTTTTGGCCTTTAAAATGATCTAGTGACAACCTTAGAAGTTGAGCAGTTCCCAAGGAAAAAAATAATTTGAACGCTCTATTTAATGCATATAATTACGTCTGAATGGACTTACACTTAACCATATCGAAAACTAACCAAAAGAATGCAGGTAGTTTTACTTCTACATTAATCTAGAGAGCAAGAATTTATATCTAAATGATTTGAAAGGGAGACCTAATTCATGCTCTCCAAAAAAACAAAAGGTTCATTTCATTCAACAGCAAGACATCTTCCAATATTGAAATACTACGCAAAAATAAGAAGGTTACACTCTGCAGTCTTTCAAACTCCTGTTGGCTATATTTGGTGATCTCGGTCTGCTCGCCCAAAGCTGCTTGAAGCCTCCAAACCTGACGGGATCATAAGGAACATAAACTGTACAGGTATGCAAACCAAAAAAAGGAGAGAGAACAATCCTCTAGTAAAAGATGATGTCATGCAGAAAATGGAACAAGAATATATAAAGTCAAGGAGATCACCTCCTCAGCAAGATCCTTTCTGGGCATCTTCTTCACTATATCAGGAGGATAACCACAGAAAGTATTATACCTGCAGCTTGAGGAATCGAATCTAAACATTAGCCATGATTCTCATTTGAATTCTTTTCTACAATATTATTTAGAGAAGCCCTGAATACAAGTGAATAGCTAGAGACTCAACGTGGTCCTCGTGGGAGGGAGTAGAAAGTAAGCGTAGCACTAAGAAATCAAAGAACTGTGAGACATAGGATCTGCTCACAGGGACATATAAAACAGTAATTATTAGTTTCTCAACTAAGATTCCATAACACAGTCCTTCGTTCAAACTGGAGAGCAGATTTCAAATGCCTAAATCTTGCATTTGTTCCATGACATTATTTCACATACTGTCCCAAGCATGCAAAAGGTAAATATAGATGAACAGTTTATGCAGATAACTAATTACAATAGAAACGGAATAAACTAACCCAGATGCACCCTCGTGATAAAGTCGGGCCTGTTCCTCTCGGCTTCCCTCATCTATAGACCACCATCCCAACAGCCTTTTTGAAAATAGAGTTTCCAAGGCAAAGGATAGAGAAAAGAGAAGAAATAATTAGTTGCATTTGTTACAAATATCAAATACTTGCCTCACGCAAGGAGGGTACGATATTGGGTTATCTACACACATGTTTGACCCCCGATGCAAAACAAAGGCTATTTACCTAGAACCATGATGCAAGAAACCTAGGCAGTCATGAGCTCTTGCAGATAATCTAAAATATCTTCCTGTATCAGCTTCACTTCGTATTAAAATAATAAGCTTCTCCACCAACTTGGATGCAGCAAACAGCACACCAGCACCTTGAAGTAGGAAGATTGGAGAGAAAAGAACTGGGAGTGGTATATTTCTTGCTCCAACAGGTGTTCCCTAAATTAAGGTGTTGAACATTTGTTGGTAAGACTATTACAATATCAGTATTCAAGGTAACAAAAGATCTGTTACACACCTCTAACCGCATACAGAGGAGAACTTGAAAACCAATTATTGGAACTTTCATAATATGACCACCAATGTCTTGCAGGCCGCACATTCTTTCTTGATGCTGGTTATCCTCAGGCAAAACTACCAAGCCACTGTTCCAGTCAAGATATCTAATGGTAGTGGAGGTCGAACTGGCATCCCTTGGACGACAATATCTGTGAATCACTGGATTGGACCACTTTGTACAAACAAGAAAAGCAAAGCATTCTGCAATCCTGCACAAACAACAAGTTTTCTTATTCAGTTGGGTCTATTAGAAACTTCCACTAACTCTATGGGAATGTTAATAATGCAGATAGCATGAAATAAGCCATACCCAAAATTAATGAACAAGTCCCACCAGCCAAGAGCACCTACATCACCTATAAAATTTAAATAAAAAATTAAAAAGCACTTTTTTGTTGATTGTAAATGTTGTAGTCTAGGTGGGATCTGATCAATCATATGACAAAGTGTTGGCAGTAAAAAGTGCAGAAAGAATACGAAGAAATCAATTACCATAATTCCTGGGCCACTTAAAAAGTTGTGGGAACTGAGCATCACAAATAAAAGCATAAATACCACAAGAATATAGTTGACTAGCCCAAAAAATATAGGAATTCTAAGGGACAATGAAATTTGAAGAAAAGTTCTGTCAGTGAAAATATGCTGTATTGAAATTAAGCATTAAACAAAGGCGTTACTGATGATGTGTCCTAGCTCGAATTAGTAAGGTTGAAATAAAGCAGAAAAATGAGCAAACACATAAAGTACTGCACGTACACTCAGAAGGAGACCTTGGTTTATGGATATCTGAAATCACATAATTATTAGAATTGGATAGAAGATCTAATTTTCCTACACCAATACATTTAGATCCAGTAATATCAAATTAATCAGAAAGTTAGTAATTCAGACCAACAGCCTTGGTATTCCCGCCATTGAAGAGACAGTAAAACAGCAGGTCATTAAGAGGTTCACTTTTAGATTTTGCAAGCATGAAAGTTCAGGAACTTTAACCATAGCTTTAACTTACAAATATTTTCAAGCTGGCAAGTCAGCAATCCAAGGAAGACCAAACTAGTATTATATGAGTCCCAGAATTAGATAATTGACATACAATTGAGGACAACCCAGAGCAAATGCTGATAATGCAAATTCAAATTATACAGCAGAGGTCAAGAAAAACAAACAATAATTACCATCTCACAGGTATCATCTACGGTAAATATAATGCTAGTAAACAATGGCTGGATCACACCCTAAAGGGCATCTAATGATACTTCATAAGATGCTAATAAGCAGCAACCCCTTTAAATACCAAAGGACATCTAATGATACTTAATCGTAACAAGATCTTTTCTTTTTGTAGACTATTACTATCTGAAAATGAGAACCAAATTTCTACCACTGGGAAAATTGGGATGAACAGTGGAGGATACCCAACCTGATATGAAACCAGCTTGTACCCAGAAAGGTAAAAACCCAGTTGCAGAGTAAAATCACATCAATTAAACACTTGTAGCAGATAATCTTGATTGAATGTGTCCGATTGCTTTATATCTATTAATGAAAATGTTCATTTACAGTCATGATCTCACCTTACCAATTGCAAGAGGATCAATCAAATTGATTCAATGCCAATCTCATAAAATAGGACATTAGCTAAGAACAATAAATTTAACTATGCATGGAAATCATGAAACAAGTTAGAAAGTTTACCGCATAGCTTTAGGAGTGTGAAGACTGTAGCAGCCAAGAAGAAAACCATAGAAATTGCAATCCAAAAGTGCTGAAATGGAAAAGATAAAATTCATCCACATTTGCTTTTACTTATATATCAACTTTCCCGCTAAACATTATGACTTGATCTCTCTTTTTAACAGAATAGAATCCCTACAAATGAGTGTTTTTCGAACAATTTTTTTCATATTTAACATGCCTAATCAACACAAGAACCAAAAAAAAAAAATCTACTTTCTCCCAACACATAATGCTTTCTTCAGTTCCAACATGTCAAAAGAATCCTTGATCTTTTACTGTTGAAAGACTAACATGTCTTGATTTCAAGCATTTGAAGTCTCTTAGGGGAATCATTCCTTCATTTCATGTGGAGAACAGAAATGAACAGATATACGTTGTGATAGATCTCAATTGAAAACTAAATATCAAAGTCGTAGTATTCTCAAAAAAGCTGCACTAGAAAAATTTTTAGCAGCAAGGGAATACAAAAAAACTTACAGGTAATGTCTCCCATATTGCTTCATCATTCATACTTTCTTCTTCTCCAGGCATTAGAGCCTTACACATTCTGCAAGATTAATCGATCAGATACTAAACATAATGAATGAACAAAAATGGATTACTATTCAAAATCAGGCTGGACTACGGACAAAGGGATATTCAAGTTGTTACCATTGATTGTGAACGAAAATGGGGAATAATATTCTGATGTATTGAATAGAAAGAATACAGCCATATATAGGCCAGTACAAGTAGGAATTTAAATCTGGAAAGTTATCTAAAGCTATCTAATGTAATCCCTTAATTTAAGGGATTTCAAATTTATTCTATCTTAACTATTTACAGCCTATCTATATCTCAATATAATTTATTTACAGCTGTTTAGTATCTTGACAGGAATATTAGTCATAATATTCCACTGACACTTCCCCTCAAGCTGGTGAATAGTTATTGATCATTCCCAGCTTGCAACTAAGTTCTTTAAATCTGACTCTTGCAAGTGCCTTGGTAAAAACATTTGCGACTTGACTGTGATAGAACCTGCAGATGTTCTATATCCCACAGCAAGAGCACACAATACTAACACAGAAAACACAGAAATGATAGACACCAGGATAGTGGAAATATCCTTTGTATTGATTGTTCTCCAAGATCAGAAAAATGACAACGATAAATGTGCTAGAATCCGAGGTTCTAGCTCCTCCAGCCTTAGGCTCAACTATACGTAAAATGACAGGCAAAATGCATGATATTCCTTCATTCTCCCCGTACTGTTTTATTTCACTGTCACTAACTAACTCTCCCCCTCCTATGACAACTCTGCCCTTGTCCTAATATGACCAAGCCTACCCCTCCAATGCCTTGGGTTTTCTTCTATGATAAGTGAACCTAATTTCTGGACTCCTACGGGTCGTATCATAATCATTGTAACCTGGATGATCCAAACCTAAACAAGGGGCATGAAGTATATAGAGAATATAAATATGGGTTTAAGGGTCTAGGTATACATTTACAGAATACTTCAGAAGGGGTGATCTTATTGTTTTTGGAAGAGGATTTGAACTGCTACCCTTTTTGGATGTATAGACTGTTGTTGGTTTTGTATGGATTTGATAATAGGATAGATTAATTGTTTAGGTAAACAGATATGTCCATAAAAAGGGGATGGTAAAGGTATGAAGTAGTTGTTTGTATATTGTATGCACACACATGAAAGAGAAGAGTAGCCTTTAGGATTATAGAATTGTGTTTACCTTCTGTGTTTTTTTAATAAGTTGACGGTTGAGACCAAATTAGTCCCCGTCTTTTCAATCATGTAGGAATAAAGCTCCTCATGTTTGAGATAGATCAGAGGCCAATTTTATTTGGTTCCATTGTTTCTTTTATTTAATAAACATGTGGCGAAAGGATTTGATGAGGTTTTCTAGGTTGCTTGTACAGGAAATGGGGTTTCACAATTATTCTTGAATCATGTTAATGTTTATTATTTTGATTGACGTTCTTCAAAAACTGCAGAAAGAAGGAGCCAAAGTTACCAACTTGAGTTTCTCTTGAACTACTACATGAGGATGCTTTTAAGGCATCATAAGCAATCAAGTTTGTCAAAATTTTGGCAGTCCATTGTGCAAGGGCTGCAAATTTATCCTTCCAGCTCTGAACTTTTTAGTTCTTTAATGGAGATTGGCTATCTTTACACAACACCTAATAAGCTGCGGATGATGATAGATAGTTACTGTCACAAGTAAGATACTTTCCCTTGCTTCCCTGGCTTTGCACCTACATGTAGTTTAGCAGTCATAGGAAATATACTAGGTTTCATGCCAAGGTTTTTTTCATGGATAGATGACATTCTATGATGCGTAAATTTTGGAGGAATTGAAATCTGCGGCTGTAATTTCAATTTTCCTTTTACGAATGTCTTAGCCTGGCTTGCTCTTGTAGCTGGGATGTGAGATAATTCCATGCGAAGCGTGAATGCTCCTTCTACATTTATCTTTGACCACAAAATTTTACAACCTATTTCTATGACATACAATTCATGATTTGCCCTTGACATGACACGGACTGCAGCACCACAACAATGAAGCCTATGTGTTATCTTGAATAGTTTACATCTCCCAATGATGGCACACATGGATTCCTCTCATTGGTTGCCAAAGTATAGAAGCCTCTGTGGAAAAGAATTTATGACCCATTCGGAGATGATGGTTAAATAATAGTGGGAGAACTTCATTATTTAATTTGTTAAGCATCCATATATTACATCTCCTTAATTTTGTGTCTTATCCACGTTGATTTTATGGTTTGCTTTCATTATCATCATTTGCTTCTGTATTGAGGATGATAAATCCATGACATTGATATTCTCAGGAAGCCATCTGTTGTTGTGTGGCTTTTTGCATTGTCATTTGAGATGAGCAGAGGAGGCTCCCAGCACAGAATCCATGGGTTGTTTGAAAGGGCATTGGCAAATGACAGGTTGCATAAGTCAGTTTTACTCTGGCGCTTATACATTGCCTATGAAATTGATGTAGCACATGATCCATCTGTAGCCAGGCGCATTTTTTTTCGAGCTATACATGCATGTTCATGGTAAACTTTTTCCCTTTGATGAAAAGGTTGTTTGTATCTATAGCTTCTTGGTTTCTTTTTGTTTTCTGCTTTCTATTTATAAGTCAGTAATCCTTGAAATTGCCTTATCATATTGGATTAACAAACAGGCATGCACATACCTTTACTTGGCAACTTTATACTAGAATGGTGTAAGTAAGAGCTGTTTTGCTCTATCTATTACTTAGAGAATGTAGTACATATATACATGAATAGGAGATACCGAAAACTAGGATAGAGAATCTATACAGAAACAGAAATAATCCTAAGATAATGCTAATCTCTAAGATAATGCTATCTAATCAAGATAATCTGATTACAATCAGATTATCACAATATTATGTGATAATATCATATATTGACCACACTCGCCCTCAAGTTGGATCATAGATATTAATCATGTCTAACTTGCCAATACATTTTTCAAATACTTGTCTTTGAAGTCCTTTGGTAAATACATTGCTGTTTGCTTCTTCGTTGGCACATAAGTTAGGCATATTGTTCCATCTTCTATCTTTTCCTTGATAAAATGTCGATCAACTTCAACATGTTTTGTTCTCTCATGGTGCACTGGATTGTGTGCCATGCTTAGGGCTGCCTTGTTATCACAATAATGCTTTATAGGTGACTCAAATTTGATTTCCAATTCTGTCAGCACTGTTTTTAACCAGAGACTTTCACAAATTCCTTTTGCAGCTGCTCTAAGTTCAATTTCTGCACTATTCTTGGCTACCACCTTTTTGCTTCTTACTTTGCCACGTGACCAAATTTCCCCACACAAAGGTGCAATATCCAGTGGTTGATCGTCTATCCTCCTCTGAATTTGCCCAATTTGAATCAGTATATATTTCAATTGTTCTTTGATCTCCCTTTTTGAATAATAATCCCTTCTCAGGAGTACCCTTTAAATACCTTAAGATCTTATAAGCTGCCTCAAAATGCTTACTCTTTGGTGCATGCATGTAGCGACTTACAACACTTTCAGGGAAAGCAATATCTGGTCTAGTATGAGACAAATAAATTAGCCTTCCCACTAGTGTCTGGTATTCTTCACGGTTAACCAGTTTATCTTCTTCATCTTTAAACTTTGTACTTTCAATAGGTGTGGTGCTTGGTTTACATCCTATCATTCCTGTCTTCTTCAAGAGATCAAGAATGTACTTTCTTTGTGAGATGTAGATCTCTTTCTTTGATCTAGCTACTTCCATGCCTAGGAAATACTTCATTTCTCCTTAGTCTTTAACTTCAAACTCTTTCCTCAAAGCTGACTTGAGTCTTGTAATTTCCTCTGCATCATCACCAGTTACAACAATATCATCTACATACACAATCAAAATGGTCTACTTACCTTCTCTAATTTTGAAAAACATTGTATGATCCGACTGAGCTTGTGTGTATCCTTCTGTTTTTAGGACTTTAGCAAATCTTTCAAACCAAGCTCATGGTGATTGTTTCAACCCATGTAGGTATTTTCTTAGTCTGCATACTCTGTTTCCTCCTCCTTCCTTATCAAATCCTGGAGGAAGTTTCGTATATACTTCTTCCTTCAGTTTGCCATTCAAGAAGGCATTTTCAATGTCAAGCTGTTGAAGGGGCCAATCGAAGTTAGCAGCTACAGATAGCAATAGTCTGATAGTGTTTAATTTGGCCACAGGTGCAAATGTCTCCTTGTAGTCCATCCCATAGGTCTTAGTAAAGCCCTTTGCTACCAATCTCGCTTTATACCTCTCAATGGAACCATCAGCCCTATATTTGACTGTGAATATCCACCTACACCCCACGGGTTTCTTCCCTTTTGGTAGATCAACTTCTTCCCATGTTTCATTTTTGTTAAGTGCTCTTATTTCTTCAAAAACTGCTTCTCTCCATTCTGAAACTTTAAGAGCTTCTTGGATATTATTGGGCATGTCAATTTTGTCCAGATTAGCAATAAATGCTTTATATTGAGAAGATAGAGCATCATCATATGAGACAAACCTCTCAATCGGATGCATGGTACATGACCTAGATTTCTTCCGTAAAGCGATTGGCAGTTCTAGATCTGTATTGTCTTCTTGTTCCTTTGTATCACTATTCTGAGCTTCTTCGGCAGGAACCTGCATTGGTACGAAGATTGGTATAGCTTCAAGGACAGGGAGTGTACTACTTGTTTTCTTCTTCCGAGAGTACACTTTAAGTGTATTGTCAGGCATTGCTACTTTTGTATCAGAATTTGTCTCTATAGGAGATGCATTGGACATATGTGTTAGGATAGGTTCAGGAACAAATGTACAAGGAGGTTCAGGAACTGATGTACACGGCAGAGATTCATCACCAAACTCACTCCAATACTCCCCTTGAATCGAAGACTTGGGGTAGAAGGAATCTGCCTCAGAGAAAGTGACATCACAACTAACAAACAACCTCTTGGATATGGGATCATAACATTTATAACCTTTTTGTGTAGCAGAGTAACCGAGGAACACATATTTTTTGGCTCTTGGATCAAGTTTGTTGTGTGAATAACTGTGAATAAAGACTATACGCCTGAAAACCTTTAAAGGAAGGTTAGTTTCAAGATGGATAGTACTATGGATTTCTTGAAATTTTTGAAGAGGTGTTTTGAAAGAAAGGACACGACTAGGCATTTATTCCTACCGCATGAAGATAAAAAAGCTTGTATGATATTACCTTTCATAGTAGCATTGGCAACTGCACTTGTCTTTTGTTGGTGGTTGTCATTTTGGAGATTCTTTAGTATTTCCAATATTTTCCCTAGTGAAATATTCGGCTCACCAGCTTGTTATTTCTGACTATCTTCATATTTTTCTGTTCCCCCTTCATTGGATACTTGATAGCTTCGATTTTTTCCTTTACGTGGTTTCCAATCTGGAGGCTTTCCATGGATGTCCCAGCATGTGGCTTTGGTGTGACCACTTTGTTTACAGTGATCACACCACCTCTTCTGACCCTTCTTATTGGATTCACCACGGGAGACCAATGCAGACGCTTCACTAGTAGGAATTGTAGACAAATTTTGTTCTTTTTTGACTCTTCTTTTAGCATAATTTTCCTCCTTGCTGCTTCCCTCCTAACTTCAGAAAAAACTTCTTTCACTGTTAGTAGGGGAACTCTACTTAGGATTCTGCCACGAACATCATCCAGTTTTTTGTTGAGACTAGCCAAAAATTCGAAGACTCTTTCCTTTCCAATTTTCTGGTTGTAAATCACAGCATCTTCCTTGCTCCTCCATTCTTCGTCTAACAGAAGGTCAAGTTCCTGCCATAATGCTACCTTTTCTACCGAATATTCTGTAACTTCTCTGTCACCTTGCTTCATTTGCCACAACTTTGTTTTTATCTCGTAGATTCGCAATGCATCCTCTCCGTCAGAGTATGATTGTCGCACACCTTCCCAGTTCTCTCGAGCGGTTGGCAAAAACATGAACGTACTTTTGATCGACGGTATCATGGCGTTGATAAGCCATGACGAGACCATTAAGTTGTCTGTCTCCCACTGTCGTGCAACTTTCAAGTTCATTGGGTCTGGAACGTTTGCATCTTTGGCGATAAAACTCAGCTTCCCACGTCCTCCAATGGCGAGTTTCATAGCTTGAGCCCACTCCCTATAGTTCGTTCCATTTAGTTTGTCTGAGATGATGACAACCGAAGCTCCTACTAGACCAGAGGTCATTGACGACTGACCTCTAGTCTAGCTTGGATTTACTGTGGAGGATCCCTTAAGATTGGAAGCCATTTCTTGACTTGCCGAGGTCGACTCCTCGGTTTCACTATCTGTTTCACGTAGCTCTGATACCATATGAATAAGAGCTGTTTTGCTCTACATCTCTATTCCTTAGAGAATGTAGTACATATATAGATGAATAGGAGATACCGAAAACTAGGATAGAGAATCTATACAAAAAAGGAAATAATCCTAAGATAATGCTATCTAATCAATATAATATGATTAATCTGATTACAATCAGATTGTATTGTAATAATATCATATATTGACCACATTTTCCTCTGGATGTCTTGATTGTGATGTTAACGTTTCTGTCTTTGGGTGTTTAATATTCTTATAACTTGAAATGCATGATTAACGCAAAGTATATACTTTAGTTTCCAAGTTATTGATCATTTAGTTCTATTACTTGTGAAACAAACATGTAATTGTTAGTCTGTTCGACTTTGAAATTAATTTCCCATGGGGGTATAGGCATGCATACATTCATGCTTGCACAATTGTATTCTTCAGAGAGGATTAAAGTAAATTAATATGCATCAAGCATCAATAGGACCTTCTGTATTTAACCTAATCATTTTACCCCTATTAACAAATAGACCTTCACTTGACAAATCATTGATAAAGTACTGTAACTGGTTGTATGTTTATGAGATCTCCTTCATTTTATTTATGCAGTGACTTATAAAGTTGTTTGATTCTCATCAGCTAAAAAATGATTCACAGGAATTAAAGTTGAAGGCATCTTGCGACAAGCTGCAGATGTTGATGATGTTGAACGTCGAATTCGAGAATATGAGCAGGGTTGTTATACATTGATTACCATTTATTTTCTTCTACTTCCAATGCAGTTGCTGTAGGCTGTCTTCTTTCAAATTTCACATGTATGAATTTTGAAATTTAGGTATCATGAGCAACAAACTATTGATCTAGGCATTTTGACGTTTGAGTGTTGAGATATTAAGCAGTGATGAACTCCTATTAGCTCATGAAGTCCCTTCATTGTCTAAAAATTCTGGGTTATACTATAATTGCAGGGAAAACAGAGTTTGTTCAGGGTGAGGATGCACATGTCATTGCTGATTGTATCAAGGTTTCCTTTCCTTTGTTTTAGGTCACAAAAAGTGTTATTTTTCTTGTGATAGGCTAGAGCAAAATTTGAAAGCAGTGATTTCTTTTTCATGTTTCAGTATTTTCTTCGGGAGTTACCTTCATCGCCAGTACCTGCATCTTGCTGCAATGCTCTTCTAGAAGCATGTCGTAAGTCTACTGCAGAAGTGCTGACGCCAATGTTTTGTTTTTTTCTTCCTTTCTTTATGGATTTCTTACGTAGTATGCTTGCAGAAAACTTGACAACATAGCAAGTTCATCATAACTTCACCTGTTGCTGCTACAGTTTCTTCGATATTATTCAAATCTTAGTCCTGAACTGCGACCATGCTGCTTGGTGCATGTGACAATTCTTCTTTGAACTGGAATTATCAATTTGAAGAGGGATTACTTCTGTTTGGTTGCTTAATTATGCAAAATTTTTGTTCTAAAAGCTACAGGAGATGAACAGTTTGTTTCTGAAGTTCTGATTTACAGTCTGTCAATTGTTTCAACTCCTCATATATCATCTCTGTAGCTCTAAATTTCATTAATTGCTGTAGTATATGATTACTGTATTTTATACATGGGCTTTAAATTTTTCATGGTGGTATGCGGCATTCACTCAGCTTCCCTATAATACCAAGATTGTTTTCATTGCTTAAAAGGGTTTTATCATTACATTACTTTGTAAGCGTCTTTATGTTAAATACCAGAAATTATTCGCATATCTACGGGATAACTCTTGAGTTATTGATGGATCATTGTCTATCTTAAAAACTATCAGAAACTTGATTGACTACTACTTTTAATTTATGGATCTCCTTTTATGTTAATTTATGGCTCAGCTGTTGGAGTAAGATTAAAGATTGAGCGTTAGACTACAGAATGATAGTTTGTGATTAACTTCTCAAGGAATTAACTATTTAGCTGACTTCTAAGCAGAGATCTGACATTCTTTCTGTACTAACTATTAGGCTTCTTAGATGTTTTAGTCAGGTGAAAATACAAGATCACTTTTCATGCTATGGGTGCTGCTTTATATTGGTTTATTTTTTTTGATCCTTGGATGAATTTACAATCTTCAGGAACTGATCGTAGCAAGAGAGTGAGTGCCATGCGTACAGCAATATGTGAAACTTTCCCTGAGCCTAATCGTCGCTTGTTGCAAAGGTTGTTTATCTTTTTCTGTATTGTGAAATATGTGAAATTTAACCTAGCATAGACTGTCGCTAACTTTTCCGTTTACTGTATTTCTGCTGTGATATTTATTTCTATTTGGTTATCCACCATGTTTACTTTAAAGCTAAATTCCTTGTAATGTGTTCAACATGCAACTTTTTATTAAGTCTTATATGCAAGTGTGATGCCATCTGTAGAATTGTTATTTCTTGACCCGAATAAAATTTGTACATGCTGTTGTTTGGGAGAGGGAAGTGCTTAAGAAGATTTAGTGTGCACAGTGACAGAACACCAAACCTTGATTGAAAAATAAGTAGACCAGCATTCTTCTCTGTGTTTCCAAGTACTCTCACACCTTAATATCAGAGTGTGTACTTCTGTTCCAGATTTATGCATGATGTAGCCTTGTTGAAGCCTCCAATTCTGAAAATTTGATGAATAATTGGTTCCTAATAAGTGAATGCTTAATTATTGTAATTCCTGCTTCATCTTTATTGCACTATAAAATGAATGCCGGTCTCATGGTACTGGTTCTTGACTTCAGCTAAAGGCAAACCTGACTGTGATAACTGTAACATATAAATTTGGACCTTCTAGTTTAGGATAAAACATTCTGTTAGGGATGCTTGAGGTGAAAAACAATTGTAAAATTTTGTTCATTGCGTAATTGTTTCTTACAACATCTTTCTACTTATCGAAGCAGTGCTCTTTTTGTCTGCGGCACTTATTTTGGATCAAATTGTTTTATTTTCCTTTGTTATTCAGAATTCTTGTAATGATGCAAATTGTGGCTTCTCACAAAACTGTGAATCGAATGAGTACTTCAGCTGTGGCTGCTTGCATGGCACCTTTACTTCTTCGTCCTCTTCTAGCCGGAGACTGTGAAATTGAAACTAATATTGACGTAGGTGGTGATAGTTCAATTCAACTTTTGAAAGCTGCTGCTGCAGCTAATCACGCTCAGGCCATCCTTATCACGTTACTGGAAGAATATGGCACCATATTCAGTGTAAGCAGTTATCTTCTCCATGTTTCCAGTATGGCTTTGATTATTACGCTGAAACACAGCTTGCATTGGAAGTTTCTCTTCTACTTGGGGGATTCACCGGAAGTTGGAATGATTAGCTTGGAAATATGGATGAGATATTATGGCATAGTTTTGGAGTCTATTGTTGAAATATCAAGATCATGGTCATTCGTTTATAACAAATAAAATCTCAAAAATTCTTATGTTGTTCCTGTCATTGAAAATGTCCAAGCAATGAATAATGAGTGCATTTACCAAAGAAAGAGATGCACTTTTATTCCTTATTATCCTTTTATGGCAATTACAAAGAGTTTCTTCTCAACTACTTGAGAAATACTGTATGCTAGATAAAACAGCTAAGATGAACTTGTATAGAGGCTCGTGTTGGCAATATGCACTAGAAAAACAATGATTTGACCATATTGTCTGGTGCTGATGGGAATCGAAATATCCAAATTGGAGAAATTAGTAGCTTTTTCATTGTTTCTGTGTTGACTTCATTTAGAAGCAGCTACCATGTGCTTTATTTAATTTGGTACGGTGATTACAGGAAGGGTCCATGTCTCCCGGACTATATACTGACTCAGAAGAGTGTGAAAGTGAAGAAGGACAGGTAACTGATGATGACGAATACTATGAAGATGATGAAGAAGATGATGCCACAGAAGATGGTGATGCTTACACAGATGATGATCTTGAAGATGTCTCAGCTGGATCCTACACTGGGAGTGATGGCTCTGGCGAAGATGACCTATCCGTCAATAAGGTTTGTCCTTTTTTTTTCCATATTCATTCTGCTTTTCTCTTTTAAATTCCGTATCTTTCTATTCTGTGCATTTGAAGAATATTGTTCGGAACCAGCCCTGGGGCTGGGAGCTTTGCTGAAAATTATTCAAATGCTCTTTGCTTCCCTTTGCTCCTTTTTTTTCTACCAAAAGCTTGATAACTCGAATTTTGAAAGGTTTATTGTCCTCGAATTTGATGTTATTCAAGCCATCGACCGGTGGGCTCTCTTACTCCAATTCCCTGAACTCCTACTATTATCCATATCTCAAACTCTCACCTTTCCGTCCTTTCTTCTCTTCCCTCTCTCACCTAATAACTGGAATCTTGAAAAGCATAATATCCTCAAAATCGATGTTACTCAAGCAATTGAAAATGGTTGCCCCTCTCACTTCAATACCAGAACTCCTGTTATTTGTATTCTGTCACATTTTATATCATTACTTAATGCTACAAGTCTTCCATATTCCAGCTCCTCCCCAACATCCTGTTCTTTTAGTATACTGTGAGTCTTCCACATTCCAGCTCCTCCTCAACATCCTGTTTTTTTAGTATACTGTGTTTTCACTATGCTTCAGATTAATTAATGCCTCATGTTTTGCTTTATTTTCCTTGCTTGTTTGTGTTTCTAGTTCATACATAGAAACAAGGGAAAGAGCTATATGCACTAATGAGTTAAAAGTAACAGGATGGTGACGACCGTAGCTCTGGTTCCAAGAGTTCTGTGGTAGATAATGATTATAGAGCTGAGCAGAAGTCATCAAGTTCCGTTCAAACCACATTGCTCCCTGATGATGAAGGTAAAAGAAGTGAGAAGATCACAGATCGAAGTAAGAGCGCTAATGTTTATGGTCAACTTTTAGAAGATGAATCTGTGGAAACAACTTTGGAGAGTAAGCAAACTAGTCGTAATGCACCAGAATGCATTCAGAAATCTGCAACAATAGCAAATGGACCTGCCGAAAGCATCAAGCGTCCAACTGTTTGGGGTCGTACCTCTGTATGTATATGCTCATGCATTCTTTATATGTGGTTAAGTTTCCTTTTTTGTTCAGTTCTTTCCAATTTTGCATCTTCCTACTTTTGTCTCTCTCATGCAATTAGAGCACAGTGTGTGTTTTAAGTTCCTTTCATTTACTGATTGTATACAAGCAATATAATTCCACTTGTAATTTCTGGTTTACCACCATTTTTGGCATGAGTTCAGGCAAGGAAGGACCTCTCCATGGAATCAATGGATTTTCCTATTGACGAGGAGTAAGTATTTAAACACCATTTCCACAAAAATGTAATTGCTTTTGTATGTTTAAATTTTTGCAATTCTAGTGTGATGTACTGCATGCAGTTATTATTCATTTATTCTTAACGTTCACTGCAGAAAGATGCTATTTCTCTCATTTCTAAAATGCATAGGGATATATGAGTGCATGTCTATGCTATGTGTGTGTTGGGGTGGGTACCTATACGTGTGTGAGTGAGAGATGGGAGGCTGACATTTAAAAAAGCCTGTTATGACATATTCAGTTAGACGCCTAGGAAGGCAAGATTAGTGCCCTAAATAAATTGAATCTGGTTTGTGCTGTTTAAGGAGGACAGTTCAAGATATATGTCAACATAATGGGAATTTACTAACAAACACAGGGAAACTAGTAATTAGGCTCTACTTATTCGTTTATAACCATCTGGAGAAATTTTAAGTGTGGAACTGATAATTTCTTTTCACAATAAAGTGACGCAAAGTCTAGTTGATTACCTTTTTCCTTTAAAATTGATCTTATATTTTTTATTTCCCATAATACTACTTTTTCTGTCAATTAGTTTCGATTCATATAGTGGAGAATTTTGAATGTTTAGTTATAAGGTTAAAAAAATTCCCGTTATTAAAGCGAACTCATCCTTCTCTTCTTTATTCTTGTTTCATGTCATTGCACAGTTGTACTGTCTAGTATTTTTCCTTGTTGCTTTTGATCCAATACGGGATATTCTTTTTAGTATCATTATGTATTGATAATAAGCTCTCGCTATGCTAATGATCTGACCTTCTAACACATATGTAGAGCTGAACTTGAGCAGCTGGAAGCAGCTAAACTTGAGCTACAAAACAAAATTTCTGAAGAGGTTAGAAATTAAAGAACGCATCTTCTTTCTGATCTATGTAACAAATTACGTTCTCTTTTGGAGCATTTCTATAACAATTTATTCTATTTTTCTTTGTAGGTTAAAGGTAATGCAGCCCTCCAAGCCAACTTGGAACAGCGAAGAAAGGCCTTTGATCAGCGGCGCTTAGCTCTCGAACAAGAGGTATGTTCAACACCCAAAAAGAGTACTTTCATTTGATTCTTTTTATCATGCTTTGGCATTTACATATATGAGAGGATTGATGCATCGCAAGATTGTGGTAACTGTAGTAAGATTGTTGCAGTTCTATCTTTAAGCTGTTGAAAAGAAACATGATTGATGTTCTTATGCCATTGACATCCCTCAATAAACTAGCAGTTTCATGTTCAATTGCCGGAATTTTCTACTTCTCTTTGGGTCTGCATTAGTGAACGGAAAATAGGCTACATATTCCAAGTCTGTAGTCTTAAGGCAATTTCAGCTCCAATTGGATGTATTGGGAACCTTTATTGGTCCAATAACATTACAAGAATATCTGGTTGAGTTTACGTGAGAACTCAAAGTCAATAAATAATTATTGCTATTATCTGCTTTTGGTTTTCGTCCCTAGCATTGCTGTTGATAGCATGTAAATTTCTGTTTTCTGAATTCCATATTGGACTATTTTGTCATTTCAATCGGTAAATCAAAGAATATATATTTGCCTTTAAGTTTTCTAGCTTAAAAGGGGCCTGTCTTTTGTTCGTAAATAGTAAGTGACAGGAAGACATGTCTCCTTGACTGGATTTTTTTGGCGATGTACAGGTCGCAAGACTGCAGGAACAACTGCAGGAGGAGAGAGATAAGAGGAAAGCTCTTGAAGCTGCACTTAGCGCAACTGAGAAGCCCTTATTTGTTCCATCCACAATTGATGAAAAAGTTAGTTCATCTCTGTTTCTAGTATATGTAATCATTGCGATGGCATATCAAGATGTTAACTTGTGGCACAGATGAAGGCAGATATTGAAGAAGTAAAACAAACAGAGGCAGATATCACAAAGTTAAAGGAGCAGGTTGATGATCTGAATCTGCAGCTCAATCAACAGCGTGGATCAAGCAATTGCTCTATGCCTGATTCCAGAAATCAGCCCATAAACACAACAAAGAAACAAACAAAAGTGTAAGCCCTTTATTAGTTTTCATTCCATGTCTGATTTTGTTTTTCTCTGTACTTTTGGTGTTAGTTTGTCTTCTTCTGTTCACAACCCCCCAAAACGACTATTGTATCTAAAATTTGAATTGTTATGGTTAATGTGCTATGTTTGCAGGAAAGATAAGCAGAAGGATGTTGGAGGAAAGTCTGGATGCAAGGTAAACCTAATCTGGCACTTCCATTATATTTTTAGTGAACTATTGCAATACTTACTGTTGATTTTCTAGGATAAAAATCCCAAGTTTTTCCCATGCATTCGCTGTTCTAATCCTGTTCATACTTTCATATACTTCACAGTTTACCAAATAACTGAATAAGCTTGCTCTTTCTGGAATTGCTTGATTAATTATTGGATAATTATCTTAGGCAATAAATACAATGACAATTTCCACGTATTAATTAATTATTGGATAATCTGTTTGCATGTATAATCTACCATGTTTTCAATTATGACAAATTTAGTTTGTCTACTACATATGTTGTGTAGGAATAGTACATTAGGAATGGACGACTGCAAATTAGATGAACTTGTGCTTGAGGTAGCTTCAAGGAATTTAGCTGGAGCCTTTCAATAAGACTTTGATATTTTTATGCACGTCGTTTCTAGCTCACCCCATCGGTATCCATAGTTTTGATTGCCATGAAATCAGTGAAAATTTGCTGGATTTTAAGAAATGGACTATTACTTTGTGAGCTCATTCGCCTATTTAACCATTTAGTTCTAATACTCTTCAACTTTTGAATTTGAATAACGGAGTGTAACGTCCAGAAGAAAATTTTACCATCTTCTGCCATAATCATTGGTAGTTCTATTTCTTCCATTTTTCTTTTGTTAGCTAAGTCTATGTTCTCATTCTTTAAGAAAAATTAAAATTTCTGTTAACTTAACTGCATAAAAAAAAACTGTTAGAAAAGAGATTCAGGGAAAGCTGAATCAAGTTAGCAGCCTTTATGAATGTAGATTCTTCTTGATGAACAATTCATGGCAGGATAATTCCATAGATGGAGCTGAAAGTAAGAACAAGCATGAATCATCCTTCAGCAACAAGCATCCTCCTCACAGTCAGCAGCAGGGTCAGACTCGTAGAAGCAACAGTTCAAAGTCTGCGTCGACCCCTTCAAAGAAATCCAGTGCAAAGAACGAGGTAAGGAGTAGGTTTTATAGTTATTTGGGTGAAATAGCCACTCTGAAAATGATATTATTTCTAGTTCATGCAAAATGGACTCCCATTCTTCTGGCTGAGCTTGATATTGGATATCCTTCGTTTCGCTTCGTTAATAATAGAATCGTTGCCTGTTATAAGCTTATGTTTCAAAGCACAAGTATGTGCGTATTTGTAGTCATACATGTGGGCTAACCACCGCAACTTTGCGAATGACAGGGAGTGAATTCTACTTCTTCTGCATTAACAAAGTTGACAACCAGACTCAATTTTTTGAAGGAGAGACGCAACCAGATTGCAAATGAACTCCACAATCTGGACAAAACCCGTGCGTCAACTCAAGCAGTCTTGAACCAAGAAAGAGGGAGAGCATCGGAGGATGCTCAATCAGCCCAGAACCCAGAAAAAGGGTTTGAAACTGAAGAGCAATCACTTCCTAATTCTGATAAGTCCAAGAAACCAGACAATAAGTCCAAGAAACCAGACAATCAAACACTCAAAAACCGGGATGATTCAGAGGGTCGTGATCCTAGAATTCTTGAGAGAGGAAAATCCGAAGGCCATGTATCTTACGTTGCAGGATCAGGAGACCATCCAGAAGCGACCTCAAGAATCAACACCAGATGATTACTCATTGGTCTTATCATATTGTTTGTGCATATGCAAGATTGTTATGCTGGCTAATTTGTTTGTGAATATCAAAAGGTTCGATCGGTGCTTATTCCAGTAGCAGATGATCATACCTGTGGTACTCCCCACGAGCCCATCATGTACATATCAATTATCTCCTTCAAGTTCATTCAAGCAAGTGATTTCTAATTTAGCAGTGAGTTCCTTTCATTCTTCTTTCTCTTCTTTCCTTTTGTGGGTTTAAAGATAATGGGTAAACGCAAATTTTGGTGTAATCGAAGTTGCTTACGGTCAAAGCTTCCACTTGCCTTTTCTTAGGTCCAAGTCAAATTGTACTTCTGGGTCAAGTGATTCTTAATTAGATGATTTTAAATCTCTGGTATTTCATACTTTGATTCCAGTTTTATTGGAAGTGTTGATCTGATCACATTCCTCCAGTTCATAGCATCCTTCACATAAACTTCATAAAAAGTCCAAATCGCATTTTAATACTTTTCAAAAAATACTAAAGGGAATAATATTTTAAAAATATCAAAATATAAAATAGTATTATACATCCGACAAAATTTAAAACCGATTATTAAATAAATAGTATGTTTTGACTGTTAAAACTTGTAAGCCCTAATAGGCACAAGAACAATTCGGTACAATGATCTTTTAGATCGTAGAGAGAATAACTAAGGTATAATACTAATTCTTCGTCGTCATCAATCAAAACTGAAAATCCTTAAGCAACTTCCTAACTTGCTCAAGCGTCACGAACAGAACCACAGTGAAAGGACCCTGCCTCGATACAGTTGGTATAAAACCTTTGTAAAGAGCCATAAGCCCTTCAGCTCTTACAGTCTTCAACGCACAGTCAATAGCTCCTTTGTACGGCGGGGCATTCCCAGGCTCCACCTTCATATTCATCACTCTCGTCTTTATCACATCCACGGGGTTCGACGCTACCGCCGCCACAAACCCCGCCGCGAAGCTCGCCGTCACGTGGGTCCCAAGCCCATCACTCATAACCCCATTGTCCAAAATCGCCTCCTTCATCTGGTCATATGACGCTAGCTGTGACGCCGTTACTATCATCGCGCGGTTCACCGTCAACGAGGATCCACGCCACAGGCTAGTCACACCTTCTTGTTTAGACATCCTTGATATGGCGTCGACAACGCCTTTATAGTTCCGGCGCTGAGAGGGCGGCAGCCTGCCGTCGCCTTGCATTCTTACCATCGCCACGTCGGCGGGGTTCCCAACCGCCGCCCCGATCCCTCCGGCTATTAACCCCGCGGCAATTTTCCTGGTTAAGGGCATGGTATTAGTCTCCTTATTCGTCCACTTTTGTTTGAGCACATCGTAGAGCCCCATGCGAGTGGTTGAGTAAAGTGTTTGCCGGAGTACGGTGGCGGAGACGCCAGAGAACAATGCCGCTACTCCTTCGCTCTGAACAATCCTCATGCCCACGGAGATGGGTCCGACACGTGCAGGAGGCGGGTGGTGGAGGACGGCGGCGGAGGATGAGTTATAGGCAAAAGCTGGCCGGAGATTATGAATCTGTTGGGCATTCGGCAAGTTTTCACCTTGAAGCTGCATACGAACCTTAATTAGGTCCAGAGGGTGTGTAGAGCAGCCAGCAATCACGGAAGCGATTCCTCCTTCGACAAAACCCTTAACTCCCATGATTAGGAATCTTCTCAGAACTTTTAGCGTACAAAAATAATGTCAGTAAGATCGGAAACAGGAAAAAGAAATTAACCCAATTAGGAGAAAGGTCGCTAGAGACCAAAAGATGGGAGTGTAAGCTAAAAGCTATGGAGGAAGAGTGAGGGACGCAGAGTCTTTTGAGTCATATGCTAGTAAGATACAACTATGAAGACGAGGAATGTTGTGCTGGGAGGAGAAAGGAAGGGGTTAGCGAGTATATATACAGAGGGCAAAGGAAAGAAAGAAGAAACACCTAAACGGTGCTCCAGGCGAGGAAAAAGCGCGTTAGTGTGGCCGTGTGGGAACCATGTTTGAAATTCTCGTTCTAATTCGGTGGTCTTTACTCTTCAAGTTTGGACTTTGGACTTTGGAATAAGGACGTAACGGTTTTTTTCCTTTATTTTTTTTAATAAATTTTTAATTTAAAATTTAATTAAAATTATTAAATAAAAATTAATTGATTTATATGAGTTTATAAAATTTTATTAATTTATTAAAATTGACTGATTAATTAATAAATTGATCAATTTTTAATAATAAGAGTTATTAACGTAAATTTAACTAAAAATAAAAAAATTAAACTAAAAAATTAAAAATTTTTAAAATTTTTTATTAAATCTACTAAATTAGTTAAGTTTTTAATGATTCGAAAAAATTAAAATTAAAACTTAAAATTTCTGACTCTTAATAATCCTTTTTTTTAGACCCATTTATTTCAATAAATCTAAGACCACAAAAATCTTTTTTTTAAAATGAAAAAAGCAAAAAAAAAAAAACGATTCTTGGTGGCATCACTTATGGCTTGATTATGTTCTCCGGTCGAATCAAACAATTGTGAGAAAATGGATTGCTTATTGCTATAAGATAATGTTGAGATGTATTTAGGCACAGACTTTGGTTTAGGATTAGGCACTAACCAAACCATCTATCTAATTAATCGGTCGGCAATGCTTAATTAAGACTCTTACTCTTCCAGAAGAAGACTCGGTCTAGTCCATTTATTTCTTGAAGTTGCGTATTTCCATCATACGTAGTCTTCGTGTGAAAACAAAGATGGAAGAAATGGTCATACGTAATTAATCCAACTGGACTGACTTCATCGATTCAAAATTGTCTCCTTGTCCTGTTGTCCGCATATTAAAGTTCTCAACCAGAGACATACTTAGACCAAAATCTTATACCATAAGACAAGTTCAATTCACTACGTGAAAAACAAAAACGGCTTGCTCTGAGGGATGACTGTGTGTCAGCTTTGTTAATTTTAAAAAAATAAAAGTGTAAATTAATATTTTTTGATAATTAAATTTAGAATTGAATTATTCAAATTTAAACTTATCTGACACCTATAGAATAGTTGAATCTCAAGTTAGACCTATTAAAAATATTTAAATTTAAGTTCATAAGTTTTCAATTGTCATCCCTACCTGTGATTATGAACATTCAAGTCATTGTTATTAATCAGTTTTTGAAGAGAAATTAAAAGTTTTACATTTTATCTACCAAATCTTATTATTACAGAAGTGTTTTTACATGAATAAAATTTTATAAAAATAAAAGTTTTCATTCTATTCAACGTAAGTTTCGCAGTTGGTAACTAACATTTAGTTCAGGTAAAGAGTAAAACTATTCAAGTAGAACCCACAATGTAACTGATGTGTGTGGCCCTTAGAAATAATTTAGGTGAAGAAGAAAACCATTCTAGTATTTTAAATTATTATTAAATTATAAGTTTAAATTCAAATTTTTATTATGATATTTTAAGTGTTGTTGAAATATAAATGAGAGTTTGTCCTACATAGAAAGAACATATGCTCTTAAGTATGCATATAACCTAGTAAGTTACTCTTCCATTATTAATTGATTTTAGGATGAAACCTCATTTGAATTTATATATACTCAATTTATTTGAACTCAATCTTACAAAATTTAACATTGTACCAGAGCCAACGAAAATCTTGGCTTATTATTTACCCGAAAAGGAGACCTATCATTTAAGCATTTGAAGTCTACATGGAGTAAGTAGCCTAGTAATATTGTTTATCTTAAGAAGGGGCTGGTTTGACCTCAATTAGAAATCCAACCTTGATGAGAATTGTTTATGTATCGCTCTAAATTGTTAAAGTAAAAAAGGATTCATATGTGAGAGGGAGTGCTGAGAATACTCACATATGAGTGTGCCACATCCAAAAAAGTGGAGAAAGAAGACTAACATATAAGCCTAATAAACTATTCCACTCATTGCCAATTAATTTTAAGATAGAATCTCATTTAGACTTTTGTATGATCTCACTTCTCCTCTCATGTGGGCTGTAGGTTTATTGCAAATCTAACAAGTGTTTTCAAGTGTTAGAAATTTGGATTTATATGTGTTATAGACTCATCAATCACTTGAATTGTGACTGTTACTTAGATTGAATTTATTAGTTTATTAATTTATTTTTCTATAGTATATAATTAATTATTATTTGTATTTAAAATGATATTTAGTGTAACTTTTTTTGTAGATTCCTTGTTATGAAGAAAAAAATGATTTAATGGCAACCCTTGGAAAGTTAAATGACGAAAGTTTGAAGTCATGAGCTATGTTATCAGGGCGGTAAGTTAAAATCAAGAGAATAAATTCGATTTGACTAAAATTAGATTGGATAACTAAAATAATATTTGAATATTTAAGTCTTATTGAACCTAGACACCAATTTGACAAAACTTTAAATCCTAAAAATAATGGGACATTAATTGGATCCTGCCAACCCAAATTAAGCTAAACAAAATTTAATCAACTCAAATGCTAATATCCATTTGATCAACATAAATATTATAGAATATTTCTAATTGATTTAATTGAAACTAACAAAGGTAAGTTATTGTAATTGGTATAATTTGCGAAGAAATAGATATTGTGAATATCTTCATAACTAATTCTATAAATAGTATGATTTTCTATAAGGAGTCGTAGAATATAAGATATTACGTGATTCCATATCTATAGAATGTCAATGTTAGATGATCGATACAATTTTCACTATGTCAATCTTGTTGAAGTGCTTCGTATTTGTGACGCTTAGTTTCTACTTAAATTTAAATACTTCAAACTTTTCAAAAATTTAAATTGATATTTCATTTAACATGTATGATTCTATTTTACAATGTCATTAGTAAATATAATGAAATATAAGTATTCATATTTTTATAAATAGTTATTGCTTATCATACATCATATGTATAAAATTTAACAAGTCAGTGTCATAATCAACCTTTCACTAAAGGTTGATGTGGTCACTTTTTAACCTAAAAAGATTTATAAGTTTCATAATCAAAAGGATACATTTATCCTTCTATATAATTTTATGATTCTCGTTATGTTGATATAATTAATATGACATAAAAAGATAATCTATGTTATCTAACTTTATATTTTTACAACTTATAGTAAACATAAGACTCCATTTATCTAGCATATACAAAATGTTTGTCTAAACTTGGATAAGCTACTTTTACTCAACATATACAATACTAACTCTTTTATGTCTTTTTTTTCCTATTTATAGACATTAGGTTTTTGAATTAAAATTAAACTACTAACTATAATTAAATTATAACTCTGATTATAATTATAAATTAATTTAATAAAATCAAATATCTCATATTTATCACTAAAATTTATTAAAATTTACAATTGAGATCAACTTAATTTAAATTGAATTTTTCTTTTAAATTGGTCATTATGTGTGACATATTAGGCTCCTATAAACTATACTTATAATTTATACGTAGAATTAGATAAATTAAAACTTTTTTTGACTTATCCTTAATTCTCTTATTAAACAATCTATCATTATAGAACAAGATTGGCATCTAGTAACATATTATGACCATCTAAATATGAAAAATGTCTAAATAATTTAATTTCATTTGTTTATGCATGGTTATAATATATAATCAATTCTTTTGCCTTTTAATATTCCAATTAGACATGATTATGGAATAAATGTCTATTTTATTTAAATACAGTCATTTTTATCTTGATAATAATTAATTGATTTGTAATTAATACTTGAAAACAAAATTTTCAAATGTCAATTTACCTCAGTCATAAGTTTTCTTAAATCACTGCTAATCTATTTTCACATAGTTCATATTATTTTCAAGTACTACTAACTAAATTACTCTTAAATAAAATAGCTTATAAATAGCGTTAAAATATAAGAACTCTATATAAGATACCTTGGTAGTCTCAAGCTTAAGGATCAATTATACAACCATAATAATGAAAAAATGCACGACAACTAAGTAGTGCTCTATTCAAGATCTTCATAATTGGCTAGTTTAGTGAACTAATTTACTAATAAATACTCACACATTCATTTAAGTGTCTCCATACTTTAGTATGTGATATCAACTACTTCTTTTATAAGGAAAAACACAAAGTATACTAGTTTCTACTATCTGTTAATGTCCAATCTTGATAAACCAATAATTAGGACTAATTTAAGGATAGTACATGGGAAAATTCTACAAGATTCTTTTTAGTGAATACTTGCCTAAATCTTACAACTTCTGTCTCAATTATTATCATAATTAAGAAAAAATATCAAAATACATTATTGGATCATTGATGAGATCTTAAGCTCCTTTTATATGCCTAATGACTTCAGTGTTCCATAGTATATTACCATTTCAACAGTGCAAGGAACTAAATCAATTTCATTAAAGAATTTCTTGATCCAAATACTCATTTCTACAAAATGAAAAATGTATTATAACTTAATTAACAACTAATGCTATATTGGAACCTTTCTAACTCAAAATAATATTATTTTTAAGTAAACTATACCTTAATTAGGACTTTCTTATGTCAAACAAAGTTAATATCCACATAACCTTGAACTCGTACATAAATTAATAAATATATTTAATACTTCATAAGTAAATATCTCAAATATTATACACCTTTAGTACATTATCTATATACCTAGATTATAATAAGTACATAACTTTTGTATCTATCTTTATACATTTAATTCTCATAATTAAATTGTTATCTTTTTTGTATCTAATAAGAGTTATTCTTAGACCATGGCATCTTCAATACTTGAAAAAGTGAATTATTATTACCTATTAATAATAGGTCTGTATGCACTGCTTCTGAAAAGGATAATTATACTCATACTAACCTTTTTTTATGGAAATGATGAATCATAAATCATCTCTAAAATTAAACTCATTGAATTCATCATGAAAGTAAATCTTTCAAAATCTTGTAACATTTAAATGATACATCAAAGGTATCAACAAAGTAATAGTTTCATTTGGATGTACTATCACAGGATTTGAACTTTTTCAAACTTCATCTACTCTTACTACTTATCTTTGATAATCATTATCTTATAAGTATACATTGAAACCAGAGTTATGGATACCATTCCGTACCGGTCGAAAAATAGAATAGTATCATCTTCGGTACCGGCTACGGGGACCAGCGTATACTGGGTCGATACTGTAAATTTACAAAAGTTTGAGGACCATTTTGCAAAAAGAAAAATTAACCCTAACAAAACTACCCCACCCCGACACCTCTGTTACGGTCTACCTCTCCTTTTTCAAATTTTCGTCTCCCTCTCAAAGACTCAAACTCCTCATCCTCTCTCTATCTCACCCACGCTCTCGCCGTCTTCTCCACTCCCCGGCAGTGCTCGGTGCTCCAGCTCCACTATGTGACTCCGACGGTGCTCCACTACTCCTCCATCATGCGACGTCATCTTCGGACATCTTCCTCCACCGCGCGATGTTGCCACCGAGCTTTCGCCACTACTCCTCCACCACCAACGACCACCAACCACCATCGTCTGCTCTCCAGTCTCCGACGACCACCAACCAGGCAACCACACAGTTGTCAAATCTAGGAATATTACCCAGATCTCGACTCGACCTGACCAAATCTTGTTATACCCATCATCAATTGTGAATTTCTGTTTAGTTGTGTGTGTGTGTGTGTTTTTTAGTTTCTGTTAGAATTTTTCTGGTTAATTGTTTGTATTGTGAATTGTGACTGTGAACGAGAAGTTGGAATGAAATTGTGAAGCATTTGTGACTTTGTATGTCGTTGGTTAGAGTTGGATAATAGATATTATGGATTGGATTTGAAGTTGAATTGAATGAAAGGAGTATGGTTTTGGTAATGGTTCGGTTAGTTTTGGTAATGAAAGCCGTATATAGTAAGTTAATATGTGCTAATGGTTCGGTTGGTTTTGGTTCATTTGTGGTTTGATAATTGATGAGTGATGACTTGATTTATGTTAAATTTTTTGATCATTCACAGCATGCATTAAAACTTTGGAAAGGATTTCAAATTTCAATTCAAAATTTAAGTTTCAACTTAACTTTATGATGCTTGATTTAAAAGTTAGAAATGATTTAAAGTTTCAACTTAACTTAAAATGAACAAACTGAGAATGTAAATTGGAAAGAATTCAAATAAATAATTAATTGACATAATCTTAAAATTATTGAAATGGTATTTGAATATTGAGAAAATAATTAATTGAGTATAATAATAATATAATTTATCGTTGTCGTCCATCTATAAAATGCTGGATCTTTCAAACCATTGGGTTAGTTGTCGTCCAAACATGCAATCACATAGAAAGAATTTGTTGAAAAAATAGTGAAGCTGTGAATTATATTGAACGTGGGAGGTTCTTTACATATCAGCAAATGAATTATATTGAATATGGGAGGTTCTCTACATATCAGCAACTGGATTCCTCGTGGGTATTATAAGTCTTATATGGAGTCACTAAAACAAGATAATGCATCTATCAAGACATATACTCTTTAAATCTTAACTCTTATACTCATAGGCTTTACTACTCTCTAATAGTAAAATCTATCTATTTCTGAATTTTACTTTAGTTTCATGCATCTTTACTTCTTTAGGCTTAAAATAAAGATTTAAAGACATTATTTATGTTGCATTGCCTAATGAAGGACTTAGCGTTAGCACTGCTAATTTTGTTGATGAAACTACTAAAGGATTAAATTCTTACAAAATTAACATCTTCATTTTTTTGTTACAGATAAATGGAAAGAAGTTCAAGTACTTCTGATCAACCCACTTCAGGAAGATAAAATGATCCAGCTTGGACTCATGCTGCATTAGTCCCAGGTATGAAAAATCATACAATTTGTTTGTTTTGTAACAAGCATTTGAAAGGTGAAGGAATCACCCGATTGAAGAAGCATTTAGCTGGGGTTTAAGGAGATATAGAACCTTGTAAAAAAGTAAGTCATGATGTGAAGTGGAAATTAAAAACATTGCTTGAAGAATATCAACATGAGAAAGATAGAAGAGAAAGGTTGAATTTTGAAATTGGTAGTGGAAGTTCATTTTCTGATTTCCGTGGTGATTATGGAAATGTTGGAGGTGGTAGTGGTAGTGGTACTGGTAGTGTTCCATCTCAGTCCCAAAAAGAAGTACCTGAATTGATGTGAGGAAGAGAAGAAAGCAGGTGACTAGTTTTTTTACACCACGAACAACTACTGGAGCCCAACCTTCAATTTGTAGTGCAATGCAATCAAGAGATGCGGCTTACAATGTCAATATGGCAGTAGCTAAATGGTGGTATGATACAAGTTCGTCATTCAATACTTCTCAATCTTATTATTATCAATCTATGATAGATGCAATAACCTCTTATAGTCCAGGATACAAAGGTCCTTCGATTGATGACTTAAAAAGTAAACTTTTAAGTTGTTATATTTCTAAAATTAGAAGTTATTTGGCTAAAAGAAGAGTGAATCGGGTACTTATGAATGTTCAATCATATGTGATGGTTGGACAAATAGGAGACAAGAGCCAATTATAAATTTTTTGGTTTATTCTATAAATGACTATATTTT
>JAOTAY010000006.1:21777119-21799509 GCA_025629805.1 Erythroxylum baracoense | reverse complement strand
TTCTGTTCTTTATGTTTCATCAATTAAAATGTACTATGTTTCGTGTTCGGTTTAAGTAAACAAAATGTTAAAAAAAAATTATACCGACTTTTGTTTAGTGAAGTGATGTGACACACTATTTTCGCGGGGCACGGACTCGGGTATCACCATCGATATCGGGTTCGGATCCAGCGGGAGTGGGGTGTTACATTAACGCAGACGCAGAGATCTGCGTTCAACGCAGACGACGTCCTGCGTTAACGCAGACGAACAGACGCAGACCTCTGCGAAGGCAGACGTGGTCTGCGTTTTTGTGTTTAAAATAACAAAAAACAAATAGACAATGAAAAGATATACATGAATAAGAAAAAACGCAGACAAGCGTATAGACGAAAACATGAAACAAAAACTAACCTGATCTGTCTTGAAAGAAGATGAGATGTTGCTGTGTATCTTATGTGTATCGTATAGGAGGAGAACTGGAGAGTTTTGTAAACAGAACCAAAAGTAACGTTTAAAATTTGTTATATACGTAAGTGACGCGAAAGTTGCTACCCGAAAAAGCTAAAATGAGGGGCTTTTTAAAAAAGCTCAAAATTTGAGCTTTTGGAAAATTTGTATTTTAGCTTTTAAAAAAGTTATTTCTACTCTAAAAGTGCTTTTGGACTTTACAGCCAAACACCCATTTTTTCCTTCAAATAGCTTTTGCAGTAGAAAAATGTACTTTTCCACTTACCAAAAGCTAAACCAAACAGAGGCTAAATATGTTCTGATTTCTCAAAATTGGCATCAAAGAAACTTTTATTATTAAACTTGATTAAATTGTTTGATTGTTATTGATCAAATTTTGGAACTGAAATTATAAACCCTAAGTCATAAAATCAATTTCATCTAAACTTTAATTCTCAACTTTAGAATTAGATCCAACTTTTAGAGAATAATTCACAATGATTTTTTTTGGTTCATAAAATATGAAAATTTTAGATTTACCTATACCTTATAAACCTAAAAGCCTTTAATCATTTGAAATCCATAAACTAGAATTTGGTAACCTAAATACATTAAAAATTATTAAGAATTGTCGGCAGAATAAGAGATATTGAGACAATAAGATGCGTAATACTATTGGAAATTAAAATAACATTAGATGAAGCTGTGTTGCTACTAGTGATGACGAGAAATGCCGAGGTAATTTTGTGTGTTATTGGAGCTAGTGGGAGAAAGTTTGGTGGCTTAGAAACTTGATTGACAACTTTGCATGCATGGGTTTGTTGCTCCTCCATCACCAACGTATGAGGCTAGTAACTTGAAGAACATGATGGTTGCACACGGAAGGGGGGAGCAGTTAGATGTGCGAATGTCACACTGGCTGTTGGTCCTATAGCTGCAGCGTTTGGCGGCAAAGGAGAAGAGGACTATGGTCGATAATTGGAATAAGAGGCAACTGCTAGATGCGATAGACTAGGCTAACATAGGATCTTATAATGATGCAAAGATGATCTCTTCTTTTTCAAATTTAACTCACCTGAATAAATCTCAGAAGTCATTAAAGTTGGCTCTTGAAACGTTTCAAACAAACCTTTTCTCATCCAACTTTGGAGACTAGGAGTGAAATTTAAGGAAATCAAATCAACCAATATACGTTTATGGATTTGTATCCATAATATTCCCCTAGAATATTAGACAACTGAGGGCTTGAGCTACTTAGCTAGCTCTATCGGCAGACCATTATGCCTTGATCAAGCAACTGCTGAAACTAAAAGAATCAACTTTGTTAGGATTTGTGATGTTGTTGATGCATTAACATAATTATTTGAGGAAGTTTCAATCATGAAATTCAATCCTAGAGCTTGTAAAGGACAAAGTTAAAATATACTATACTTGGAAGGCCCCTAACCAAAAGCCAAAAGGTAAAATTTTCATTTTATGCAGTTATTGGGAACTTATATGAGAAGAAGAATGTTAGGAACATCCTCATATTCCTCAAATTCTTAACAATAAGCTTGATATTTTATCATAAGAGACTGTTGTTGATTCCTTAAAGCATAACTCTATGAGCTTACCTGATGAAATTGTTGATCCTATTGACATAATCACAACCAATTACTCACTTTGCACTTCAAGTCTAGATGCTTGCAATTCCAGGAAATTGAATCAAAATCCAACTACAATCTCAACAATCTCCTCTAGTATTCAGACAATCATTAGAAGGAAATCAGGTATCAAAAACCATGATCATCTCCAATTGGAATATGAGGGGGTTGAATGCTCTCTTCAAGCAACAAACTATTAGAAACTTTGTTGCTGATAATAATGTCACTCTATTGGGAATTCTAGAAACCAGATTGAAGGGGAATCATTTTAGTGTTCTTGCCTTGCTTCCTAAATGTTGGAAAGCAATTTCTAATCATAAATGACACCCAAATGGGAGAATCCTAGTCCTTCACAACAATGCCAAAATTGAGCTCCTCAATTCTATAATTAGTGATAAGATGATTCATTTAAAGGTTAAGCTGTTAAGGTCTTAAGCTTGAATATCCATCTTGACATCTCCATCATCTATGCTTTTCATCATACATACCAAAGAGTTTCTTTATGGGAAAAGCTCACCAAAATTCACAAAAGCATGAAAACTTTATGGATATTGCTAGGTGACTTCAAATCATCCTGATGAGGCGGATGGAAACCACTCCAGTAATCCTCTGTATGAAGACTTAAAGAAGTGTCTTAACAACATTGAAGTCACAGGTTTACCTAGTGGTGGAAATTTTTATACCTAGAGTAATAAACATAAAGATTATACCTTTATGAGAAAAAAATTGGACAGAGGCCTATCCAATCATTCTTGGATTCAATAGTTTTCTAATTCTAATGCTTATTTTCCTAACCCCAACATTTTTGACCATTCTCCTATTATTATTTATTCAAGTTCTTTGCAACCTCTTATTAAGCATCCTTTTAGACTCAACAAATACTTGATGAACATTCAAGGTTTTAAAGATGTGGTAAAGAAAGGAGTCATGTCCTTTTATAAGGGTACCAAACAATTTCAATGCTTTAAGAAGCTTAGTTGTATTCAAGAAGAAATCAAGGCTTTTCAAAAAGCAAATGTTGGTACCTTTTAAATACTGCAAATGATAGTCTTGATAAAGCTCAGAATGACTTGTATCTTAATCTACCGACCCTTACCTTCAAGAAGCTAAAAAGCAAACTTCATCTAACTTCATTCAAGCTATTGAATTTGATCACTCATTATGGAAGTAAAGGTCTAGAATTAAATGGTTGCAAGATGGAGATAGAAACACCTCCTTCTTCCACAACTGTTTTGATAAAAAAGGCTTACAACATAATAGTAACACTAGAATCCAATGGCTCACAACTTCATACTCAAGTCGAATTCATTTCTAAGGCAGAGAATTACTTCACTCAATTGCTTGGAACAAGCTCATCAGCTACATCCTCACCTGAACTCATTGAACAAACAATCCAGTATAAGTTATTTCTAAGTGAAGTGGAAACTCTCTCTCCTTGTATCTACAGCTGAAATTAAAAAGCCATCAATTCCTTAGCTTAATGCAAGGCTCCTTGTCCTGATGATTTTAACGTCCTATTCTTTACTGAAAACTAGAGCATTATGAGGCAAACAGTTGTTGAAGTAGTTCAAGAAATTTTTAACAACAAAAAACTGCTTGAAGAACTAAACAAGACATTCATCACCTTGATTCTCAAGTGCAAGGAGCATAAATCCCTAAGATATTTCAGCCATGACGTCCTTTGTAGTGAACTTATCTCTCTTGCCTTTGTTAGTAGTAGGAACCCTCTCAACCTCCTTTCCTTCGTGGATGGTCACTTCACTTGAACCATCCATCTTGACGATACCTAAAGGATCTTAAACAATGTTCTGATACCACTTGTAACAGGCTTGAAATTTTACCAATGCTTATTCGGCACTTGAGTACGTTCTCTGTCCCAAGTCAGCTTCTACATAAAACACTTTGCTAAAAGAAAGAACGGATGTGGGAGAATGCAAAGATACCTTTATTAAAAAGCTCTCTCAATGATGCTACGATACAAATGAGGCCAACCCCTAAAGGGTATATACTCGTTCATTTCTAGAATGAACATACAAGATTTACTTGATCTAACAGTCTATAATGCTCATTTAAAATACTCTATACTATTCTATATGCTTCATGTACATTATGTATATTTTACATTATAAACTTCTATAATGTTCCATAATGTTCTATAAGCTTCTACAAGTTTTCATAGTCTTATACCATGTTACAAAAGCTTTTAAAGTCTTCCATAAGTTTTTATCATGTTCTAGAAGCTTTCAAAATCTTCCATCACATTCTAACATGCTTTAGAAGACTCTTTAGACCAAATTTAATCTTGTGGGCTTCAAAACACACGGTAGAAGCTTCCAAAATCTTCCATGAGATTTAACATGCTTTAGAAGACTCTTTGAACCAAATCTCTTCTTGTGGGCTTCAAAACATACAGAACGTGACATGATGTATGTTCGTAATGTCACAGCTCCAAAGTTTTCATCGTAATCATTTAAGTAAAAGAGATCTTTGCCAAATCCACCCCTACAACTTTATTTTTATAGTTTGACATTTTTATTATTAATATCAGCTTTATTTTTTTTATTTTCATCAATTACTTGTAAATCATTTTTAGTTTATTAATAATTAAAAATGCACTCTCTTAATATATTAAAATTTAGTATTTTAAATATAAATACATATTTTTTGAGAATTAGTTAATTTTATTCTTATATTATATTTAATATATTTAAATTTTGAATAAAAACTTTAATGGGCAAGTGGATTCATACATTTATCTTTATTTACTCCATTTCAAAAATAATTATAGGCCCTATTACTAATTTAAAGGCAGGGAATTTATACAAAATCTTGCGCCACTACGTTTAAAAGGTATAACGAGAACCTGCACTGTTACTTTTAATATCCCAACTGATCCAATCAAGTCAAACCGTACCCCACGGTGATCTTAACTTTTATTTGGGTCGGGTCGAATCAAGAATCGGGTTTTGAATATGAGATGACGTGCATGTATGCCAGGTGTACACTGTGTATTATTAACAAATTAGGAAAAACAAATAAACCAAACAAAACAAACGCCAACGCAACGCTAACCAATCATTCGGCCTCTAAATTTATTTTAAAAAATAAATAAACAAAATGATTTTATACTCTCTCTCTCAAATCTCGCTACGATAACAATGGCAGTTTCTCTCTCTAATCTCTTTGAACTCCTCCATTTCATTACACAAACTCCTTAGTTTTGAGATCATGTGAACTGCTTGATATTGAATCTTCTAGATTAGTTTAAGTAAAGAGAGAGGTTGATCTCTCTCTTTTTGATGCTGATTTAATTTTCATGGAGATCGTTACCGGAGATCGTTATCTGGAAAAGCTGGTGAAATTCGTCGAGCGACAGGCCGGCGGTTTGATCGACGGCAGCTTAATACTCAAGCTGAATCCCGCCGGCCTTCACTACGTGCAATTGCGGCTCGAGGCCCTCCACGAGCTCGAGAGTCTTCTCGCCGGAGCTCCTGTGGACTATCTCCGAGCCTACGTCTCCGACCTCGGCGACCATCGTGCTCTCGAGCAACTCCGTCGCATTCTTCGCTTGCTTACTTCCTTAAAGGTTGTTTCTGTACTTCCGTCGCCGTTGCGAGACCCTACGCCGCTGTCTCTGCTGCCGTTTGGGAGACTGAGGGTGTTGGAGCTCAGAGGATGCGATTTGTCCTCGTCTGCCGCTAAAGGTTTGCTGGAGCTAAGGCATACCTTGGAGAAGATCATCTGTCACAATTCTACTGTGAGTTTTACTTCTTTTTCTTCTCCTTTAGTTTTGAGTTGAGAATAGTGTAATTTTGTTGCAAGATAAGGTGATACTGAGTTCTGAAATGATGATTGAGAATATGGTTTTTGTCTGAGAAAAGCAACGAGAGAGTAGTGGAACTTGGTAAAGACTGGAGGAATCTCACTTTTGTAACGTGTATTCGTTTATTTTCCCCTTATTTATATATTTTTTATTTCCTTAATTTAGTTTCTGAATGATGAAGAGGCTTGGTGCGATAAAGAAAAAAAACCGATGGAGTTTTTTTTAATAGTTAATTGTTTTGTGTTGAGATTTGTTCAACTGTAGCTGAATCCTAAATGAAAAATGACAAGAAAGAAATGAACAAGAGGACTTGTTAGAACTGCTCATGAGACTAATTTGTGTCAACTTTTTTCAATTATGCATTCTTATGATGCTTTCTGTGGTGCTTCTCTCAAAGTAATTTGTTGCACTCTACATTTATTGTGCAAATATGGAAATGCATCAAATAAAATATTGACTTCTGTTTTGGGTTCCTTTATAATTTAGGATGCATTACGACATGTATTTGCCAGTAGAATTGCTGACATAAAGGACTCTCCACAATGGAACCGGTTGTCATTTGTATCATGTGCATGTAACCACTTGGTTCTTATGGACGAGTCCTTGCAACTTCTTCCAGCTGTGGAAACTCTTGATTTGAGTCGGAATAAAATAGAGAAGGTGGATAATCTACGAAGGTGTTCCAAATTGAAGCACCTTGATCTGGGTTTCAATCATCTACGAACAATTGCACCATTTAGTGAGGTAAGAATTCACGATAAAGCTTCAACTGGTATACATTTGTGTGCATGATTATTAGCTTTGAAGTCCAAGCGCTTGTCCTATATCAATTTTGCTACTTTTCAAATTTCCCCCTCCAATTATTCTTTTGTATATTCTACTGCGGGACAACTTTTCAATGAATTGTGCGTCGAGGTTCATCTTTGAGAATTTAGCTGCTACTTTTCCAACGTGTATCTTCAGATTTTTCTTTAAAAGTGTTGTCATCCATAGCAATACCTAGCTTATTAATAGTGATTCGATAAGAAGGTTGCTCAACCTTAGTACTGCTGTAAAAGGAACTTAGTCTTAGGTTGGTCTGGTTACAATTGAACATGTTTACTATATTCCTTTGTCTTTTTTTTTTTTTTTCGAGGAACATGGGTACCATGCTCTTCACAATAAACTGATTCTTTAATCTTTGCCTACCTCCTGTCTTCCCATTAGTTAAAATGGGCAAGTCCTACTTCCAAATTGATTTATACAGGTATTACCCATCTTCTAGGAGTCAGCTTTCTGTTGAATCTTAGGTTGCTTAAGTTTCTTTATCACTTTTTGTGACTAGTAAGGTTTATTTTAAGCATGGGGTCTTATGAGATTCTAGGCTTGTGCATGTCATAGTGCTTGTTTGTGGTTCATTTTGAAATTTTGTTTTGGTTTTGAATCTTGGATGTAGATAAATATTTTTTATATCTTGGAGTTGGAAAATTGCAATGTGGTACATAAAGAACACCAGTTAAGACAAATTTATCAGCTATTATAATAGTTCCTATTCCTTCGACCTTAAGAACCTGTCCATTTGCTACCTTGACAGTTCTATGATCTTGACAAGGTTGAATATCAACAAATAAAGATTTATCACAGGTCATATTGTCATTTGCCCCTCAATAAACAATCCAAATACCACGATTCGGGGTTTTAACGCCCAAGGCAGTGCATCTGTTACCTGTATTCACCATATGACTCGTAGATACCACTTTTTCAGCTTTTAGATCATACTTGCTCAGAATTTTTCTAAGCAACTCGAACTCCTCCTTGCTTACCGGTACATTTTCACCTTCTACCTTGTCATTACCAGCAGCTGCATAGCTTTTGCTCTCTGTTCTGGTTCTATTTCTCATATTGGTGGCTTGCCATGGATCTTCCAGCAAGTATCACTGGTATGCCCATTTTTTTGACAGTGTTCACACCAAAGCTTACTTGATTTTTTCTTTGATTCTGGTCTAGTAGTTCCTTTGGTAGCCATAACTGAGGATTTAGGAACCCCATTGTTGTTTAAAGTCCCATGAATCAGTTGTCTCCTGCTTTCTTCACACTTAACAAGATTGACTGCTCCCATGATTGTTGGAAGAGGACTAGTAGCCATGATTCTGCCACGAACATCATCATAAACTGAGTTTAAGCCCAGCAGAAACTCATACACTCGTTCCCGTTCCACAATCCTCCTGTAGCAAGTTAAATCTTCATTGCACATCCATTGGTGAGGATCATAAAGATCCAATTGTTGCCATAGCTTAACCAATGCTGTGTAATATTGAGTCACTTTCTTCTCTCCTTGCTTGGTCTCTCTCAAAACACTCTTAATTTAGAACAAAGCAGTAGTATTTTTGATAGTGGCATAAGTCTGTTTGGCATTTTCCCATATTTCTTTCGCAGATGTGGCCAAGACGAACTGCTCACTCACTTCTAGGGTCATCGAGTTGTTCAACTAGCTCATAACAAGGATGTTGTCAGCCATCCAAGTCTGGTACTTTGGGTCTGAAGGGTCGGACGCAGCAGGTAGCGCTGTGCTTAAGTATTTTTCTTTCCCTCTCCCTCTTGTGAATATGAGCACCGAGTGGGACCATGGTAGATAATTATTCCCATTCAATCTGTAACTAACTATGGTGGTTTGGGAGTTATTGGCACTGTTCTAGAGAGAGGATGGGTTCGATGCTGGTGGAGCCATACCAGATGAGCCAGCGGCAGAGATCTCCTCTGACTTGCATGGCTCTGATCGAGCCAAACGAAATCATTCCCCAAGTGTTCTACGAAGCTCCGATACCATGAACGAAAATGGGGAATAATATTCTAATATATTGAATAGAAAGTATACAGCCATATATAGGTCATTACAAGTAGGAATTTGAATATGGAAAGTTATCTAAAGCTATCTAATGTAATCCCTTAATTTAAGGGATTTCAAACTTATTCTATCTTAACTATTTACAGCCTATTTATATCTCAATATAATTTATTTACAGCTGTTTGGTATCTTGACAGGAATATTAGTCATAACATTCCATCGACAGATTGGTTTGCAAAGCAATAAGCATACAAAAGCACTGAAAGACTAAACTCAGATTCTACTGAATATATTGTTAAAAGAGGTCACAAATGCAATAAGTTAGTCAAACATCAAATACAGGTGTCATGACATCATGTCAAATGCTGATATCTGCATTAAAGAAACTGTATGACCATCAAAGACGACATATAGACAAGAAACAAGATTAAAAATATGTTTTTGTGTTGCACTGAAATTTCCAAGCGAACGTCTTATACACATCATGACCATACTTTCATGGCCTAACGACAATACATCCCTCAAAGAAAAGTTTTAAATGCCAAAGAAAGACTTGAATTAGTGGATTACTGATCAATCATCTATGGGAACTTTACAAAACTAATGAAGAATATAAAACAGGACAAATATCAAACTATTTGATTCCAATGCTCTTTCAGTGACAGATTAGAAATTATTTTAAGAAAATCAAAATAAAAGAAAGTTTTATGCAATTCTCTCGACATTTGTTGACTAGTCATTCACATGACACATTGTCAGGTTAATCAACAATAACAACAACATAGTAAAAGTCAAGCTGAATGTGGGGTCTGGTCAAGTCAATCATGAGAAAGAAATATCTAATTTTACAAAAATTAAATAACAACCACAACAATTTAAATTGCAAAGGAAATACCTGAAATTGTCAGTAAGGATAATTATTTCAAATGCGAACAGTGGAATAAAGACAATCTTCAAGTTTACGGCTCCAATGCCATGAACTAAAAAAACAAGATAAATTAGTAACTAATGTTCAAGGCATATAAATTTGCACAATCTAAAAAACCAACAAAATAAACACTCTCAAGAGTTCTTATAAGGAAGGAGATATATACCATAAACACTTTCGAGATATATACAAAGGAGCAGTTCAAACGCAACAAGCAATGGTGTTGCCACAACTGCATGGCACGGTGCCCACTGTCTCATGATAATAGATCCCAATGATTCAAATCCATGAAATTGGGTAAAAGATTTGAAATATCATGTGCACATTATAAACCATGAGACGTTATCAAAGATATAAATACGCCAACAAAATCTCTCAATAGGGCAATAAAATTAGTGACATACATGACGATTGCGTGGAACTGATGGTGCAGGTAATGAAAATCGTCCACGAGCAACAACCCCATGGAAAACCCAAAGTGGGAAGAAAACTAGCCTGAAAATTAGAGTCCATTCAGAATGCAATTAATTCACAGATCTCTTTTTATTTAGCATCTCAATAGTGAAATAAGAGAGGATCATCTAAAGCATGATTTTAGTGATAGGGAAGTTACACACAAGGTACTTATAGACAAAAAGTTAGAAAAGACCATTTACTAAGGGATGACTAGTGACAAAAGAAAATATCTTTACCAAATGGATCAGAATTTTGTTTTCATATTTATTTCCCAGTCTGAATCAATTCCATTCATTACCTTTGCTTATTCATTCTCTACCTATTCTAATCTTCAACCAACTCAACAACTAAGCATGCCCATTCTAGACTAGGCAGCTCTTTTGCATGCTGAAAGAAGAGGGAAAAATCGTATAACCTTCAAAAGATTAGATCATCGCCAATTTGCAATATGTTTCTTCTTCGGTATAAATGAAATAAAAAATTTTGACATCAAGGGAGCCAACCACATCATCCATCACCAAAAGAAATAAAGGCAGATCGCTCTTCAGAAGAAACAGTTCAATGCCCCCAAATATCTTGCCGGAATAAAAGAAATATTGCATTACCTTATATAGAAACCTAATGATTACTTTTTTTTTTTTTTCCAATTCGTCACTTCATCAGAACCCATACTACACTCAGGAAACCTGTAAACCTGTGCTGAACGAGTTTTAAGCCTCCTAGTGTAAGATTCTAAAACAAAATTGCAAGGGTTACTGAAAACACGAAAAGGTCTCATCCTTCTCGAAATATGATTACAGTTTCCTGGAGGAAACTGATTTTGCCGTCTCCATACGGAGTTCTCTTTGTTCAGGATCAAACTGCATGATACTCAATCTTCGTAGTAATAATCATAAAATAGACGCCTCATGCATGACTTAGTTCGCAAATTAAGGAGGATTTGAAAATGAATTTCGCTATTGAAGTATTATTTCCTATAAACAAGACGAACAAAGCCAATCCATTAATAAATGCATAAAACCCAGAAATGGGTCAGCAATTCCAAAATCAAACACCCCCATAATCTCTCCAATCAAGGAAATTAAACCATCTCCAAACACTGTTCCAACTATGAAAGAACAAAGAAAAAGGAGCTCTTCCAATTGAAAAGCCCGAAAATAAGGAATCAAACCCCAATTCATGTAGAAATAAAAACAAACTTACGAAGTGAAATCAAATTTCGCAAAATATAGAGAGAGCACTGACCACCAAGAGTATGAGACAACATGGTCGAGTTTGAGAACAAGCAAGAGAGTGAATGAGAAAAGGAGACTGTGGGCCGCTAAGGCCTGCACAGACTTCAACACTCTTCTCCAGCTCATCATCTTCTTAAATCCTATAGCGACCCCCCAAAAAAAATCAATAATAGCAGTCTATATATATGGCAACAACCCAATTTTGATTCTTTGGTTGATTTGCGGGCCAAAGGTTTCTCTTCCTGTCAATCTGTCTCTCTCCCTATATGCCCTTCCTTCCGATATAGGTTGGTGATGGAATTTACTTTTTAAGCACAGCAGAAGGTTAAAAAGGGAAGTTAAAGAGGGGGTGCTCTTTAGGCTTCAGTTCCCGTGGCGCCATTGGAGATTACCTCTCTCTTTATTTGTATAATAGTTATTCTTCTCCACTTGCTCTCTCTAGATTCGTCTTCCCCATTTCCCCGTTAATAACCATATTAACAACGATTAATTAATCTATCGTAATATTGTCGAAATATTAATTCATTTCTTAATATTATCGTCAAAATCAATCTTTTATATTATTTTTTAACAATTATTTATTTTATTTTATTAAAATTTTATTCTTATTATAAAAATATTTCTTAATTATTTAAAATTAATATTTTTATAAATTGTAGAACAAAATTTTTGATTAGTTACTTATAAAAACAAATTATTATAATTAATTTTTTACAAAATAAATCATATAAGAAAGTAAAAAATTCACTATCATAAATATTAACTTTATTTAATTTCATATAAAAGACAAATAATCTATAATTTCATTTCTATTCTAATAATGGCATTCAATTGTTATCCTCATTCTTATTTTGTGATCATATTCATTCGTTACTAAATACATCCTAATAACCTTTCCAGGTATATATGAAAATAGAGGTTAAGGATAAGGGATGGATATAAAATCACTTCTCTCTCATAAATATGTTCTTTGTAGAAGGAACACTAATAGGATTGTTTCTCTTACTAATGACGAAGGAATCCAAGTCCACACTCACCGCCAATTGTTACCTGAAGCCTTTAACTTCTTCTCTAAAACTACTGGTTCACTTGCTATTAGTCACTCCTTTATACAATAATTAAAGTCAATCATCAATGAGCAAATCTCTCTTCAAGAAGCTAACTCTCTTATCAGACGCTTATCTGCAAGAGAGGTAGAAGATCACAGAGCCTCTGTACCTAGTGGACTAAGTGGTCTTTTTCTCTCATAAATCATGGAGATATATCATAATCATGATTACTGAAGCTTTGCTGGAGTTACTGAATCGAGGTAAAATGTTAAAAGAAGTCAATAAATAGTTGTCTCATCTCCAAGATTCTATTCCCTCATTCTTTGAAAGATTAAAGCCTAATTTTATGTTGTAATACAATGTGCAAGATCATCTCAAAGCTGATTATAAATAGATTCAAAGAGTCACTCCCTAAGCATTCATAAAAGCAAGACGTATTGGACAAAATATTCTACTTACTCATTAGCGGGATATAGTAGGAGGCATTCAAGCAAAAATTTTACACTTCAAATTGACTTTTATAAGGCCTTCAATTTCGTGATTGAAACTTCATCTTAAACACCTTAAAAACATTCAGGTTCCTATACATTTTCGTTGGTTAGGTTGAAGAATGCATAAGTTTCCTATAGTGTAATCATCAATGGTGAACCTCATATCTTTTTAAAAGGGTTAAAGGATTGAGGCAACAATACCCCTTGTCTCCCTACCACTTTACATTAATAATGGGATTCCTAACAAAGGTTGATCAGGCTAGTTATCAACAAGAACAACATTTCAAGTTTCATTTAAAGTGCAAAAAGTTGAGGATTCCTGGCTTATGTTTTTTAGATGATCTAATTATCTTTTCAAAAGCATATGCTAAATCACTTTGAGCTTTAATGACAGCATCAAATATATTTAAAGAGCTATCTGGACTCCCTATTATTAAGGAGAAAATTTGGAGGTATCTTTGCTTAAATGTTCAGCATCTTGCTCCCTAGTTTTCTACTCTAATTGGTCTGAAACATCGAAACGCTCCTTTCACCTTCCTTGGAAGCCTCTATCAATTCAAGGAAACTCTCTTTTAGTAACTATCTCCCATTAATAGAAGAGAATCAGAAGAGGATTACAAATTGGCATAACAAGAGTTTATCACTTGTGGGGAGGATTCAAATTGGCATAACAAGAAGCTTATCACTTGTGGGGAGGATTCAACTCATTAACTCCATTGTTAACAACCTTCACATCCATTACTATTCACACCTCACGTCGTTAATAGATATCATTAAAACAATTAAAAGAGTGATGAGAAGTTTTCTTTAAGGAATTGCAATAAAAGAGTAATGACCAAAGTAAGATGGAGTGATTTGTGCTAATCAAAGCATGAAGGGGGTTTGGCAATCATCCCAATTAAGGTCATCAATAGAACTCTAATAATCAAAGACTACGGAGAATCCTAGCAGATAAACAGGGACTATAAGTAAAATGGATCTATGCATTTTATCTGAAAAATGCCAACCTTTGGAACAATTCAACCTAGATATAATTCCTCCTGATCTATGGTTCAAATTTTGAAGCTTAGAAATTTATTCAGGCCTTATATCAAAGTTAAAATCGGTAATGCTATAACTAAAAGTTTCTGTTATAATGACTAAACCAAATTAGGTCCTACGAGGGAAGCTCCTAAGCTTAATGCCCTTTATACATCAATCTCTAAACTTCCAACGGTAAAGGAAGTTCTTAATAACAGGCCATGTGGGCTTAAAGCACTCTGTAAGTCCCCTATGATAGATCTATGTAATTTTATGCCATAATAAACAGCACCTCAAGCATGCATTAATACATGATTTAAGTCACGTAAAACACATGCATAAATAAGACGCGGAAGCGTAAAAAAGATACCTCCAGTCATTGCCTTCGATAAACCTTGGGATCTCTGAATAGTTTGAGTTTCTATCCTCTTCCTGAAGCAAGCTCGATGGTATGCTCTCAAAATGCTCGGCAAAAATAGGGACCAAAACTTTATAATTTAAACCCACTTCATACCCTACTATATTCTGGCCATCACAGAGAAAAAACATGAATGTTGAGTATGATGAACGACAAAGAGAGTGGCAGTAGGTGGGTGACCACATACAGGTCATCTTACAATCTAATCTTAAACTCTATTCTCAATCCTAATTAAGAGGATCTACCTGGTGGACTAAGAGCTCTTTAGGTTGCCTCACTAACTCCCAAGTATAAACTGACACAAATTAATTTGGTTTCCTCAAGAAAATTTCAGATATTCATTCGTCATCTGACTCATAATTAGAAAGAGTCTTCCCATGGCAAACAGAGTTAAAGCTTTCTTAAACATCTCATTCATACGTACTCTTTATAACCAGAAGGAAGAGACAATATAACACATCTTCTTCCAAGTTGAATATTCCTCTCATATTTGGAATAGGTTGATTCAAATACGTCATTTTCTCTCTCCTGCCTTGGATTGGAATGAGATAATATATTAATCTTCTTAGATTCTCAAACTTAGCAATTGGGATTGTCTAGTTTACAAAATCTTCTTAAAAAATACAGTATATACATTGTAGTGTTAGAATAATCAAAAGGGTCTTTCAAAGCCAAGCTAAGTGCATGGATACCTTGCTGCTAGAGCTCTTTAGTTCCGCAAAGGAACAATTGATAGCTCAGGAGATTCAGACTAAGTGTAGCCATCAACTAGCTTAACTTCTAGAATACTACTGACAACTACTCATCAACACTACTCATCAATTGAGACGGTGCTTCAGAAATTATCATAAAGCAACAACACTCATCAACTGACACTTAATTAAAATGAAAGATCCCTGAGTTCAACACTTCAAATTCTGTTTACAACTACATGATATCTCTGAATGAGAATAAGCAATTGTGGGCAACTAATCTTAACGTTAGCATGCGCTCTTCAGGCTTGAGACTGAACTCTAGATCCAATTATTTTTAGGTCTATTCATTATTTATTTAAAAGGTGTTTCCTCAACTTAGATTAGTATAGAACTCAACTCTAATTCTTAGTTAATAAAATATTCTTTTATATAAATTGTACATTATTCAGGGAACAAATGTTGGTATTTGAATGCCAGATTTGTATAACTTTCACTTTCTAAGATGTAACTCCTTATTTACCGAAACATTTCGGTAGCCACTCGTTTCTTCTGAAAAAAAAAAAAGAAATTGATAATTTATTGTTATTTAAAATTATTAAAATCATATTTTAATTTAATAATGAGTTTCTAACATTTCATTAAAAATGACATCTTATAGGTTATTCAAATACAAAATACCTTAATCGAAGTAAATGGTCAAAATAACTATGTAGGATATAGACATTTTTTATTTTTTATGGCACTTTTCATCTTTTAATTTAGGCTTAAGGTCGAAAATCTTATTTTGAGAAAAAAAAGAAAGAACAATAGTGAATTAAATTTAAGATTTGCATATAAGTAACTTAGGAAATCCCATATACAAAACTCTTTATAACTTCTTTCTAGTCTTTCCAATTTGTAATCCAACTTTAACTACCTTTTAGAAAGCAGATGAAGTGAAAATTTTCTCGATTATGAGCCTGGTCTGGTTCCTTCCTCTTTTAGAAATAAAATCAATCGTTGATCCAAGAAGGCTAATTGTTGAATTCTCCCCCAAATGGAATTCAAATTTTGAACTCTACTTTATAACTCAATCCCCAATTAGCATTGTGTTATCTTTAAATCCAATTGTTTATTAGACTCAAAACACCAACACCTGTAACCTTGACTATTCTGAAGTGTCAAATTCTTCTTATATCTCTTCTACCTCCTTTGCCACTCTAGTTAATAGTGAACTCGTCTTAATTTTTAATAGGGCTAAGGAATTGAGACAAAGAATCTCACTTTCCCTTTCTTTATTTACAATTTGCATTGAATTACTAAGTACAGTAGCTATATTTGAAATAGTGTAAGGCCAAGACTTCAAATATCATCATAAATGCGGGAAGTTGAGATTATACAACCTCTTGTCTATAGATGGCCTACTTGTGTTATATAGTGTTAACTCAATCTTAATGCAAACTTTGATTAAATATTTGCTTTATTCAACAAGATCTCTAATCTATTTATATACTAAAGCAAAAACTGCCTCTATGTCTATAGCAACTCCTTTAATCTAGCAAGTAATATCTCCAAAATATCAGGCTTCAAACATTATGAACTTCCATTAAAGTACTTGGAAACTCTAATTTCCAACCAGAGAATTTCCTATAGGGATTGCAAAACTTTATTCGTTTCAATCCAAAAGAGAATGAAACAATAACTTTCACGCTTGCATGTGCTAAATAACCTCTATGTCCATTTTTATTACCATTTAGATATGTCCCAAAACCTAATCAAGGATATAGAAAGGAGTCTAAAGAATTTCTTATGGTTTAGCAAGTTAGATAAGGGTTTAGAGCCTAAAATAAAATAGGTTGAGGCTTGTTTTTACCAAGGATGAGGGTGATCTGGGAATTAATTCAATAAGTAAGACTAATAAAAATGCTAATTGCTAAAAGAATATAGAATCTCTTTGTTGATCAGGAATCAATTTAGGTCAAGTGGATATATATTTATATCTTAAAAGATTAGAGCTGTTTGGGAATCAAAGCCAAGACAAAATAACTCTTAGACTCTCAACCAAATGTTAAAATTGAGAGACATCAATGATAGTCCCTAATCGTACCCAAGAGGGGGGGAGGGGGGAGTGAATTGGGTGATTACAAAATTTAACAAATTTTTTAAACAGTATATACAATTAACAATAATCAATATAAATAAGTTTGAGAAAATTGCTTAATATAATTTAATCAAATAATAGAACAATAGTTAAAAAAGACAGTAAGGGTAGAATGCAAATTGATTTATAGTGGTTCGGAACAACAATCGTTACTTATGTCCACTCCCAAGACTCTTCTTGGAATTCCACTATAGTTCTTCTTTCAAGGCAAAGAATAACCTTTGTACAATCTTTTTCGGTAAAGAGGAACCACAATCTTTTTTTAAGGTAAAGAGGAATATCAATACCAATTAGATCACCCTTAAGTACAATATTCAACACCCCAACATAGTATTACAACTAAAAAATTTCCCACTTATTAACTTAATAACTCCAAAATGGCTCACTTTTATATGACATAATGTTGTTTAAATGATTGAAACACTTTTTAAAATGGTTGTATATAACACCCAAAACCTTTTTGATGCTAAAACCAATGAGAATATACCTATTTTATAGGATTTCAAGACTTAAAATAGTCATTAAAGCTAAGAACTAGTTGTTACAACGACTATATTTGATCTACTAGTTGACTAGTGTAGCATACTGGATGACCAGTATGCAATAAAAGCTCCAGATTCACTTGTCATTAGAATATTGGTTGACCAATACATCAATCGCTGTTGCTACAAACTCAGTACATCAATTTTAATAACTTTAGCGTATATTGGTCAACCACTAACTTATATAGGTTGAGCAATCATATCAAAAACATGATTTTAACACTTTCAAATACTTAAAACCAATTTGTGTAATCCATATATGATTAAAACACTTCCTTAAATGTTCCCTAAATATTATTTGAAAAATCAAAAGGCTTTTATATTAAAATCAAAATGCTTTAATGCTTCTTGAAGAATGTAAAGACTAATGCAATAAAGTAAGATTAAACAATTATACATGGTGAGCCTTTTTTATCATCAAATTAATGAAGTGAGCTTACAAATATTAATATAAAATGTGAAATAACTTTGATAAGCCTTTATCTTCTTTTATTCTTGTTTTGATCTTCACTTTATCAATTGTTAACTTTAACTTCTCTTTATCAACTTCATACACTATCTTCTTGAGTTTATGACTTTTTTTGTTTTGATATTGTTTTTCATTAAAATAATAAAAAACACATATGTAGTAATTACGTTTTGTTGTCATTAAAACATCAATTGGAACCTACTTGGTTCAACAATCTCCTCATTTTTTATGACGATAAAACATTTGTGATATTAGAAAATAATAATGAAGTTAAGCATATAAGCAACTGTCAAGATAATGATTAGCTCCCCTTTAATTCTTACATATAACCTAATTCAATATAAAGAGCATAATCCAATATCAAGAATAGAAGACATATTCAAAATCAAAGAAATATCATTTACTCAAGCAAATCATATAAAGTGTAAGAAATAAAAAGATGAAAAAATAATTATTCCCCACAAATGCAAAATAAAAAAAAATGTTTGATGCTTCAAACTAACTTGCTTAAAAAATCACAATATATTTGATTAAGATTGATAAAAATTCTCATGAAAGAGTGATACTAAATATTTGAAGAGTTAAAATAAAAGTTCAATTTTGATAAAAAAATCCCTAATTGTGTCTAATTTAAAAATTCCCAATTTTAGTATTATTCCTAAGTTAAATTTTTAATTAAAGCATCAAGAGCAAGTTTTGACAAAACTAAGAGTTATAATTTTAATAAATAAAGCATAATTGCAATATCCAATAATCAATTCCATAAAAAATTATAATTTATAAAGTTATAAATTTAAAAAATAATGATGGAATAAAGTAATCAAATGTAAAATTCAAAAATGACAAATATGATGCAATCTCACTTGAAAAAATTAAATGAATTAAGTAATTTATGGAAAAGACATGAATATTATCAAGTAATCCTAAAGTTAGGGATCTATCCAAAGAGAATGTGAATTATAAAGATCTTTAATAAAAAGAGGACAAAATTGAAGGGGTAGCTATTTACAATCAGGTGTGGTGTTTTTCAAAGATATAAGTGAGTTATCTAGGGTTTTGATGTGCCTTAAACAAGAAAAAGATAAAACAAAAGCAAGGCAAAAGAGGGGGGAATTAAAATATATGTGCTGGTCAACCCTATAGGGACACTGGTCAACTAGTAAAAAGTTATGGTTGGCCTTTATATATAAACCAAACATGTTACAGCTCACTATACATAATTGTCTTCCTTGAAAGAGATATTGGTCAATAATTATGGCCTTATGGTCGATCACTTCAAAACATTATTCGACCAGTGTGAGTAAATGAGGTGACTAGAGCTTCGACCAAACAAAGAACAAAATCATTAGAAAAATAAAAGAATGTTAGAAATTGGATCATTGGTCGACCATTGAAGGTGATCGGTTGAACAATGAGCTTGTTTAGGTGACCATACAAGTAACTAGGAAGCCAATAAACTCACTAGAAAACAAAAAGTGGGTGAATTTTGAAGATATTGGTCGACCATACTTAGACATTGGTTATCCGATTAACTAGATAACTTAAGGAATTGTATTTGAAACTCAAATTAAAGCATCAAAACTTCGACAAAATATTATTAAAGCACATATCAACCAACTAAATATCAAACAAAGAATTAATAACATAAAGGGCCTTACCAAAAAGAATTCATGTCAATTAAAACTAATTGAACAAGATTTATCCTTATTCAAAAGTTTGCAAAAAAGATAACCTAATTGATGTAAATTCTAAATTAATGACATTATTTCGCATATAGTCTCTAATTCTAGGTACCAAGATTCACACTTTAAAAAAATTCCTTACTCATAATTAAAACTCAAATAATCATCAACAAGGATTTATACTCAAATTGACATATAAACTCAATTAATCATATATTTATAAATTATAAGTTAATAATTGCCTGATGTTGAGCATTACTTATGAGAGATTTAAATGAAGATTCTTCTTGAATTCTTAATCCATTTGTGATATCCCATCCTTCCCATCTTCCTCACTTGGTTCAACAATTTGAGAAGTCTTGATGGTTAATTTTAGGATTTAAATTCTCTAATCTTACAATAACATCTTTAAGACTTTTTTGGAGGCAAAAATGTTAGATTTATTAAGATAAAAGATATAAATTTTAAAAATATTGCTTGATTTAATAGCTACTATCTAACTATATACCATTTGCTCTTTCTTTTCTAATAACCTTATAAAACATGGTAATCAATGTGTTTTAGTAACCTAAATAAGTTTGGTTCCTTGATTATTTAGTTCTTTCTTCTTTTTAACCCATGTTTTCAAATTTTTGCTTAACATTCTTTGTTTGATAAAGCAAAATCTATCATTATGTCCAAACTTACCACAAAAATGGCATACTATGTTATATGAATAATGATGATGCATAAGTGCATTGCTTAGAATTCTATGTGTGTATGCATAATAAGGAAGTTTTCTTTGGACATTAAATGTGTTGAATGGTATCCTAGGTTGGTGAAAAATCCTACCATGATTATATATATAATGCTACTAGGAATGAAGGCATGATGCATGCTTCTATAAGTTTGTGAGTGAGTGTGCTTATTATCATTAAAATTATGCCTATTCTTCCTTTAAAAGTATTGAACTTTATGCATAAGTTATAAGCCATATATGAAAGCATGATGTTTGCTCTTAAGTTGGGACTTAGTGAATGATGATGCATAAGGGCATTGCTTAGAATTCTATGTGTGTATGCGTAATGAGGAAGTTTTCTTTGGACATTAAATGTGTTGAATGGTCTCCTAGGTTGGTGAAAAGTCCTACCATGATTATATATATGATGCATACTATGAATGAAGGTGTGATGCATGCTTCTATAAGGGTGTGAGTGGTTGTGCTTGTTATCATAAAAATTATGCTTATTCTTCCTTAAAAAGTAGTGAATTTTATGCTTAAGTTATGAGCCATATATGAAAGCATGATCTTTGTTCTTAAGTTGGGACTTAGTGAATGTATCATGTGCATGTGTATGTTTGGATGTGGATGCTTTATGCTCATTTTTCATTCTAGGCAATGGTTCTACACTATGTAAATGTTTTCCTTTAACAAAGGTAGTTTTAGTGCTAGAAACACTTTCACATTTATATCCAATTCCATGCTTATGATATGCTTTCAAGTTTCTCACTTTTCTTTGTAAATTTAGATCAGAAATGTTTGAGAGCATAAATTTCCTTTTTGAATGTTTTATTCTCCCATCTTAATGGATCTAAGTCATGATTGTTATTAATAATCACAAATTTGGATGCTTTAATGCTAAGCAGTTCACTTTTCATCCTTTCATTGAACTCTTTTTGATCTTTTTTAAGTTTGGGAGACAATTTCTTCCTTTTCTTATGATTTCTAAACTTTCTACTAATTTATCATTTGTTAAATCAACATCACTATCATTACTACATGAATTAAGGTTTAATCACCTCATCATTGTCTATAATGGTAAAGCACATATGAGCTATCTCTTCTTCCAAATGCTTACTTTCGAATTCACTCGTATCATCTCAAGTTGATGATTTAAGTTCCTCCTTCTTGTCCTTCTTCTCCTTTTTGCAATTTCTCTCATATTTCTGATTATCTTTAAGTCAAGGATATTGTGACTTTATATGGCTGAGTTTTCTATATTCAAAGCAAGTAATATTAGAGGATTTATGTTTTAAATCACTTTTACCTTCTTTTAAGCCCTTTATTTTATAGAATTTCTTTTTCATGAACTTCTTGAATTTTCCAGTAAGTAAGCCAATGTCTTCTTCTTCGCTTTCACTAGTTAATGTCTTTTCCTCTTCACATTGATTCTTCTTTTAGGGCTTCAAAATGCTATGTTCTTTTTCTTTTGAAGAGTTGTCTCTTCTTATGTCTCTTGAGAATGAGCTCAAAGGAGAAAAGGATATATCATCTAGCTCAAAGATTAATTTTGAATCCCAAATTACCATTAAAACTAATCATTCTTCTTTACATAGCAAGTTGGAGAAATTGAATAAGGAGAAAAAGGGTGAAGAGATATTGGACATTTTTCAAGAGTGCAAGGATTCAGTAAAGATTAAGAGTTTTAAGATAACTAGCAGAGTAATACTGCACAAATGTTCAGTAATAATGCACTGTCAATTTAATTCGTTATATTATCATATAATTTTAATGCATAAGTAAATATGAGAAATTTAAAAATGTGTAATTAAGTTATAAGTAAAAT
>JAOTAY010000006.1:21761562-21774425 GCA_025629805.1 Erythroxylum baracoense | reverse complement strand
AGAAAAAAGGAGAGCTTACCATAGTTGTAAACCTGAAAGGCTTTGTTGGAGAGAAACTCTAAATGTTGAATAAAACCGTGAGATTTGGAGAGATGCAATGTATAGAGTTTTAAGATGAAGAAAAAGAAAAGGAAGGAAGGTTCTGTGTTGCCGAGTGGAAGAGGTGAGGCGGAAAAGTAGAGGAAGTCGAGGGCAGAAAGCTAAAGAAAGAATGAGAGAGAAAACTTTCTGCAACTTTGAGTGAATGAATGAAAGAGGGGAAGTAATAATAAAGACAGAACATTGAACAGTGTCATTATAGAAAAGGCGGGGGAGGGGGAGAGACGTTAATAACCATTAGATTAAATGGACGAATGGGATGGATTGCGTGGTCGTCCATCCCGTTCGCCCTTAGTATATATACTTAATGAATGTGATTGATCATCAACTCACACCTTATCCTGAAAAACGTCAAGTAGAAAAGGCTAAAGTTGTGACACTTGAAGATCATAATTTTGTCACATGATGAGAAAAACACGGAGTCGAGCCAGTGACATTAAACAAAGACGCTCCTTGGGAGGTAACCCAAGGAAATTTGTTTCTTTTCATTTACATTTTCGTATTTTTTGTTTTTATTGAATGCTCCATTTCTTACATTTGATGTTATATTGGGGATAATGAAAGTTTTAAGTGTGGGGGTGGAGATTTTCATACACGTTGTTTTAAATTTGTGTGTTGCTTATATGTTTTCTTAGGTTAAAAAGTCAAAACAAACAAACCAACATTTTCTCTTTTTCTATTGCTTATAGGACTATATTTTCATAATTAAAGAGTGAATTAACTAGAAAAATTCATGGAAACTTGAGCATGTACTTTTATTCTTATGATTGATCAATATACGCTATCTTTAGAAAAGTAGTGACTAGTAGGTAGACACATGCCAGTGAGATTTTGAACCGTTACAGACTGACTCATCCATATCAGTTTTATTGTCTTTTGTTTATATGTGATCTTCATGACATGTACATCCTAACTTTGCTTTGATTTTTTATTCAAGACCACTTTTTTATCACATGCGTTAATATGAAATGTATAGGCATTCTTTGTTTTATAAGCTACATTAGCCAAATAGCCTACCTATTGATATTATTTTTTCTTTTTATAAGCCCCATTAAGCTTTATTTACCTTTCTTTTTGTGCTCACCACATTACATGCCTTAAAACTAACTAAATGTCCTATCCAAGTCTTTAAGTTGGTGGAGTATTTATTGATTATTGATGATTGTAGATGCACAAGAGTATAAGCGTAGGGGTGTGCTTATATGTGAGTTGATTATAATATATGTAATGCCATTTTATGTCTTATCAATGAATTCTATTATTGATGTAGCTTCTTTCAATTTTTATTAAAAAAGAAAAAATATTTAAGTACAAGTGTCAAAGAGAAAATGTATTTATCTTGCAAAGTTATTCATGATTAGTTTTTCCTCCTAATGTTGTATATAATGGGTGATTTGAGTATGATGTAGATGTTTTAAGGGATCACTACTTATAGTTATAATGTATTGATTGTCATCGATTATATGAGTGATTCCTTCTAATTCCTTTTGCTTCATAAGGATTGTGGCGTGAAAGCTTGAATTTGAGCTGTGAACATAGTTTTTACATTTATCATAGCTGATGGTACCCAATTTTGAGTGAATGTTATGTTACATTTAGTAATTATCTTGCTTCACTAGCTTTAATGACTTTTATGCTACATTACCCAAATACATCTCACCTTAATCTTTGGCCACATTACAACCTTAAAAAGTCCTTTGATTTATGATTATACATGTGAATCTTACTGGTGGAGAACTGAAATGATATGCGAAGTTGAGAAATGTATTGATCATGAATGGTGTTTGAATGTACTCATAAATCTATCATATTTATTTGTCAAAGTCTACCCCTAGATGCATAGTTTGTTTTTAAAGAAAATGATTCTTGATTGATCATGAGTAAAAGCATTGAATGTTGAGTTTTGCTATGGTTTTGAAAGTTATTTCTCTATTCTTATGACTATCTATTCTTGGAAAATGTGGAAGTGTTTTGGTTTGTGATTTTGATTTTATTGTTTTGCCCAAGAATAGTCAAAAGCTACATGTGAGAGAAGTTGATGAGTGTTTAATTTTTTCTATATTTACTCCACAACATTTTGTGATTAAGGCTATGAAATGCTTAAGAAATTCATTTTGGTTCATATTTAGTTTTAGGTATAATTTGGAAGTTCAAGAGCTAAAATGAGTTAAAAACACATTCTTTGAGTCATTATCTTGATTTTCAAACTCATTTGTCTTTGTGGAACAAGAAGGAGATTGATTAGAGTGAAGATGGGACAAGAAAGTGCCATAAAATGAAGAATTCATCATACATTGCAAAATGCAAGGCCTTGCACAATTTTGAACGATGAATTATTTTCACCTTGCATCAAACCGTGTATATCCCTAGTTTTTCATATTAATAAACATTTGAGACGTCAAACAACATATGGAATCATTTTTGGAGCACGAGAAAGGGAAGAAACTTTAGTTCTTTGGGATCTATAGAGGGCTAATCTTCTTTCCTCCAGTTCAGAGGTGAAATCGACGCCGAGGATCATATTTAAGCATATCGTCATTATGTATTGTTGAATCTTCCTCTCTTTATTGATTGTTTATGTTATTATTTACTTATTAATTTAGGTATTTGTGTAAGGATGATCTGAATGCTTCTATTAAATTGTTTTTACATAAATCTATTGCTAGAATCTCAAATATGATATGTAATAGTTGTGTTTTGGATTCATTTATGGTGACTAATGACATTGAATCATTAGGGATAATGTAACATAAGTTAAATGACTCGAGCTTATGTGATTGTTGCCTAGATTGATCTATTTTTCTTATTCATAATACAGTTGTCTAACTAAATTTAGAGAGATTATTCTAGGTTGTTCGATAGCTAAGTTTAGGTAAAGAGCTTATTTTGATTAAACAATATCTAAGGGAAAACAGGGGTTAACTGTAACATCCTAAAAATTTCGATTTCATGAATAATACTTTTTATGTAACACCCCACTACCATAAATTATATACCGGAATACCTTGTGGACATTCCGGTATATAATCTATAATAATGGCATGTTAGAGCAAACATATATCCAAATTAATCATGGCATCAACTATTATACAGAAAAGTCACCAAATTTTAAAACTAGCTGCATTCCTCATTTCATTTCATAAAAAAAACAAACTTACATTGTAGCTTTACAAAACCATTTGAATATATACAATGTCAAATCCCTATACATAACACACTGCTTGACAGAGGAATTACACATAAACTACTAACTAATCCTTCAGTATCAGCTGATTGACCTTTGAGCCTTTTCTTAACAAAAGTATAAGAATAAGTCTTCTCGTAGAGTCTGTCTGTCTCTAATGCCCTCTCTTGGACCTGAAATATCAATATTGCAATTTTGGTGAGTTTTGCGAACTCAATGATGTAACCATCCTCGATGGTTCACTCAATTCATACCACATATCAAATCATATAAGCACTTAATTCACAATTTTCTATTTAACAATTTGCACCACATATCATAGAATGCACATATCCCAATCTCATTTAAGTACATATTCACATTATAATTCAATCAGTCAATTACACTTAATAAGTGTATATGCAATGTTTATGTGACCCACTTTCAATTATTACGTTGTTGTGACTGAGTGCCTAAACTGTATCGTATCTATTGTGGATACCGGGCTCATTGATACTATCCCTTACTCGTTGCGGATATAGGGCTCATTGTATATATTGAGCCTTTGGCTCTATACCATATTTCAGAGCTTTAAGCTCATTTTCGGTGACTACTCATGTCATAACTATCATTATCTGATCATGCATTCATGTATGAAATGCATCTCATTCATATTCAATCAGTTATATTTTCTATCATTTCCATTTTCAATCTCATTCCCATTCAATCACATTTTTAGTCCCATATACATATATTATCAGGCCTTAGTCCGACATTCAAAAAAAATATTGACTAACATATATTTTACCAAATTCACATTCAAGGAACACTTTAATATCACATTCATCAATCAGAATCTTCGAACCTTCATGTCCAGAATCAGTACAAACAATTCATTCCACATTCAGTACAGAATCTATAGCAAACAAATATTAAGTGAAACCATCCAGGTTACTCACCAATCGCTCCAGAAAGCAATTGCCTTGAATTGGATGATGGCGCTTTAAATGCTCCTCTATATCATGCAAAACACATTTATGCATATCACAATTTTGCACAATTGTATAAGTTTTCATTTATGCACATCTGTGTATATGAAAAATGTACAATGCATGTGCAATGACAATCTGAGGTATTTTCCATCTTTCACATCACATAATCATTCATATTTTAAAACTCACATAACTTAATCTGTACTTAGGGTTTGCACCCCAATAAAACAATTGGAATCTAATATCATAACCCTATTGATCATTTCAGAGTTTTCTGAAAACACACTTTCGGGTCAACCTTTCATGATTATTTAGACCAAGTAAATGGAGTAATTTGGCAACATTTCCTTTTAGAAAAATGTTCCCCATTGTCTTAAGTTTCTAATGACACCAAGATCATATAATTGGATTCATTATTTTATGAGTTATGCTCACAATACTACAGACCGAGTACATTTGAACTTTTAGCTAGTATATGATCATGCTTTCAAATTGTACAACTCATATCTCTCAATTCCAATATCCAAAAATTACAAGCTTTATACCATTTAAAAGCTAAGAGAATAAGATACAAATTTTGTGAAGACACATTTGTCTGATTTAGCCTACATCAATACAGTTTATTCGATAACAATAGGACATAATTTCTGTCCTTAGGAGTGCTATAGACTAAGCCAAGACTCACTTTCATACCAAATTTTGGAATTATTAGAAATAGAATTAAAATTCCACTTCTTCAAGAAAGTTGTAGTCATATGTCTCTAATTTAATCTAAATCAAGAAGATCGTACCCATAAATGCATTCAATTCTAAGCATTCGTCAGTCTTTCAAAGTAACTTTTGTCCAAGTATTGAAATAAGGCTGACTCCAGTGACCTCAGTCCTCCATCGAGACCCCAGTTGCCTTCGTCGACTCAACAACTGCAAATCCACCTGAAACCGAAATGCCGGCGACGACTGATAAATCGATGAGAAGTCCGATCGCGAAATCCTTAATTCATGTGTTATTAGGTCTCTTGTTGGCGTCGTCATCTCTCGCCGACGTTGATGGCCCCTTCATTCTCGCCAACAAGAAGGCCACTCTTAACCGGCTCAAATCCGACGTCGAACGCGTCTCTGTGTCTATCGATATTTACAATCAAGGATCTTCGTGAGTCTCCTTATTCTTCTCTGTTTTTAATTGGCTGAAAAGGGTGTTCCCTGATCAGATCTAAATTTTGATTTGTGCATTCATAGAGTTGACTTTGTGTTTTTTGTTCTTCCTTGCCTATTAGCGATTGATTTTTGTTTAATGTCTCATTTTTCATTTATGCTATAGGTTGTTTTATTTGATCTGGAGTTCATTTTAAAATCCCAATTTCGAGCTGAAGGGGCAGCTGTTTGTTTTTTATTTAGAAATTCAATAAATGGAGTCAAATCTGTTGGAATCTGGGATCATAGAAATGAAGCTCTCTAGTTTTGGTGATGTAATTCTCTGAAAGAGCAAAATCAGATTAAAGAAATCTTGGCAGATGTGCTTCAGTTGCGTGTGTGTAGTTAGATATAAGTCAGTGTCTCAGTGATGATCAAATGCTATCGGATTGCATGAGCCACTGTTTGATTAGATGTAAAAATCTGGGTTAAGTTGTACCCGTTACTCTAGATAGAAATTTCATGCTTAATAATGCCAGAAACAAAAAAAATCATAAAATGACAGTTAATGATGGCTATCACCATGGTCTAGTATGCATGAGTAATGTCATCATACCAACATACAGACCTCAAATTAATAGAGCATTACGTCAGTAAAAAAGAAAGACGAAGAAAGGGGAATAAGAAGAGCATGAGAAGGAAAGTATAGAAAAGGATGAGAAGCCTTTATGTCTATAGGCTCAATGAGTTATCCGGTGGTAATATATCTTGCATAGTTTGCGTTGTTAGTATAAGATTTGCCTTGTAACATCCTTAGGTTAGGATCATTTATGTGCATTTTGTTAAAACTAATGCCAGCTTCTTGCGAGTACTGCTTGTAACTAATGTATAATTATTCAGCTTGTGTGAAGTTTTGTTTGTGTTTGTTGATCCTCATACTTCATAAGGAACAAAAGAGCACACATATGCCCTTTAAAGGAGACGGGTAATACTAAATGGAATGTTAAAGCTCTGAGGTAAACAAGTGCTTTATCATTTCTTGTGTTATGGACCCCTGAATGAGCGTTCATATCATCCACTAGTTTTTTCAATAAGTTATCACCTTACATACCCTTAAAGAAACTACTTGCTTGGGACAACAAAGGCTGAAATGAACTGATATAACCAAAAGGCATTTCTAGCCCCTCTATCTCTTTCTTTCTCCCTCCAATCGATTCACTTCTTCTCATGGTTACCTATAAGTTTCCTTATAGTTAGCTTACTCCTTTGATGAGGTGAGTTTATTTCATTCATATCGGCTAAAGTGTTTGCGGTGCCTTTCTTAAATATATAGGACTGCATATGGTGTAACTCTTGCTGATGATTAATTCATATGGACTAAAGTGTTTGTATTGCCTTTCTAAATTTATAGGACTGCATATGATGTAACCGTTGCTGATGATTACTGGCCTCAAGATATGTTTGAAATTGTCAGCGGTAACACTTCAATGTCATGGGAAAGACTTGATGCGTGGGTGCTACTACTCTTTCAGCAAATGCTGTTTATTTCTGATCCTTTCTTCTTATGCTCTTGCAAATTTTAACTTCATCTTTTCCAGTGGTGGTCTCCTCTCATATTCATTTGAATTGGATGGCAAAGTGAAGGGATTATTCTATGGTTCCCCAGCACGTGTTACTTTTCGCACCCCCACTAAAGCTGCTCTTCAGGTTTTGCTTTGTAGCCATCATACCATAATGTCTCTGTTTCCAAACATTTTGCGTTGATATATTTGTCTTCTGGTTGTTATTTTTCGTAATAGGAGGCATTTTCCACTCCTATTCTATCTCTTGATGTTCTTGCCGAAAGAACCCCTGAGAAGAAGTTTGGCTGGGTAAGTACTATTTGGTAGTATCTGCATATGTTTGTGATTGAGCTCCTCCCAGCCCTTTTCTTTTCTTGTGGAGTTCACAATCTTTTTTTTTTTTTTTTTGGTTATTCTCTGGAATCAACTTTGGGTCTGGCCAATCTTTGACAGGCTAAGGTATGCATGAACTTCTTCTAATCTATGCATCTAATAAGACGTTATTATGCTATAGTCGATCTTATGTATGACTGACTAGGTTGTAGACAGTTTGATGAGTCACAAAAGGGTGAGAAGGCTGATATGAATTGTTTATCGAACTGCAGAGGCTGTTGGCAGAATATGGGTCGGTAATTTCTGCGGTCTCCATCGTGGTTCTCTTCGTGCGTCTGGTTTCAACACCATCTGCAAAAGGAAGCAAGAAGAAGCGTTAGAGATACTTTTACATTTGGTCCGTAAGGAACGAGCGATTATTGTGTTACCTACACTTTTTCTGGGCTAGAAAGGAAAGGGCATTGTCGCTAGCTGTTTAGATAAACAGTGCCAGATCGTTCGTTGGGTTGGAACTTACCTGACAAGGAATTTCGCTACCTTAGATTCTCAAAACATTTTAATTTTGACGTTTATTCAGTATTAGTTTTTTTCTTTAAACGTATATATATTTTATTTCAATCTTTTAATTTAAATTTCGGCAGAAATCCTATATGATATTAGAGTTAGATTTACATGACATTTCAATTTCTTTCTTCATGTTAATATCTTTATTAAGGATATTTGTTTATTAATCTTAAATATTTTTGAGAATTTAATTTCTGAAAAATTAAGGCTCAACGCCACATCCTAATATAATATTTAAATAAAATATAAAATGAATTTCTAATCACAAAAAAAAGTAAATTTTTATTTAAATCCTCGTCAGAACGATTTACTAGGTTCGGGTTTTATTAGGCTCCTTCAGAACTAGTACACATAATTAAGTTATCCGTGTAGTTAGTCTCCTTGATCGGACGGTGGTTATTGTTAGTGAGTTTGTTGGAGTCCATTGGCTAGCTTGCTACTTGTAAAATCCAACATCACCAACCAAACAACAACGAACCAACATCGCCCTTCTTCTTGTTCTTGCTCGCTGGTTTTGTTTTCTAAACCCTAAAACATGAGTTACCAGAAAATACCGCCCCAAGAACCATACCCTCCTCCAGGTAATCGCTGTTACCCTATTAAATCTCTTCCCAATCTTGTGGCTTTCTCAGTTTTGATTAATTCAGTTGCGTTTACAGGTTATGCCCCACCTTACCCGCCACCGGGATATCCTCCATCGGCACCACCTCCTTACCCGCAGCCGCCGCCGCCGGGTTACCCTCCTTTTCCACCTCCACCACCGCCTCCGGGACCGCCACCGCCATATGAAGGGTATCAAGGGTATTTCACTGGGGGGTATCCTCCGCCGCCCCCACCACCACCCCAATATCATCATCAGCAGTACCAGCATCACCATCATCATGACGATTCCGACGGTTGTAACTCCGTCTTACGAGGGTGGTATGGCTATATCTCTTTCTGTTTCTCCTTGTGTGAGTTGAGTAGTTTTATGCTTATGTCCGGAATAATTTTGCGGTTATAGACTGTGTTTGCTTAATTTTTAGTACCTGCTCGTGGTCTTAGAAGCAGAGCCGGAGCCTGGGTATTTGTTAAGTGTGGGCAATTGGGGAAGAAAGTTAAATTTTAATCATTTTACCATTTTGTTTATATTTTAAAGCTTACTCGATTCAAACCATAATAAGCCAAAATATCTTTTAATTATTAAATGTCGTGAAAACTAAGTTATATTAAGATTTATCACTACAATTTATCCAATATTCTTTTATACTATTAACACTGAACTAAAAATTACGTGACATCCCTTGAATGAAAGAGGCGTTGTTTCTGTGTAGAAATATTGCAATGTGATGTGAATTGGTAGAATTTAATTACTCTCACTAGAAATGTTATTCAAGTATATTTCCTTGTATTTTGGTTTTTGGTTCTTGGTTGGTCCTGGTAGCTTAAAGCGATCTTAGTATTGTCAAATATCGTTCTTACTTTGTTGAGTGCTCTCAAGAATTAACAATTAAATAGAACAGTTTCTGCACGATAGATTAGACCACAACTTTTGTATTAGGCCAATGATGTGCTTCTTGCTGCAATGAACATTGCGATCTTTGTTGGACATTTAACATATGATACAGTGGAGAATTACATGCATAAGTTTGGAACTTGAAATTAATTGTGTTCAACTTTTATCTATGGGGAGTCTTGACTTTGATCGGGCTTGCAGCTTTTGCTCTCAACTATTGAATGATAAAATTCACAACTATATTAAACACTAGTGATAAGCTGCTTATTCATTGCTGATGATTTGAGCTTGATCTATATTGGTTTGACACTAAAGGGAGGATGAGAAGTTCAAGAATAAAATTGCCTCTTTGTCTCTAATGTCAAATACTTGACATTCTGAAGTTTGTAGATCCTTGTGTGACTTTAACATTTGCAAACTTTCTACGGTTTGAGGTACTAACAAACTTTCAGTTGTCCTGCTTGATCTCATGATTCTCATCCTTTAATTCTTATCAAACTTTCTATGGTTTGATTTGATTAATTTTGTTTATATCTCACTCTTCAATTTTTATGCAAAAACAAACAAACTTTCACTAGTATTCATTGATCCCAATTCCTATTTCAGTACTCCTGCTTAATTTTTTCAGTCCTTATGATAAGGTTTCAATGCTGTTTCAGGTGTCAACACATAGAATTTTGTACATTTTAGATAGCACCAAGCATAAAATTCCTATTTGACGTTTGAAATGTTTCTACCAAAGACCAAATTTCAGTTGTATTATAGATCTGTGGTCAGAGTGATCCAGTATCATATGGACTTGCAAAAACTAATGTGAACTGTAACCTATTATTTGAAACCCGGTGCCAGTATCTGAACTGAACTGAATTTTAGCGTATAAATTACGTCTGAATAATTTCAAGTAGCAACTTCATGATTAGTATTGTCTTTTATACAAATTTTTTTTCCACAATCTAAACTTACTTGTAGCACATAGGTCATGTATAATCCACAATTGCAACTAACAAGTTCATGTTTGCTATATTGATGTCCTATCCCGATAATTAGAAAAAGGACTACATTGAAAAGTTATAGTTTACAAAAGGATTGAAAGAACAAAAATTGAAGCAGAAAGACCAAATTTATGCTTTTCCCTTTTTATTTATGATTTAGGGGGCGGTTGGTTCGCATGAAAGAATGGTAATAAGAATGGAAATGAATATAGTGAGGAATGAGAATGGATATTATCATTATAATTATGATGGTTGGTTAAGAGGAAAAAATGATTACCATTACTATTTGATTACCATTACTATTGGCAGTGGTTGGTTTGTAAAACATATTGAGAAATAAAAATTTATTATATTTTAATTAATTAATTAATTATAATTTAATTAATTATATTGTAATTAATTAATTACTATATGTTGATTAATTAAAATATTCTAGTTAATTTTAATTAATTATATTGTAGCTAATTAATTAATTATATTTTAATTAATTAATTAATTATTATATATTATTTAGTTAATTAATAATAATATTTTTAATTAATTATATTGTAATTAATTATATTAACAAGCACACTCTTACACAACAATGATACCTATTCCTCTAAATTAGGAGAGAAATGGGGTATTACCCAAAAATGGGTAATCAAAGTAATGACTCTATAATCATAGTCCCTTACCAAACTCAATCTTTCATTTCATACTCATTCCTCCTTTTTCATACCCACTAAACAAGCACATCCTAAGTTAAGCTTAAACTCATTTCTTTATAGGTTACTATTCACTTTCAACTTTTGACACTCATAAGTTCACCATCTGACCATCATTTCTAGTGATCTAGGACTTTATGAAAAGCTCTTGAGATGCTCTACCAAACCCCTAAACTTGTTTCATAAAAAATGACTTAGATTTGGAGAAATTATGACTAGAAATTTTGGTCCATTTAGGTAAGTCATCATTATCCTATTTTTTATCATTTTAGGTGAAACTAACACCACCGTCACATCTAACAAGCCTAAAATGTAAGAAAAGGAGGGGAACCTGACATCAATCGACCCATTTTATTGGTGAACAAAAATGGGTTACTTTTAAGCTTTAAGCCTTTGATTCTCACAAACCAGGAAAAGCTTCAACGCAAGACCAATGTCATTGGATTTTTGGAGGTAAGCTTGTCATTTCTGGGAGGGTGGTGAAGATCATCGCCGGTCCAACAGCAGCATATGTCCCCCATGCTCTGATGATGATGGTAATTTTCCCAACAACCTAAACATGGCAGGAAATAATTTTGAAAATTTCCAAATATTATTTGGATCAATTTTCATAAATGTGACAAATTGAAATTCATGATAGTTTGTGAGATAAAAAAAATTTGGGAAGGGTTATGTTCATATGGAAATATATGAAACTGATTAAATTTGAGTCATTGTTAATTAGAATTGAGACTATCTGGATGTATTAAGTATAAATGAGGGTGCTCATGTTAGAATTTGGTATACCTAAATTATGAATTGGATTTATCATGAATTTTGGAATGTAAATGTGAACTCAATTAGGCATATACATGTAGTTCATAGGCCCAAATTGAGTTGTGTTTTTTAGTGGATATAGCAGTGCATTTTCATTATAAGAATGACCCCTTTTTTTAGAAGGGGGATGTCCATTTTACGGGGGAAACTCTACTGAATTTTCAGTGGATTCTTCCTAAAACATGACATCACTATTTTTAAATAGAAAATAAAGCTCCTTAGAATAAATGACAAATTGAGTCATGGACTTATTCTCAAGGCAATCTAAAATTGGTATAGGTTTTACATTCTAATGATCCTCCTTATTTTTCTTTCTATAGATCAATTAGGAGCAGAACCTTCCACTTCGAGACACCTGGTTTAATGCGAAGGAGCGTATTCTACCTATGAGTTAATATTCATAGTTTTAGGCATGTATTAGAATTCATTCTCATATTCATCATGAAAATCACCATCATTATCATATGCACACATAATACTTATACATATGGATTGACACATGTACACATATTTTTGTTGTGCGATGTTATGCTTGATTTGATATGTGATGATGTGGAGTATCATTATGGCATAAGCTACCTGGTGGGCATCACCAAGTTGTGCGCATAGTGAGTCAATTAGTTGGGTATGGGTTTAGGCTAGTAGTTGATCCGTTGATTGAGATATGAAACGATTAGGGCAGTTCAGATGAAGTTGCTCTTAGATGCCAACCGATATATTATAACACCCCACTCCCGCTGAACCCGAACCCGATATCGACAGTGATACCCGAGTCCGTGCCCCGCGAGGGTGAGGTGTCACATCACTTAACACTTTAAAAACTCGGTATATAATTTTTTTTGTAAACTCTTTACACTTCACTTATGTATGATCACTTTTTCTTTTCAAAACCAATTTGTTATTTAAAACTGAAAGTGAAATATACAACAGGGAATAAAACTCACAGTTCTCTTATTAGCCACTTGGGCCCACTTTCAAATACACAATACAATTATTTCAATACATATTT
>JAOTAY010000006.1:21744557-21761462 GCA_025629805.1 Erythroxylum baracoense | reverse complement strand
AATTAATTAATTACAATATTTTAATTAATGAATGAATTATATTTTAATTAATTATATTGTAATTAATTAATTAATTACAATATTTTAGTTATTTAATAATTATATTTTAATTAGTTATATTTTAATTAATTGTAACATGTACATCTTTACATAACAATAATATCCATTCCTCTAGATTAGGAGAGGAATGAGATATTACTTAAAAATAAGTAATCAAAGTAATGATTCTATAATCATAGTCCTTTACTAAACTTAATCTTTCATTCTATACTCTTTCTTTTTCATACCCACTAAATAAGCACACTCTTAATCTCTTTTTATCCTCCTGTATTTCTTTAATATAGAGTGAGATGCATACATTTTTAACGATAGATTGATAAAAAGATCATATTGAAATTGTAAAATTAGATCGAGATGATTGCAGGTCCTTTAAATTTATCTTATAGCAACGAGTCTCCTTTTGGTTGTTTTGTTGTATTTAACGGCTTAGGTAGTGGGGATCCATGCTGTGAAATGAAAGTGAGATTTCTTAAGTTAGAAGTGTTTATCATTTTAGCTTTTGTTATTTCTGCTTTTGTTTCATTACTGTTTCAGGTTGCAAATGATTAGCATACTACCCAATAATTAGAAGAACCTAGAGCATTTTGTAACAGTAGTTGTACGGTGGTTTTGTATTCTGATTTTGTTACTCTACCTGGTGCACCTGTTCTTGTGCTTTCTTACTTCCGCAAGTTGTTGGAGTGGTGTCTTTAGAGGTCCATGTGCATCTAGAATTTGCTTAAACAAGAAAGTTGTGCAATTATGTCTAATTTATTAAAAGAAAATGAATGATGAGAATTGATGTTTTAGGTATAGGTGTGCACCTATTGTGTTTGAAGCTATTGATGTTGTAATGACTTATTTCCATGGGCAGTTTGGCTGCACTGTGTTGCTGTTGCGTGTTGGAGGCATGCTGCTTCTAAAACAATATGTTTCCTCATCATAGCTAATATAATGACTTTGGGGACTCGTAATTCTTGTTTATTGCTCCCCTTATGTTTAAGGGGGTCTTTGCTTGTGGTTCCTACGTAAATAGAACAGTCTGTCAGTTTCCCCAGAACTGTAAAGAACCTATATACACTGAATTTCTTATATTATCTATGTATATCTTGGGTTCTACATTTGGCTTTTATAGCGAAACTTTTACTAGCGAAGATCTTAACAAGCATGACAATTACTCCCACTGACTTTTATGAGTACTGGAGTGCCAATTGCAATTGAAGCTCTCAATGAGATTGCTGATAAAGGTCAAAGTATTAATAACTTAGTAGTTCTTATACTCGATCATGGAATGCATAAATTTGTGCTAAGTATGGCAAAATTAACTCGATCCAACGATCAAGCTCGAATTGATTGACCGTTATGTTGAGGAAATCATCATTTTATTTAATTAAATATGATATTGTTTTAATTATAATGTTATTTTGGTTCAAACAAATCTAACTTCAAGCTATCGGCTAATTGGTTTAAGTTTAATCAGATTTAATCGAATGAATATCATAGCATTATTGGTACATTATTATTTTACATTATCTGTCTTTAAAAATTATAACCAAAGAAATTTGAAATAATAATATATTTATTTATATTAATATTACTTTTATATATATTCGATATTTAAATAATAATCATAATTAATATAAAAAGATTATTTAATTATTATATAAATATAAAATTAACGATAATATAAAGTATTTAAAATTTTACAAGTTTATCATATACATCAAAATATATGATAAAAAATAATAAAGACTTACGATTCTTTAAATATTAGAACATGAGTTTATATTAAGGCAATAATCAGTTAGAAGTGAAATTTGAAATAAACATATTTACAGTTTGATTTATATTGTATATATAAAATTAAATATATACATAAAATATAATTAAAATTAAAAGAAGAGAAGAAATGAAAACTTGAAACTGAAACTTTATTTAATTAAGTTCTCTAAAATTGTATTGATTATAATTTTCATTTTGTCCAAAATTCTTATTATTGAGAGAAATTTTGTCGTCATCATCATTTAAATTTATTACACCAAATGATATGTCAATACTTTTATATCCAAGATTATCTTTCAAATCATTTTCATCTATCAAATTTGGTTCCTCTATAACTCAATTAGCCAAAAGATCAATATGGTCAATACAAATTGGATATATAGAATTACTTGTTCTATTAAAAGTCCTAGTAAATAAATAAAATAAAATTATTTAGAAATTATAAGAAATTATATTCAACTTAATAATGATAATAACATACTTTTGTTAAAGTTCTAAATTATATAAAACAGATACTAAGTCATTCAATCTTTTGTGTTCCATTGACTCAGAACTCGAATTGTAAATTTTTGCAATTCTAGAACATAACTTTCGAATCGGTCCCACCAAGTACTATAAGATAACAAAAGTAATATTATAAACAAAATAAATTGATTTTTACTTTAAAGAAAAAACAAAAGTGAAAAAATATATACTTGAATTAAGTTTGTTTCTTTGAAGAATAGTGATGGACATTCCAAAATCACCAAAAGCATCGTTATAAATCTCTATTTGTGAACTTAGGAGATCTTGCATCATCCTATAGGTAACAATTGTTATAATAGTTAATAACATTCTCCCATTAACTTTAGCTTTCATTGTAAAACTGTCTGAAATAGATAATATGATTCAAAAAAGCCCCAGTTGCAAAACAAAAGAGAGTAAAGTTATCAAAACAAAAGAGAGTAAAATTATCTTTCTCATCTCTCATTAATGACTAAAAGATCAGATATGTACAAAAAAGACCTATTTTTTGATTGATTTCGATTGCTTCCTTTGCCCTCTCCATGACATCATAAAAATAATTTATTATTATCTTCTCATTACTATCATCCAGACAAAGTACTCTCATCAAAGGCTCACAAACTCATATGACAGATTGACATTGAGACCAAAATTTATCATCTTCAATTATGATTCTAAAAACCTCCAATCTAACAATAAACTCAGTATGTTGAGATACAACTCATTTATCACTTGTAAACATTTGTCTCAACTCCTTCATCATAATAAAAAACTTAAGTGATAAGAAATTAGTTGCAAATCTTGTAATAGTAGAATGATATAAAATCCTACCACAGATGAAATTCTTTCTTATTAAATTTAGGATTTATGCATGATTGTAAATGAACTTTGCCACTTTTTTTTCTTTTTGCATAGTCTCACCAATAATAGGAAAATATTTAGCATCATACTTTCCAACATCAAATCAATGGAATGTGCAACATAAAGAGTCCAATAAAAAGAATTATACTTGCTTTGCAATCTTCTTTCAGCTGCTTGATAAGCAGAATCATTGTCAGTAATGAATTGAACAATATTTTTTAATCAACTTCATTCACAACTTTATTAAATATCTGAAACAAAGTATCAACATTCCTAACATGGTCATATGCATCAATAGACTTCAATAATATTGTCCCTTTTGTTGAATAAACTAAAAAATTAATAATAGGCTGTTGTCATCTATTTGTCTAATCATCACAAATGATTGAACACCTATAAGTTACCTAAGTCATTCTTCTTTCATCCACATAACCTTTTATTTCATAAATAGAGTTGCTCAGAAGTTTACTAAGTCATCAATTAAAGGAGCTTTGTAAAAGGCAATAACATCCACCATAGGTTGATAATAATAAGACTGAATAATGTTGAATGCTATATCTAAATCATACCATCATCTAGCTATTGTCATCTCCAAATTATGAGTTGTTTCTTTAGATTGTAAGTCACTACGAATTGAAAACTGAGCTCTATGAGTTGTTCATGGTTCAAAAAATTAGATACATGTCTTCTTTTATTCTTAACATCGGGTGCAACATTCTTTTCCTGTTGAGGGGGAATATTATAACCTTCAACATCCTCACTATCATCCTGACCACCAACAAAAGAACTTTAACTACTAATTTGATAGTTCAATCTTTATTTTCTATCTTTTTCATGTTGATACTTTTTAGGAAAAGTCTTCATTTGTTGCTTCACCTTATGACTAACTTTTTTACAAGATTCCACTTCACCTTTGACCTTAACTAAATGCTTCTTTGAGCTGGTGATTCTCCTACCTTTCAAATGCTTGTCATAATACAAACAAATGGTATAGTTCTTCATTTTAAGAACTAATCTAACATGAACCTAAGCTAAATCATCAAATATTCCTAAAACTGAAGAGACTAAATTATTAGGAGTACTTGAACTTTCCTTCATTTATTTGTAAAATAAATAAACATATGTGTCAAAATTAAATTAATAAATTTATTATCAGCTATTATCAAATCAATGTGTATCACTCAACTCAAAACAAATACAAATGTACATTATAGATTCTAAAAGCATACACACAACTTGAACTTTAAAAATATACATACATCTTATATTTAAAGTCAATAGTCTAAGAATCATCATATTCAACTATTGATAACATAAAAAATATTGAAAAAGTTTGTAAAATAACAAGAAGAAATAGATAATAGTAACTTCTCAAAATTCATATGGTATAGAAATGCGACTAAACTTCACTAACTTATATAAATGATTGTTGCACTTTCACAATTATAACATATTTTGTGTGATTACATAATTCAATTATAAACTCACAATTATAACTCATTTTGTATAATTATATAATTCAACGATAACTTGCAACTACAACTTATTTTATGTGATTATGGAATTCAATCATAACTATAACTCATATAGTGTGATTACATAATTCAAATATAACCATAATCGTATTTATTTTTGTGTGATTACATGATTCAACCATAAATTCACAACTTTCTAACTTTTTAATCAATATTACTAATTTAATTTTCGTTAAATATCATTCTTTCTAGTTTTAGAACTTAAATGGAATATACATTTGTCATGTTATGTCAAATTTGCATTGAGAAAAGAATATTTATTTTCTTATAGGAATCCTAGGAATATGAAGAACTTTTTTTATAAGATTTCGTCTATTAATAAGTTTATATTCCAACACGGAATGAAAGAAAAGGACAATATACAACATAGGTAGAAGAAGTTGTGATACGTGGCTCTACCCATGAGCCGAAACTAAGGATGTAAAAGAGTAGACCAATTATATAGATTCGTATAATTCATTGCAGATTCAAGACAACAATAGAACAAAATTTGAGTTACGTGCTCACACATAAGGAAAGGGTCTTAGGAATAAAGAGGAAATCATATAATAGAAAGGGAGATCATAAGCTCCCTAATATAGATATTTCATAACACTCCCCCTCAAGTTAGAGCATACATATTGCATATAGGTTTCAACTGAGACCCCCTTAATGCTTTGGTGAGTAAGTCAATAAGTTGATCTTTTGACTTAACATATGGTGTCTCAATCAATCATTCTTGGAGCTTTTCACAATCGAAGTGACAATCCACTTTAACATGTTTGGTTCTCTCATGAAAGACTGAATTTGAGGCAATACGAATGGCTACTTGATTATCACACATCAACTTCATTAGAGTGGAGTGCTCGAAACCAAGTTCTCCAAGAAGATGCTTCAACCAAATAAACTCACATGTGGTATACGTCATAGCCCTGTACTCAGACTCAACACTAGAACATGCAACAACTAACTGTTTTTATTTTTCCATGACACCATGTTTCCACCAAAAAAATACATAATAGCCATAAGTAAATTGTTGGTCATAAGAGCCTACCCTAGTTTGTAGAGATCCTAGAAACTGACTCACCACACTTATAGCAAACGAAATATTTGGACGAGTAATAGTCAAATAATTCAATTTACCAACAAGTTTTCGATACTTACCTAGATCTTCCAACTGCTCTCCTTTATCAACATTAAGTTTTACATTTGGTTCCATGGGGCTATCAACTGGTTTTGTTCCCAATAGACCTGTTTCCTCAAGAAGATCAAGGATGTACTTTCTTTGAGATAGACAAATCCCCATTTTCGACCTTAATATCTTGATGCCCAGAAAATATTTTAGTAAACCAAGATCCTTTGTTTGAAATTTAGTCTGTAGGAATGACTTTAAAGTCTGGATTCCTTCTTTATCTTTTCCAGTAATAACAATATCATCAACATAAACAATCGAAAGAATTTTACTAGACTCGAAGTGACAATAAAACACAAAGTGATCAACACTACATCGATGAATACCAAACTCCATAACCACTATACTAAAGTGCGCAAACCAAACTCTCGGTGACTGTTTTAGACCATACAAAGTTTTGTTAAGGCGACACCCTAGATTAGTCTCCCCTTGAGTAACAAATCCTGGTAGTTGCTCCATAAAAATAGTCTCCTAAAGATCACCATGAAGGAAAGAATTTTTTACATCTAGTTGATGAAGAGGCCGATCATGGGTGGGCTGCCAATGCAATGAAAACACAAACAGATGTCAATTCAGCTACAGCAAAAAAGGTTTTAGTATAATCTATACCATGCACCTGTGTATAACCTTTAGTTACCAAACTAGCTTTTAGATGATTAATCGTGCCATTAGAATCAACCTTAACATTGAACACCCAACGATAACCCACAGTTGTCTGTCCATATGGAAGAGGAACTAAGTCCCATGTATTATTAGCTTGCAAAGCCATCGTCTCTTCTTCCATGGCATGTTTTCATCTATGATGATCCAAAACTTCTGAAACAAACGTAGGTACAAGTATAGAAAACAAAGTGGATACAAAAGCAGCATATGACGGGGATAATGAATTATAAGAAACAAATTTTGAAATAGGGTGAGATGTGCAAGACTTTCTTCCTTTACAGAGAGCAATGGGCTAATCAAGATCATCATATGATGGAGTTGAAGACGAAGAAGACAATGGTGACGAGTGTGAATCGTTTGATTATACTTTAGGATGAGTGCATCAAGTACAAACCTGCAAATTAGGATGAGATAGATATTCCAAAGGAGTAGGATTAGTATCAGGAGCAACATAATTGGGAGTTGTTTGGGAAGGAACCAAAGGAATTGGTAGACACTCATCAGTGTCAGTAGAGACAAATTGAGCATAAAAAATGTACGATGTGTCTTCAAAGAATGTAACATCAGTAGACACAAAGAAACAATTCAACGAGGGGCTAAAACATTTATACCCTTTTTGCAAACGATAATACCTGAGAACAATACACTTTTTAGCTTTTGGATCTAATTTATCCATGTTAGGCTAAAGCTGATGAGCAAAACAAACACATTCGAATACTCTAGGGTTAATGGAAAAAAGGATCTTGATAGGGAAAGAGAACTGAGAATGGAGTTTTACCCGTTAACACAGAAGATGACATTCGATTGATAATAAAACATATAGTGAGTACAAAATCTCCCTATAAACTTTTAGGTACATTCATGTGGATTAATATAGTACAAGTGATTTTAACAATATGTTGGATTTTTCGCTTAGTTACCCCATTTTCTTAAGGAGTGTGTGGGTAGGAAGATTGATGTTGAATACCTTGTTGTTTCAAGTAGCTGGAGAATGAGCCATAGAAATATTCTTTAGCATTATCACTATGAAGAATATTGATTCGGGTATTAAACTGATTTTGAATTTCGATATAGAAAGAACAAAATATAAAGAATAGTTTTGAATGATCTCGCATTGGATATAATCAAATTGTTCGAGAGAAATCATCCAAAAATTACAAAACACTAAAATCCTAATGTGGACTTGACACGACTCAAAACCCAAATATCTGTGTGGATCGACATAAAGGATTTTCAACTCTTTTACTGACTCGAGGAAAAAACGAAGTACGATGATGTTTTCCTAACTGACACAACTCACAATTTAAATTGGAAACATAATCTAACCCTGACACCATTTTCTTGGGATTTTCCAATGATGGATGACCCAATCGATTATGGATATCAATAGGAGAGACTGACATTGGGCATGCAATGGATGATTACAACTTGTCAAAATTGTACATTCCATTCGATTCACACCCTTCTTCAATCGTCAGCTTGGTCTTCAAATCCTGGATAATGACATTATCAGGGTAGAAACATATAGAACAATTTAGTTGTTTGGTCAGTTTACTTACATACATATAATGTAAAGGGTAATGTGAGACAAGGACAAGGATGAGAGGTCCAACACCTTCAATGGTGGCAGTAGATCCATCAACAATAGTAAGTTTATCATTATGAGAGGCAGGTAAAGGAACGATATTGTTAAAGTTAGTTATTTTACTTGAAATATGATTAGTGGCAGCAGAATCTATTACGTATGATTGTTTTCTAGGGATAGTTGAATAACAGGCGGTTTTACCTTGATGAGCCACAGATGCCATAAATGAAGACGATATCTGTTGAGTTGACTTATACTGCAAAAACTTAGTATACTCATCCTAAGATAAAGTAATAAATGGTTGTGAAGTTGTAGCCGAAGAATGTTCTTCAAGAGATGTAATATAAGCAACTCCAAATGGGGATATTTATCTCAACAAGACTTTTCATTATGTCCGCCTCTATCACAGTTTGTGTAACGGAGTCGAGAGCCTCTGCCACATCCTCCTCGACCACCACGACCACCATGACCATCGTGTCCTCCTCGACTTCCCCCATGGCTTCCTCTGACTTGTGAATAAGATTGTGGTGCAAGTGCTGACCTATTAGAGTTATTCTCTGGTGGATTCACCACAGTCATAGAGCGAGAGAGTTTAGAATATGTTTCAACTAAGGATGGAAAATTTCCCCCTCCTAAGATTTTTGCTCACACAGATTCAAATTTAGTTTCAATCTAGCCAAAAATGTCATTGTCACCAACTGCTCTCTTTGAATATGCATCTTATTAATATTATATGTGATCGATAGTAAAGAACTCAACTCCTCAAATGCATGTTTCATTTTTCCAAAGTATTCAATCAAACTTCCCTCCTTTTTGGATTGAAACAACTCAACAGAAATATCATACATGCGAAGCATATTACTAAAGCAAAGAAGCTTAGCATAGACTCAAGCTTGCTTACAAGTGCTAAAATGAGAGAATATAACTTAAATTTCAGGTTCCATAGAGTCGAAAAGAATATGTAATAACAGTGTATCATCACCTTACCAATTTTCAAGTATTTTTTGATCAGCTAGGGGATCAGATGTAAGATGGGACATCTTTTCCTGACCTCTAAAGAACAACTCTACATTCTTCGACCAATCGGATAGTTATTACTGTTCAAATATTGCTTGATGACTCGTAAAGTTGAGGAACCTATTGTTGGAATACCTGTCACTAATTTGCTACTAAAATCTGACATCTCTCAGGTTTATTGGATGGATTTCCTGGCTAAACAGACACTAATAACACTGCTGATGATGTTCCGAAATGTATAAAATATGTTATTGATGTCAAAATACCCATGTTCTGGTTAGTTTTGACACAAAGCAAGACCAAAACTCCATTCAGGATTAAAAGGCGAGCTGACCCATCAAACTGTGGTCGCTAGTGCTCGTCGGATGACAATGCATGATGACCATGTGCCGACGCCTAGATGGTTTTTTGACAACACTACTAGTACTCTGGCGGTCGCTAGTACCACCTAATTGCTTCTGTGGCTTTGGTTTTTGGTTTTAGTAAGTGGAGTGAAGTGTTTTGGATGTATTAGAAGGTATTAGGGTTTTACGGTAGAAAAGGATTTGAGGTTTGAAAAAATAGGCTCTGATATCATGTAAAGAATAGAGAATAACTGAGAATATTTCATGAGGACTTTATAATAACTTAAGACCCTTGTATCCTTTATCTAGAGGTAATATCTTAGGAATAAAGAGGATATCACATAATAAAGAGGGAGATCATACCCTCCCTAATATAGCTATATCTCCTTAATATATATATTTCCTAACAGTTGTAAACTTTATTTTTGTAAAATTTATTTATTAATTTCAGTTATAAAATTGTAAAATGTAAAGTTGTAATTGATAACTGTCACAAGCAAATTCTCAATGATGCATCACCCACGACAATTCTTTGTCAGACTCAAGCCATAAATTTATCAATCCACAATTCCACATATAAACTATCAAGTATCACATTCTACAACAAGTCTCTATGCAGATTGTAGAAATCAAAAGCCATGCCCACACCGTTCCGCATATGACACAACTAAGAGAAGCATAAATGAAAAAATGTCACCAATCCACCATCACCATTAGCTCATTCATCAACCTTCTTTGGGACAATTTATAATGAATCATTATACACCCATGAGGGGTTTTTTGGTTAATGTTCTTTAAATAACTACAAAGGTAGTTACGTTTTGTTTGAATGTAAAAAAACTGAAGAATAAACAACATAAAAGATATCAGTGTGTGTTTCTTCTTTGATATTGGTCTTTACACGAAGAACAACAAAAGAAGTAAAAAGATTCTCTGCAGTAAAACTTTTAAAAAAAGTTTTTTAACTAGTGGAACTACAACAAGAATCCAAGGATGTGATTTTTGTTTTGTATACATATGAAAGATCCTAAATAACATGATCTATGTGATGATGTTCTGTTTTATCTTAGTATTACATTGGTACCAGAGCATAGGTTTGTTTTTTTTATATATGCATGCTTACGATTTTAGATAAACCCATCACATGCTTCACTTTGGTTTTAGATATACTGTTTAAAAGGGCACGTGGCCTTTCATGTTTCAAAAGTTATTCGTTTAACAAATGTCTTTTATGTTTGTCCCATGTGAACAAAACTACCATCATTCAAAAAACAATGAGGACTAAAATGTCAAGCGTGAAAGAAGCACTCACATTTGACATTTTTATAGTTATTGGATATATGTATCATAATAACCAGGAACGACTGAAGGCTTTGAGCTTTGAGATCCAATATGATAATAAGCTTGTGATAGTTTTGGCTTACATAAACTAATTAATTAGTTAAATTAGTTTCTAATTACAATAAATTAGTTTTTTATAATAAATAAAATTTAAACTAATTTGTTTAGTTAAAATAAACTTAGAAATACGTTTATTTTCGTTGAATTAAAATTAGACATAAGTTTTCTAATTAAATCAATACTAATTTGTTTAGATGAAATTAGATAGGAGTTTCATTATAAATTAGTTTCTAATTAAACCAAGATAAATTGATTAGTTTAATTATAATTTAAATTAGAAATAAGTTTCTAATTCGATATGACTTATTCATATTTGAATATGACTAGATTAGAAATAAGTTTTCCAATTGAATTGAACTAATAGAATTAAATAGTTTCGATTTTATGAGCATGAGTTTGCTATGTGTTAGGCAAAATAATTTGTTTATTTTGTGTACTCTTTTAATTCCTGAAAATTTGTTTTTCAGGAAGATGCCTATTATTAAGCGGACGCTTAAGTTAATTCGATGTGAGGCACAGAAGAAATGTATTGGTAGCATGTATGTACAGTTAGTTAACATGCGCTTAATGCCTAGAGATGATCTAACGCAACATGTTATTTCAGTTAATAACATGATGCAAGAGTTATACTTTGGAGGTTGTCTAGCGTATGCAGATGTTGAAGTAAAGTACACGACTTTGCTTGCAACGTTATCTCCACCTCAAGGCTAACTACGAATGCTCTGTTTACCAAAAACACAGGTCTCCGCAAAGTTGATGGATAACAAGTGAATATTCCTGTACTACCCCTTGTTGGTCCCGAGGGACGGAGGAGGCTAGGTTAGCCGAAAGATGGTTATTAGTTCAAGGACGCAATGTGTCCCTGCTTTTTCAGGGTAAGCAGGGGTAGAGAACTCGAGCCAATGTTCGATTACGAATGCTCTAGAATAATATGCCTAACAAGAAGACTTATAATTTGTTAGTGATGACATTTATTAAAGATATGAGTAAAAGGAAGTTGATTAGGACTTTATATCCTATAAGTCTTCCAATGGAAATAGTAAGAGCTATTGTACATTGAGCTTCGCAAACTATATCACGTGAACTCATTTCCGCATAGGGTTCACTACCTATAGAATGTTCGTAGGTTGTAGCATATTTAATGCAATATGCTATTTTATAAGAACAAAGTCTTGATATTTATGTAATATGTTTACATTTATATCATATAGGAATTCATCTAGAGTGAGGTAATTAGGATTCAATTGTTGTATGAATGATGACTGAACACATTAGTGGACTTTTAATTTCATAAGCAATTGTGATCGAATTATTTACTCTATGAATGATTAATATGAGGTTAACGTGTATATATATTTCTTTCTTATTATAGAAACTTAGTGTTTCAAAATGGCTACTGCTTTAAAAATATTGTTATTGAACTCAATAGGGGTGAGAAACTCAATGGTGACAATTATGAAATATGGAGTATGAAAATCCAATATGTGCTGGAGGAGCAAAAGGCTCTTGAACCATTAAATCTAACCATGGAAGTTCCTGAGGAGGGCATTATGTCCCAACATAGGAGGGAGGGACCGTGATGCATATGAATTGTGAAAAAAGAAGAACTCTTTAGCTCGCATCACATTACTGAGTAGCATGAATAATGATATCATACGAGAGTTTCGCAAATTCGAAACTGCAAAGGACATATGGTCCGCATTGGCTGTTTGTTTTGGAGGTGATTCAGTGACCAAAGTGAGGTCACTTATAATTAAGTTTGATACTTATAAGAAGCATCCAGATGATATAATGCAAAAGCATCTGAGGCAAATGTCCAACATGGTAAGTGAGTTACGTGATGTTGATCATTAGCTTCCTGATGAACAACAATTACAAGCTGTGATTTGTTCACTTCCTCAAAGTTGGGAGCATATGAAGATGCACCTAACTCATAATGAGAACATCAAGATAATGGAAGATGCTCCGAGGCATCTCATCTTGGAGGAAGAGCGTCTTAAAGCCTCAAAGATATCTTCTGAGGCATATGCAGTTAGTTCTAGCTCGCATGGAGCTGTGAACAAGAAACGCAAGCATCATGGTGGACATAAGTGGAAGAAGATTAAGAAATTCAACCACTCTCCTTAGGAATCTAAGAAGAAAAAATGGAACCAACGTGGAAAGGGAAAACGTCCCTTCAAGAAGAAGAACATGAAACATATGAAGTGCTATAATTATGGTAATAAGGGCCACTTTGCTCAAGATTGTACCGAGCCCAAGAAGTTACAACTTTATAGTACAAACATTTGTTTTGTGAATGTTTCTTATTCTATGTTTCTAACTGAATCACATCTTTTGTGGATTGCAGACTTAGGGGCAACCAACCATGTAGCGAAGGATCTCGATACCTTCGTTGAGTTTTATAAACTCCCATATGGTAGTCGATGGAATTATGTAGGTGACAATTCCAGAGTTGTTATACAAGGAATTGGTATATGCAAATTAGATATGCATGGAGGGTTACCCCTTATCCTACATGAAGTATTATATGCTCCACATATTCGTAGGAATCTTTTATCTGTGTTGATATTGGTTAGCCTTAGTTTTAATATAAATTTCCACGGCGGTGGAATAGATTTGTATCTTGGATCTATTTATTATGGTCATGGTTTTTTATGTGATGGTTTTCTAATACTGCATATGTTTAAGGAAAATAATAATATTAGTTATTCATTATTTACATCTAGTAATTCCAACACTGATGCAACTTTATGGCATGCTAGACTATGTCATATTGGTCAAAATTGAATCATTCAATTAGCTAAAAAAGGATTTTTACGTAACCTAAGTCAATTAGATCTACCTACATGTAAGCATTGTTTAGCTGGTAAAATGACGAGAAAGCAATTTGAAAAGGTAACAAGAGCTTTATATCCATTGCAATTAATTCATTCTGACATCTGCGGTCCAATGAATGTAAGGGCTAGACATGGAGTAGTTTATTTCATTACCTTTACAGATGACTATACTCAGTGTGGTCATGTCTATTTGATTTCTCATCAATCGAAAGCATTCAATTGTTTTATAAAATATATGAACTTGGTTGAGAATCAATTAGATAAGAAAATAAAAGCATTATGAACTAATCGTAGACAAGAATACTTATCAGACAAGTTCAAGGCTTTATGTGATGAGAAAGGAATAGCAAGGCAGTTAACAATTTCTAGAACCCCACAACAAAATGGCATCGATGAAAGATGAAATAGGACGTTATTAGAAATGATTAGGTTCATGATGGCCCAAGCAAATTTACCAATCACTTTTTGGGGTGATGCGTTGTTAACAACCACCTATGTACTTAATCTTGTGCCCACAAAATCAGTTATTAGCACATCATATGAGTTGTGGACTGGTAGGAGACCTGACATGTCAAGTCTCAGACCTTGGAGATATGCAACCTATGTTCAGGATCTCTCTTACAAACATGGGAAATTAGGCCCAAGAGGGAGAAAAAGTATTTTTATTAGATACTCAGAACACTCAAAAGGATACGTGTTCATTAGTGAATAAGGTAATGAACGTGTAACTGAATTTGAATTACGAGATGTAACATTCTTGAAGAATGATTTTCCCAAGCAAGGCGAAATAAGTAAAGACCTATTGTTATATGAGACGCTTAATCAGAATGATTATGTTATGAAGAATCAAGATGAGGAACTTCAACCAAGTGGGGGAAATTATACAGAAAGGTTCTTTGTGATGACTGATCTGAGTGGGGGCAATCATATCCATCATGAATTTGTTTATGTTGAACCTCGTTTAAGACGAAGTAATCGAGGAATAATTCCCCGACGTCATTTCAAGATTGAAGGAGAAATTAATATGATTGTCCAGCGAGAGGAAGAAGAGCTAAGGAATGTAAATGGGACTCTTATTGGCCCTGCTAAAGAAGAATAGATGAAAGCAATGAAAGAAGAAATGACTTCTTTAAGCTCCAATCAAGTATAAACAATTAGGAACAAGTAGGTTCTCAAAATAAAACGAAAAGCTGATGGCAGTATCGAAAGATACAAGGCATGCCTTGTAACAAAAGGATATACACAACAGGAGGGAATTGATTATGAGGAAACTTTTTCACCTGTTATGAAGTTTGCTTCAATTCGTCTTATTCTGGCTATAATAGCTAATTTGGATCTTGAATTACATTAAATGGATGTAAAAACTGCTTTTCTCAATGGAGAATTAGAAGAAGAAATCTATATGGAACAACATGAAGGTTTCATCAAAGCAGGTCAAGAAAATAAAGTATGTCGGTTATTAAAATCGATTTATAGCCTGAAGCAGTCTTCATGACAATGGTACATTCGTTTTCATAACGTAATCATTTCGTATGATTTTCAAATAATCGATGAATACCATTATGTGTATGTTAAGAGATCCAAAGATAAATTCACTATTTTATCTTTATACGTGGATGATATATTGATTGCTTGTAATGACTGTGTGTTCCTTACACAAATCAAAGATTGGATATCATTTAAATTTGAAATGAAAGACATAGGTGAAGCGACATACATTCTTGAAGTCAAGACTTCAAGAGATCGTTCGAAGAGATTGTTATCGTTGTCACAAGCGATGTACATGCAAAGAATTCTTGAACGATTTCATATGTAAGATTCCAAACTAATTAATAATCATATTGCTAAAGGTGAAAGCCTTAGTAAGAGAAATTGCCCGTCAATGTCACAAGAACGGGAAAAAATGAAGAATGTTCCCTATACCAGTGCAGTTGGAAGTCTTATGTATGCAATGATGTGTACAAGACCAGATATTTGTTACGCTATTAGAATGGTGAGCAGATATCAATCAAATCCAGGGCAAGCACATTGAAAAGTAGTAAAGAGAATATTGAGGTATCTAAAGGGAACTGTGGACTATGCATTATGTTATTAAGGTAATGATCTGCGTATACAAGGGTATATTGATGTAGACTAGGGAGGAGATTTAGATGAAAGAAAATCTACTTCATGATATGTATTCTTACTAAACTATGGAGCAATATTATGAAAAAGTAAGAAACAATCTTGCGTTGCACGATCCATAATGGAAGCTGAATTTATAGCATTCTCAAATGCAGTACAAGAGGTGGTGTGACTTCATCGATTCTTAGTGCATTTGGGAACCACTAAAAGTGAAATTGATCCAGTGACCATTAACTGTGATAGTCAAGCTATAATTGCTTATACTAAAGACCCCAAATTTCATTGTAAGACAAAGCACATAGATACTAAGTGTAATTATGTGAAATATATAGTTGCATGAAGAGAAGTGAACATGAAATATATATCTACACGAGATATGATCGCAGACCCAATGACAAAGCCAATTTCTAGAGATGTATTCATTGGGCATGTAAAGTCACTAGGACTACGTAGATGTTAAAATGTACTGATAAACATTTCTCTATGTATGTTCACTCATAATAATGTCATATTTGGATATAATTTATGATGAAGATTATACATTGTGTATTATTTGATTCATGAATATATATGTTTTACAAATATATTTTAGGACGAATCACAAGTATATAAGACGGATTAGAGATTGACCCTCTCATACGGGAAATCATCTCTAGTTTTTATGCTCGCTAGAGATGAGACATGTTTAAATTTTATTATCTAACTGATAATTGAGAGCGAGAAACTTAAACCATAAATGTCACAAGGAAATTGGTTCAAAGTGATTTAATGATCATTATATCTGTCTTATATTGCCAGATGTGAGTTCTGAACAGGTTTTGAGTAGATAAGTGAACTCAAGTTAAACATTAAGTATTTTTAAACTATTATCTGTACGGTATTTCTTGACTGAAAGATTTTCAAGTTAAACGAAGTGGGTAAATACCGTAGCACATGACTCGTACCGTGTGTGCAAAATTGACCACAAAAAGGGATTAATGTAAGTCTTCAGATCTCATCTTACATTGTGTGAGACCCTTGAGGTTGAAAAGAACCTCGTCAT
>JAOTAY010000006.1:21727272-21744457 GCA_025629805.1 Erythroxylum baracoense | reverse complement strand
ATGATTTTCAAATGATTGATGAAGACCATTGTGTGTATGTTAAGAGATCTAAAGATAAATTCATGATTTTATCTTTATACGTAGATGATATATTGATTGCTTGTAATGACTGTGTGTTCCTTACGCAAATCAAAGATTGATCATCATCTAAATTTGAAATGAAAGACATAGGTGAAGTGACATACATTTTTGGAGTCAAGATTTTAAGAGATAGTTCGAAAAGATTGTTATCACTTTCATAAGAGATGCACATTCAAAGAATTCTTGAACGATTCCGTATGCAAAATTTCAAACTAATTGATAATCCTATTACTAAAGATGAAGGCCTTAGTAAGAGAAATTGCCTGTCAATGCCACAAGATCGAGAACAAATGAAGAATGTTCCCTATACCAGTGTAGTTGGAAGTCTTATATACGCAATGATATGTACAAGACTAGATATTTGTTAAGTTGTTGGAATGGTGAGTAGATATCAATCAAATCTAGGCCAAGCACATTGGAAAGCAGTAAAGATAATATTGCAGTATCTAAAGGGAAATGTGGACTATGCATTATGTTATCAAGGCAATGATCTACGTATACAAGGGTATACCGATGCAGACTTTGGAGGAGATTTAGATGAAAGAAAATCTCCCTCAGGATATGTATTCTTACTAAACCATAGAGCAATATCAGGGAAAAGTAAGAAGCAATCTTGCGTTGCACTATCCACAATAGAAGCCGAATTTATAACATTGTCAACTGCAATATAAGATGTTGTATGGCTTCATCGATTCTTAATGCATTTGGGAGTCACTAAAAGCGAAATTGATCTAATGACCATTAACTGTGATAGTCAAGCTACAATCGCTTATACTAAAGACCCTAAATTTTATTATAAGACAAAGCACATAGATACCAAGTATAATTATGTGAAAGATATAGTTGCACGAAGAGGGGTGAACATGAAATATATATCTACACGAGATATGATGGCATACCCAACAACAAAGCTAATTTTCAGAGATGTATACATTGGGCTTGTAAGGTCACTAGGACTACATAGATGTTGACATGTACTGATAAACATTTCTCTATGTATATTCACTTATTATAATGTCATATTTTGGATATAATGTATGATGAAGATTATACATTGTGTATCATTTGATTAATGAAGATATGTGTTTTACATAAATATATTTTAGGATAAATTATAAGTATATGAGATAGATTAGAGATTGGCCCTCTCACATAATAAATCACCTCTGGTGTTAATGCTCACTAGAGATAAGACATGTTTAAAGTTTATTATCTAGGTGATAATTGAGAGCGAGAAACTTAAACTATAAATGTCACAAGGAAATTGGTTCAAAGTGATTTAATGATCACTATATCTGTCTTATGTTACCAGATGTGAGTTCTGAACAGATTTTAAGTAGATAAGTGAACTCAAGTTAAATATTAAGTATGAACTATCATTTGTACGGTATTTCTTGAATGAAAGATGTTCAAGTTAAACGAAATGGGTAAACACCGTAGCACATGACTCGTATCATGTATGCAAAACTGACCACAAAATGGATTAATGTAAGTCTCTAGATCTCGTCTTACATTGTGTGAGGCCTTTGAGGTTGAGAAGAACCTCGTCATATACCCCTATGACTCTTGTCTCATTCTTGATAATTGAATTTAAGGTTTGCTACTTTAGGTTATTGCCAAAAGATCATGTAAGATGCGATCCTATGGAATAATTCTAGGAAAGAAAATTAAATTTAATTCAAAAGAGAATTAAGAACAGAGGAAGGTCATTTATTTAGATCATTAACTCACATGAAAAGTATTCATAAATGACCATTATCTTTTTAGTAGAGAATTTGAATACAATCATGACACAAGAAACTAAATGAGATCAAAGGAAAGTGTAAATGTGAGATATGACCTAGGGTATAGCATACAATGTCTACTCAAGGACACATAAGTCCTAAGATCAATTTGTTAATCGAGATGTCATAAACTCCTAATAGATATATAGCAATGTGCTCTCGTCGTATGCTGGTTACACTGGTTATTGAACAAGTATGAGCACTGCATAATTTTTAATTAGATTAAAACTCATCATCTGTAAATGGGAGATAATGAATCATTATACACCCACGAGGAATTTTTTGGTCAATGTTCTTCAACTAACTACCAAAGGTAGTAACGTTTTGTTTGAATGTGAAAAAACCAAAGAATGAACAACATAAAAGATATCAGCGTGTGTTTCTTCTTTGATATTGGTCTTTACATAAAGAACAACAAAAGAAGTAAAAAGATTCTCTGCAGAAAAACTTTTTAACAAAAGTTCTTTAGCAGGTGGAATTACAACAAAAATCCAAGTATGTGATTTTTTGTTTTGTATGCATATGAAAGATCCTAAATAACATGATCTACATAATGATGTCCTATTTTATCTTAGTCTTACAATTTACACGAGAGCAAAGGAAGCTACGGTGACAATGCCACTCAAGCAACAATGATGAGCAGCAATAGAAAGCCATATGAAGGAGTAACAATGGTAGCACAAAGCAACGACAACAATGGATGGAGACGATACCCACCAGTGTTGCAGAGATTATTAAAGATGACGAAGTTTAACGTGAAACGCAGAGGAGAAGGAAAGTTGAGAGCTGTTATACGCAGCGTTTAGAATAAAGATCACAGAACAATCAATGTACACGAGAGTAGAGAATGATTCACAAGTATATTAAGCATGCATTCCTACCTATGTATGTTATGTTGGTTATGAATGAATGATGATGTTTCTCTCTTTATCTGAATCTTCTCTGTAATTCCTTCTCTCTCTCTTCTTTCTCACTTGTAACAAACTCTGTCGTGCGAATATTCGTGTACGTACATCGGGTGACAACAATTTCCTCAACATTTGGTATTAGAGTAGATGAATCTGGGACCAACAATGGCCAAAGGAACGCGAGGAGTGGATTTCTGTAGGTTGGAATACACTTTGAAACAACTAATGGAAACACAAAGTAGGAGTGAGAAAATGTTTGCAGAAACACGGAGTCGACATGAGTGCCTGCTTTTGGAGATGCAAGATAGAAGTGAGAGGTTACTGTCGGAGGTGCAAAGTAGAACTGAAAACTGGAAAAAGAAATGTGGGAGTTATGGACGACGATTTCACCGGAACTATCGAAACAGGGGGAAGGGAGTAGTATATACGATCATACCCCGAAAAACACACACGCATAACATGATAAGGAAGGACACGCTATGTCTACTAGGTTGAGTAGAATCGAATTTCCCTCGTTCGATGGAGACAATGTCAAGATATGGCTGTATCGCTATGAACAATTCTTTCACATAGATCAGAGTCCAGACCAGATGAAAGTGAACGTAGCAGTTTTACACATGGATGAGCGGGCACAAGAATGGTATCGGTTATTCCTCAGAAACCAGAGTAAGACTAAGGTGGTAGATTGGATGGAATTTACAAGAGCCCTGAAACAACGGTGATGATGAGATTTTTGATGACCCGGTGGGAGATTTCAAGGACCTGAAGTAGAATGGAATGGTATTGGAATACTGTGCACATTTTGATCATCACTCCAACAGGCTATCTCTATCGGAGGAATATTTAGTTGGGTTCTTCGTTAAAGGTCTTAACCCAGAGATTGGTGTCACAGTGAAGTTGCATGAACCACAATCCTTACATCAAGCTTATATGTCAGCAAGGAAACAAGAAGCCATACTAATGTCCACAGGAATATCAATGATGAATCGGAACCAGGCCGTTTGGAACATGGTTAATGGGAGGTCTCTACAAACCTTCAGCACAGCCCCAGTACAGAAGGTATACTACCCACTCTGCCCTCAATATTACGATCACCCACAGTGCGACCTTATAAGGCATCGAAGCCTATTAGCAGCAAGGAATTTGACGAAAAACGAGTGAAGGGTCTCTGTTTTTGGTGTGATGAGAAGTATACGTTTAGCCACAAATGTCCGAAGAGACAGCTTCAGTTTTATGTAGTCTCTGGCAAGAGTGATAATGGGATAGGGTCAATCGACCAAATGGAGGAGGACCAAGAGGAAGGTGATGTAGATGAAGAACATCCCATGGTTTCCATGCAAATGATGATAGGTTTTTTCGGCGAGATGGAGTTCAAACAAATGCGATTGTTGGGGATGCATCAACGACGACAGATTCATATGCTCATCGATAATGGTAGTACTCACAATTTTGTGGACATCAAAGTGGCTAAAAAGGGGACATGTGAACTCAAGGAAATTGAGCCGGTTACCATTATGGTGGGGGAGGATTATAGCTGTCGTGTACACAATGTTGCAAGAATTTTGCATGGTCCATGCAGGGCGTATCATTCCGGATGGATACGTTAGTATTATTGCTAGGGGGCTGCGACGTTGTCCTGGGAGTTCAGTGGTTAGTCGAATTAGACGATGTTCTTTGCAACTTTAGCGGACAATGACGTTTAAGTGGGAAGGGAAGGTGGTGACCTTAAGGGGTGATCCAAAGGGCAAATCAAGGGTGGTTTCAAGCAAAGGGCTCCAAAAGACTCTACAAGGATCATTTAGCGGACAATTATTCATGATTCAGCTCTCTACCCCAATCGAGTATCAGCTATAGCAAATGAGAATGACAGAGGAGCAAGGAAGCGTATTTGATGAAATTAATGCAATGTTGTCCAATTATGTCGAGGTGTTCCAGAAACTATCTCATTTGCCCCCGAATCGCAAACACAACCACAGGATTGTACTAGTGGACGACGTCAACATGATTAATGTAAGGCCATATCGTTATTCAGGGGCACATAAGGATATAATTGAATTGGAGGTTAGACAGTTGATGTGACAAGGATTTACACGCCATAGCTTCAGACCGTATGCGTCTCCAGTGGTTCTCGTTAAGAAGAAGGATAATTTGTGGAGAATGTGCGTAGATTATCGAGAGTTGAACAGATATGCTGTGAAGGACAAATTTTCGATACCCCTCATCAAAGCATTATTAGACGAGCTGCATGAAGCCAGTTGGTTCAGATCTGAATACCACCCGATGACATTCCAAAGACGGCCTTTAAGACGCATGAAGGGCATTACAGGTTCTTGGTAATGCCCTTTGGGTTGACGAATGTGCCTTCGACGTTTCAACGTTTAATGAACGAATTATTTAAACCATTTCTACGTCGTTTCATTCTGGTTTTTTTCGATGACATACTGATATACAACTCTTCGTTGACACTGCATGTAGAACACATTTCGGTGGCACTTCAAACACTACTGGATAATCAATTGTTCTTGCGGGGGGACAAATGCGTTTTTGGAGCTCGACAGGTGGATTACCTAGGTTACATCGTCTCTGAAGAAGGCATAGCCATAGACATGCGGAAGGTTAAAACAATAGAGGAGTGATCGGTACCACAGAGTATTAAGGACTTGCGAGGCTTCTTGGAGATCACAGGGTATTACAGGCAATTAAGGGTTATGGAGCTTCAACGAAGCCCCTAACAGATTTGCTTATGAAGGAGAAGCTAACCAACTGGAGCTGGCAACAAGAGGAACAGTCAGCTTTTGAGAGCTTGAAAAAAGCTATCATGTCCGCTCTGGTATTGGCATTACCCGAATTTTCTAAGCCATTTATAATTGAAGCCAATGCTTGTGGACAGGGGATTGGCACGGTTTTGCAGCAGGAAGGCCACCCCATTGCCTTCCTAAATAAGTCATTAGCAAGGAGGCATCAAGGTTTATGTATGAGAAGGAGTTTTCGGCAGTAATCAAAGCCATTAAGCAATGGCATCACTACCTGACTCCCAAACCCTTCATTGTTCGAACAGATCATCGGAGCTTAAAATATATGCTAGAACAACGGCTATCAACCCCGTTTCAACAGTCGTGGCTACCAAAGCTATTGGGATATAACTTCGAAGTACAGTACTGAAGTGGTAAGGAGAATGCAGCGGCAGACTCCCTTTCGAGGATCACAAGCGTTGAAATGTTCATGATGTCCGTGACATAAATGCAGAGCGAACTCTTAGAAGACATTAACAAAAGTTAGCAGGAAGATGAAGTCACTCGAGGATTAATCACAGCTTTAGAATCTGGCAATGTTAAAACTGGTGTATACGAATGGAAGGAAGGGTTATTAAGATGGAAGGGACGACTAGTGGTAGGAGCCAACTTGAACCTCCGTCAATGAATTATAAGCATTAGTCATGACAACGCCATAGGCGGCCATGCAGGGGCAGTGGCGACCACGAAGAAATTACAAAAAAAAAATTTCTAGAACGGCATGGATCGGGACGTGAGGATTTATGTTCAGAAATGTATGACAACTTTGCCTACCCTTGGTTATTGCAACCTCTCTGAATACCGAAGGGAAGAGGTGAGTATGGACTTTGTGGAAGGATTGCCTATGTTGAAGGGTAAGTCTGTTATATAAGTGGTGGTTGATAGGTTCACAAAACACTCCCACTTCATCCTTATTAAGCATCCTTACTCTGCCGATGACATAGCCGAATTGTTTCTTAATAATGTGTTTAAGTTACATGGAATGCCTAAATCTATAGTCAGCGACTGAGACCCAGTTTTCTTGAACAAATTTTGGCAGGAACTCTTGTGGTTACAAGGGGTTCAGCTAAAGTATTCGATGGCGTACCATCCATAAACGGATGAGCAGACAGAAGCAGTAAACAAGATCCTTGAAACCTATCTGCGTTGTTTTTGTAGAGAAACGCCTCAGAAGTGGGGAGAGTGGCTAGCGTTGGTGGAATGGTTGTACAACACCACTTATCGAGTTGCCATCAACACTACTCCATTCGAGGTTTTATATGGTTATCCACCTCCTGTATATACTCCGTATATTGCAGGCGATTCAAAGATTATGGAAGTCGATAGAGTCTTAAAGAGTCAGGAGGCAATGCTTAACGTTACAAGGTTCTATCTACAGAGAGCCCAGAACCGTATGAAACAGTACGTTGACTCGAAACATACAGAAAGGGAATTCAAGGTTAGAGAAATGGTATTACTAAAATTACAACCCTGCAAGCAGTTTTCATTACAAAGGAGGAGCAACCAAAAACTTTCTCCATTGTATTACGGTCTATACGTGGTGATCCAGTGAATTGGAAAGGTGGCGTATAAGTTGGAACTTTCGGCCCATACAACGATACATAAAAAAGCACCCGAAGGTCAAGAACGCACTACTGCATCGCTACCCAAGTTCCTGACACCGACAGAACGAGTTCCAGTGTGATATTGGACAGACACATCACCAAAAGACATAATCGGGCAGTCACACAGTGGTTAATCCAATGGTCCGATGGGGAGAACACTAATGCCACCTGGGAGTATGTCTTCGATCTCTAGAAGCGGTTCCCTGAAATTAAGCTGATTGACAAGGATGTTGAGGGGAAGGGGATTGTTGCAGGGATTATTGAAGATGACAAAGTTTAACGTGAAACGTAGAGGAGAAGGAAAGTAGAGAGCTGTTATACGCAACGTTTAGAATAAAGACCACAGAACAATCAATGTACGCGAGAGTAGAGAATGATTCGCAAGTATATTAAGTGTGTATTCCTACCTATGTATGTTATGTTGGTTATGAATGAATGATGATGTTTTCTCTCTCTATCTGAATCTTCTTTGTAATTCCTTCTCTCTCTTCTTTCTCACTCGTAACAAGCTCTGTCGTGCGAATATTCGTGTGCGTACGTCAAGTGACAACAATTTCCTTAACATTTGGTATCAAAGCAGATGAATTTGGGACCAACAATGGCCGAAGGAACTCGAGGAGCGGATTTTCATAGGTTGGAAGACACTCTGAAAGGATTCATGGAAGCTCAAGGTAGGAGTGAGAAAATGTTTGCAAAAACACAGAGTCGACATGAGTGCCTGCTTTTGGAGATGCAAGACAGAAGTAAGAGGTTACTGTCGGAGGTGCAAAGTAGAACTGAAAAATTGGAAAAAGAAATGTGGGAGTTACGGACGACGATTTCACTGGAACTATCGAAACAGGGGGAAAGGAGCAGTATATTCGATCATACCCTAAAAAACACACACGCACGACATGACAAGGAAGGACACGCTATGTCTACTATGTTGAGTAGAATCGAATTTCCCTCATTCGATGGAGACAATGTCAAGCTATGGCTATATCGTTGTGAACAATTCTTTCACGTAGACCAGACTCCAGAGTAGATGAAAGTGAACGTAGCAGTTTTACACATGGATGAGCGGGCATAAGAATGGTATCGGTTATTCCTCAGAAACTGGAGTAAGACAAAGGTGGTAGATTGGACCGAATTTACAAGGGTCCTGAAACAACGGCTTGATGCTGAGATTTTTGATGAGCCAGTGGAAGATTTCAAGGACCTGACGCAGAATGGAATGGTGTTGGAATACTGTGCACAGTTCGATCATCATTCCAACAGGCAATCCCTATTGGAGGAATATTTAGTTGGGTTCTTCGTTAAAGGCCTTAAGCCAGAGATTGGTATCGCAGTGAAGTTGCATAAACCACAATCCTTGCATCAAGCTTATACATTAGCAAGGAAACAAGAAGTCATACTGATGTCCACAGGAATACTGTTGATGAATCGGAACCAGGCTGCTCGGAACATGATTAATGAGAGGGCTTTACAAACCTTTAGCGCAGCCCTAACACAGAAGGTATACTACCCACTCCGCCCTCAACGTTACGATCACCAACAATGTGACCTTATAAGGCTTCGAAGTCCATTAGCAGCAAGGACTTTGATGAAAAAAAAGCGAAGGGTCTCTATTTTTAGTGTGATGAGAAGTATACGTTCGGCCACAAATGTCCGAAGAGACAGCTTCAATTTTATGTAATCTCCCGAAAGAGTGATAATGGGAAAGGGTCAATCAACCAAACAGTGAACTTTGTTTTTGGTTTTGGACTTGGTGGCTGTAGGTGTGCATGAGAGAGAGAGAGAAGAGGCGGGCGATACATAAATATTCAGATTTTTTAATCCTTTAATTTTCAATATTTACAAAATTATCCTGATATTAGTGGTACCTACCGTTATCAGGCAAAATCGCTGGTATCAAACGGTACTTATATATTTTGTTACTTTTGTATCATTTTTCAGTAGATGGTTCAGTATAAAATCCATAACTCTAGTCAGAGCCCAGACATTAGTCCATTGCAAAAGCTACCCGTGGCTGTCACGCCCATCGGATGTCTAAAGATGAACCAACCGTATAAACATGACTTTCTGACCCTAGCTAGTAAATATGAGTGAAATTGCTACTATGAAGATCAGTCTGATCCAATTGACGAGTCGAAACACTACTCGATGATTCCTTTTGCTGCTTCTGAAAATGGCAATGGAGGAGAAATAATAGGCTTTATAATTTTCCATGTATACGACCTTTGAAATTAAGCAGAGGACTTTAATTATAGCACTCAAATCAAAACGCAAAGCACTCGTTGCGACTTGAGGTAGAAACTAGCTGAAGCCACAAGTTCTAACGCTTTTCATTTTACTCGAGAAGAAACTGCCTCCAACTCCAACTGTTTAGGCCAAAACATTGAACGTTCACAGACTCAGCTTCTTTACAGCCATGATCTATGGAAACCTAATAAAAATAGTCATCAGAGTGACAAATACTAGGAAGATGCTACTAACTGCCAATTTGTCATACACAAAATAAAGAGTAGCAAAGGTCACACCAGCATGGTAACAACCCAATAAATCAAACTGATTCTAAAAGAAGGTACATAAAATTAAATTGCCAGGAAAGCACCTTAAAAGTCTACAAGGTCCACACAAAGTCTGGTGCATCTTTTCTTCGGCCTGTCAATGTCCGATACAAGTACATCTTCTCCACTTTTTGTCCATCATCGGTGCTGCAATCCATCTGATCGTTTTCATTTATTATCTCTACATTGAGCCTAGGCATCTTCTTTGCAAGGGTCTCACAGCCTCCAAGGGTAACTTCGCAGGACGACATCCAAAGGGATCGCATTGTTTCATACTTCCCCACGTCCATTAGAAGTGCTGCGTTGCCAAAAGGGCTATCCCTAATCTCTAGTTTCCGAAGTTTCTTGCAACCATTTAAAACATATTGCATTCCCTTGTCACTTTCCCCAGCAAATGCAATGGAGAGCATTTCAAGCTGCTCAGCATACATTCCAATGTAGAGGAAAACTAGGTCGGTCAGAAGTCCAGAAAGTGACAATCGTCTTAGACCCTTGGATGACCGAACAATTTCCCCAAAACCTTCATCCAAAGGCTGCATAGTTACAGCGTCTGGTTTTGTAGGATCCAGAATACACAATCTAAATCGGGTGAAATTCTGACAGTTATTGGCTACAGTTATGAGGGCTGCATTTGTCATCTGCTGACAGAAGTACAGAATTGATTGTAGCTTAGGACAACCAACAGAAATGGCAACAAGACCTCGCTCTGTCACACCCATATTCCCAGCATAAGGTTCGGAGGGGAATACCCTCAACTCCTCCAGATCCTTGCAAGCAGAAGCCACAACTTCCAATCCCTGGTCTCCAATGGAATCCAGTATCTGCAAAGATAACAAGAAATGTCATCTTTGATAAATCAAAGTATAAAACATATCCTGCAAAAAGAGATCAACAGGCACTTACCCATAAGCGCTGGAGTTTCCTGCAATGTTGAATCAGTTTCATAAGCTGAAAGCCACGAATACCTGAAGCATAGCTCAGGTTCAATGATGTCAAATTTGGACAAATTGAGTAAAAAGCCGATAAGCAGTTAGGAGCAACTTCAAGAAACCCTGACAAACTCGTAATTGATTTACACTTCTTAATTGCGGCTTTAAATTTATTGTAGGTCTGAAAATCTTGGTGGTCATGTACATAAGAACCCACACCCAAGTCTACTAGTTGAGGTGCACATGCCAATATTCTTTCAAGTGCATCAATTGGTACTGCACGGTTCAGCCTCAAGCATCTAAGATTTGGAGATCTTGCTACAAGTCTCAAAAGAGCCGCCGAATTGATGTTCCCCTTGAGGCATGCAAAATTAAGAGAAACCAGAGACGTGCAGCCTTCAGGGAAACAGCTAACCCAATGGCCTCTTTGATCTTCAACTTCATTTTCTTGCAGGTCCAGCTCCCTAAGAAACCTGACATGAATGCAGATGATGCAAGTTTTTCGTAGCATTTTTCCGATAGTTTGGTCAATATTTTAGATATTCAAAATGCTAATTACAGTAAGTTTAGAACAGTTATTTATGTGGTTTTTGCACTAATCCAAGTTAATAATCATATTGGAAGACATAATAAAGGATCAATGATAATCAAGAACAAGCTCTATGGAAATCACAGGACACAAACACAATCATGAATGAAAAACATTATACCTCTAAAAATTGATGTTTTAAATTAGCAATTACACAAGTTCTAGCCATAAAGATGGACACTCTAGGAGAACGCAAGGAAACAAGAGTCTGACAAGCTGAAAATTCACACTTCCCCCGTAACTCAAAGAACACAGGGAAAGGGAAATTCAGAAGGCAATAAGAAAGAAACAAGGCCAAACAGACGCCAATATTTTAAACCGATACATCACTAAATCGTTCAACATATCAGCTCTAAAGTAGAATATCAAAGTAGATTGTCTACGGTTTCATGGTTTTGTTGGCCCTTCATCTAACTTACATCGTTAATCGCTACAGTTGGTCAGAATCGAATGCTTAAACTGCCACAGGTGCCGACAGCATTTCTTCAACAAATACAAGGTTAGCTTGCATCTAAGCAACCTAAAGTAAAAGCATTCCAAACAAGAAGCATGCCAAGAGAAACTTTTGTATTAACTTTTATCCATATATAGAAATTTATGCATAACCATGTTAAAACTATTCGTTAATTAACATCTTAGGATTTCCTTACCTGAATAAAAATCAAAATAAATGTACAACTATTCAAAAAGCCATGTTAAGAAAAGGTTAGCTTTGTTTTATAATCCAAAAACAAAGGTAAAGAATTTGCCAGATCAGAAGGATTCTAGTTCAACAGAAGAAAGGAAAGTGGCAGAGTACATAGGAAACACTAAAAGGAAAGCCAGAAATGCAGAGGCAGGTACATATAAACAAGTAAAAGATAGACCCAAAAGAAAATTGTTACCTGCAATTAGAAGCAATAGCTGCAATGCCATCAGTAGTGAACCCTTCACAACTGATGAGAACTAACGACTTGAAATTAGAAAAAGACAGAGAAAGCTTCTCCAAGCTCGCATCGGACACCACCATCCTCTTCAACCTGAGTTCCTCCAACCTGACCCCGTTCTTAGCGAAGGCTTCAATCCAAGGGTAAAGGAAGCCTCCCCAATCATGTGGAACCAAATTGAAGTCAGCAAAATGAGGCTTTCCCTTCAGAGTAATCGACTTTAGACCTGGGAACCTCTCAGTCACTCTCTCTGGACTGATCGCATAACAGTTCCCTATAAAAACCTTCTGCCTACTGTGACTCTCAATCTTGTACCACGATTTGCATACTTGAGACACCGAGTTTCTGTCTTTGTGCGATGTCACGAAACCGAAAACGTGCTCTAACACCTCATCTGGGAAATAATTCATCTTTTGCTTACATAAGTTAGAGACACCACATTCAATCTTAAGGATATCACGAGAGGAAGTCGCATCAAGTATAAATCCAGATATGGATTAGTCAATTTCAGCTAGATCTTAATCAGAACAAAGATGTTTTAGGACAGATCTAATGATCCATGAACCTTTCCCACAATAAGAATAGAGCAAAGCAAGAGTATTAATGAAAGTGAAGGAAAATGGCTTCATGGGTTATGAGAGACAATGCTTCCGATTCGCTTTCAGGTTCCTTTTCTGTTTATCCGGAATCAAGTAAGTGAGGATGATGATTACGGAGACTGAAAAACAAAGATAGAATAAAAACAATAAATTGAAGCAATAGATCTGTTAAGCCTGAGAGAATCCCAGACTAAGATACCCATAAAAGGAAAATCTTAAAAATATCGAAAATCCCGTAATAATACCATTAACAGCAAATCAAAGAAACCCAAACACAAGAATCACACAAAAATCATATCTTTCTCTGTCTCCCCCTATTCACTTCTCTCTACAAACTACAAAGCCCACTCTCAAAATCTGAAATGATAAGAGAGAGAGAACATGTTTAACTAAACTATGGTTATGCTTGGACTAGATATGGTTAAGGATTCTCATCGTATGGTGTGAGTATTGTTTAAGGAACAAAAGTTGAATAGCATCTTAACCGTTCGTTGATTGGTTAAAATGCATTTGTCCTAATCTCTGCTTTCGACGTCAGTCTCTCTTCTCTCCCTTCACTGTCAATTCCAAAGGCCCAAAGCCACGCCCCACGCCCCACGCCCCACGCTCCAGTCTCCACCCCCAGTAATGGAATGTCAGTACAATGAGACGTCGAATTCAAACCAAATTACGACTATACCATACCTTCTTTTAGATAAGGTTTCTTTCTACGAGCTACTCCTACTGCGGCTACGAGACGCGCAAGCTATTGTACTCGCTCGTATCAGTCATCTCAATCATCGTCATCGTCATCCTTTACTCCACAAGTCCAGCCGGCCCGGTGAAAGCGAATCTTTTACATTTTATACTCTAGCCAGAATGTAATTCAGTGAAACGAATACTGTACCAATATTAGCACAGGATTAAATTTTGGTTTCGTATTATATTGATATCAGCCAATATTATGTGCCATTTTGAGCAAACTTTTGAATTTATAAAATAATCCTTAAATTTTTAAAATTTATAGAATAATCTATTAATATATTATACTGTATTTTTTATAATTTTACATCAATTTTATCTTCAAAAATTATAATAATAAAATTTAAAATAATAACAATTTATTTATTTTTGTTAACATTAATTTTCAAATATTTCACATATAAATAATTAACCATAGTTAATATAAAAAGGTCATTTAATCATCATACAAATATAAAACTAAGAATAATATAAAGTATTTAAAATATTACAATTTCATTATCTAATAAATAATAATTACATAAAAATATCAAATAAAAAGAATAATAAATATCCTTAACTCTCTAACTATTACAATTTACTACAAGAGTTTGTGACGAGGAAACAACCAAGTAAAAGTAAAACTTGAAACAAAAACATTTACAATTACATTGCATATATTAGAATTTAACATGTACATCAAATATAAATAAAATTCAAAGAAGAGGAGAAATAAAACCCTGGAGCTTCATTCAATCGTCTACGAGGAGATACTAGCTATAACTGCATTGATCTTAATTCTTATTTAGTACAAAATTTTCATCATTAAGAGAAGCTTTATCATCATGATCATTCCAATTCATTACACCAAATGACATTTCAATGTTTTCTCATCCAAAATTATCTTCTAAGTCACTCACATCTATCAAACTCAATTCCTCAAAATTTTAATTCACCAAAAGATCGATATTATCAATGCAAATTAGATCTAATGAACTACTTGTTCTATTAAGAGTCTCAATAAACAATAAAATTTAATTATTAAAAAATATAAGAAATTATATATAACTTAATAATGATAATAACATACCTTTCTTAGAGCTTTAAATTATATTGAACGAAGACCAAATCATTCAATCTCTTGTGCTTCAATCCTTTTCTTGGAATGGATGAATTAAAATATGCTTCAGTTCTTTTCACGTTCTGTTGCACTCACACATTAACTTAAAATTTGAATTGCAGATCTTTGCAATTTTGGAACATCATATCCGAATTGGTCCTAACAAGAAACTTTAAGTCATTAGACAACAAGAGTAGCGTTATAAACAAAATAAAATGATAATTAATTTTTAACAAGTAAAAAAAGTGAAAAAATAAATATTTGAATTAAGTTTTGCTTTTTGTCAAATAGTAGTTGGCATCCCAAAATTCCCAAAATACTACTTATAAAGCTTCATTTGTGAGTTTGTGAGATCTTGCATCATCTCAAGGACAACAACTGTTGTAATAGTTAATAGCATTCTCCTATTAACTTCAGCTTTCTTTATAAAACTTGGGCTGAAATAGACACTAGGATTAAAAAATGCTCCAACTGTAAACAACAGAGAGTAAAGCTGTCTTTCCCATCTGTCATTGATGAATGCAAGATAAGGAGTGTACAAAAAAGGTCTAATTTTCATATTGGCCTTGATTACTTCCTTCGCCCTCTCCATGGCATAAAAAAATAACTCATTGTTGTCTTTTCATCACTATCAGCCAAACGAAACACCCTCACCAAAGGTTCACAAGCTCATATGACAAAGTGGCATTGGGACCAAAATTCAGTATCTTCAAGTATAATTTTGGAAACCTCCAATCTAGCATTAGACCTAGCATGTTGAGATGCAACCCACTTATCACTTGTAAACATATGTGTCATCTATTTCTTCATCACAATAAAATACTGAAGTGATAAGAAATTTGTTGCAAATCTTGTAATAGTAGGATGACACAAATTCCTACCATTAGTAAAATCCTTTCTCACTAAATTTAAGACCTATGTATGATTATGGATAAACTTGATTACCTTTTTGGCTTTCTACACATTCTCATCAACAATAGGAAAATATCTAGCATTCCTTATATTTTCCAGCATTAAGTCTATGCAATTTGCAACACAAGCAATCCAAAAAAAAATTATACTTGCTTTGTAATCTTCTTCTTCTCGCTTTATAAACGGAATCATTATCAGTAATGAACTGAACAATATTTTCTGACCCTACTTCATTCACAACTTCATCGAATATTTCAAATAAAGTATCAGTATTCCTAACAAGTCTAGATGTATCAATAGACTTTAAAAAATTGAGCCTTTTGTAGAATAAACCAAAAAATTAATAATAGGCTTATGTCCCCTATTTGTCCAACTATTACACATAATTGAACACCCATAAGTAACCTAATTCATTCTTCTTTCTTCCAAAAAACTTTTAATTTCATAAACTGAGCAACTCAAAATTTTACCTCTGTAGTCATCAATGGAAGGAGCTTTGTATTTTGGATCGTAAGAGGTTATAACATCCACCATAGGCTGATAATTATAAGATTGAGAAGCATTGAAAGTTACACTTGAATCATAACACTATCTAGTCATTGCAATATTTACATTGTGAGTTGCTTCTTTTAATTACATGAAACTACGAATTGAAGGTTGAGCTCCAGAATTATTCGTGGTGTAAAAATATTCAACACCTACTTTCTTCTTTTCCTAACATCATGTCTAGATGCAATAGTCACTTTTTTTTGGGAAAGAACACTACCACTTTCAACATTTCCACTATCATCATGAACGCCAGCAAATGAACTTTCACTACTAATTTCATAATTCAATCTCTCCCTTCCATCTTTCTTGTGTTGACATTCTTAAAGCAAAGTTTTTATTTGTCACTTCACATCATGGCTCACTTTTTTACAAAGTTCCACTTTTTCTTTAACCTCAGTTAAATGCTTTTTTAATAAAGTGATTCGTCCACCTTTCAAATGCTTGTTGCAAAACAAGCAAATAGTATAGTTCTTCATACCGGGACTAATGCAATATAAACCTAAGCTGGATTATGGTATCTTCCTGAAGCAGTTGAATAATCAGGAGTACTTAAATTTCCTTCCATTTATCTGTAAAAATAAATGAAGATATATATCAAAATAAAGAACTCATAACTTCCTTATCAACTACTTTCACAAAATATTTTTTTAACTCAAAAGTCTAAACTAACACAATTACATAATACACATATACATCTTATATATTATAACTCATTTTTGCATGATTACAACATACACTATTCAATTTCATCCAACACAATTCACCAATAAGTCAAAAATCAACAATTCAAGTATTCAACATACACAATTACACAATATGCACGTCCATCTTATAAAATATAACTCATTTTGTATGATTACATCATAAACAATTCAATTTCATTCATCACAATTCAACAATAAGTCAAAAACTAACAATTCAATACATCTTATATAATATAACTCAATTTATATGATTACATCATTTTGCTAGTAGTGTGCCCTAGGCTAATGGTTATATGTGACTTTTGTACTGACATTCTGACTTATTTTTTATATATTATGAGATATTCTTTTATATATGCATGTATATTGTTTATGTAATGTGATTTACATTCCATAAATAGTATTAGGCTTATGTCATC
>JAOTAY010000006.1:21695537-21709917 GCA_025629805.1 Erythroxylum baracoense | reverse complement strand
CTCTTGGGCCTAATTTATTAGGCACTGAATAAATATATGTGGATATATTTATTGGGTTAGATTGAATTAAGTTGTCGGGCTTTTATTATATGAGATATAATATGGGTCGAAACTTATTGGGCTTACATAATCTTAATGGGTTTAGGATTATGATATTCTTATTCCTAATATGTTTAGGATTAGGATATTCCTATTCCTATTAAATTAGGATTGTCCTATTCCCATTAAGAATATGGATAAGGGCTTCTCTATAAATAGAAGGCTTATGTCTTATTAGAAGACATACAAAAAGCCCTAACCACTCGTTTCTTTTCCCGAGAGAAAAACTGTGCGGCGTTCTAAAGTGTTTTAAAACGTGCTAACACTCATTAGCCACTGCCTAGATCGTTCATCCTCTTGTGGATACCAGTAAAGGACATTCGCGAGCTGCAGCATCAAGATATATGAAAAGAATCCCATTCTGTGCGTTTCAAGAGGTAATTCCGTACACTTCTTGTTGTGAAATTTCGGTTAACCAAGGCATAAGACCTGAAGTCCTATGGTTCATTCCGCTGCGTATTATGCATTCCCGGGCCATAAGCGATCCAACACATTTAACCATAAACTAAAGACATACACTCACAGTTATAACATATTTGGTCGGTACAGTATTTTCCAACCGATACGGTACAAAATTTAAAACGTTGATATAATTGCTTTAAATGCCAATGGAAGAAACTTCAAAGTAAAATTGAAAAATTTTAGTGTTAAACATGCTCATTAATTAATATTTATTGGTTGTTATTTTTTATAATTAATAAATTTTATTTTTTGACAACATGAATCATTATTATTATTTTTAATTGTGGTTGTTATAGTAATTACTCCTAATGGTTATATTTTATGATTACATCTTTGTCTATTCTTTTTAGTAAATATTTTAAAAATACTTTATTTTGAGAACTTACCACACAAATATTTAAGATTAAAGAGATCAAATTCTAAATAATATATGTAATATTTTATATAATAATTTAATTTTTTCTCAATAACTTTAACTAATATCTTATTAGTCCTAATTTCTTATAATAAGTGATTATTATTATTATTTTGCAATAGTAATAATAGTAATTGAGTGTATCGTTCTTTTAGTCTAAGGGTTTTATATTTAGTTTATTTATTTCTTGTTTTAATAAATATTTCAAAAGTATAGGTAATAATTTAAACAAAGTATTAAAATATATATATACGGTCACTTACTTCTGGTCTCCACATCTTCATTTAATAATTGCCTCTTTAGTGCAAAATTAAGGTTTCTGGAATATATATAGTCAGTCATACGATCGTGTGAGTGATTGTGTACCTTAAAACACTTCAAAGTTGCATATAAACACGTTCCTAGAGAGTTAGATGGGCATGAGACACAGACATGTACATGACTTACATGGGTGTGTCCATCTTTATATGGGCAAAACACCAATTTTGAAGCTTTACATGTTCACAATGAATTATTCGGTCCCTTACACAGTAGCGTCCCTTCAAAATAGCTCTAATTCTTCAGTTTTATGTCTCGATTTTGTCCGAATTCTTCTCCTTTTGATTTATAAAGACCATTGAAACCTAAAAACATACTAGAAACAAAACAAGTACTAAAAACAACATTAATCTCTCAAATAACAAGCAAAACACACTAAATATGGTTATGAAATCACATTAATTTGTGTGATTTTATGCTTAATTAAGTTTTAATAGTTGAATTTAAGTCTTAACCAATTAATTTTATGATTCAATTTGTGTGATTTTGTGATAATCGGGTTAAAATTCAACTTCAATTGTAAATTTGTGTGAATTTGGCTTGTTAAGTGTTTAATTGTGATATTTTTGTTTAAAATTAGGTTAATTAGTTATGTTTGATGTTAACTAGCATTGGGATTGTGCTTAATTGCTCGGTAATTTTTCGATTTGCATGAATTGAACGCTAATTTCGTCAATTTTGTGTAATTGTAAAATTAAAGCTTTAATTTCAAATTTAGGATTGAAACTTTGTAATTTAACAATTAGGTTGGCTTAATTTGTTAATTACAATTTTTCTAATTTTAATTTTGAGACTAATTAGATTGTTAGTTAATTTTATAATTTCTTTATTTTATTGTTTCTTTATTTATTTATTCATTGGTCTTAAGTTATTAATTATTTTTATATGTTTAGTTTTCATTGTCATTTTGTTTTCACAATTAATTATTTAATGAGCACAATAAACTTTAAGTATGAGGAAAAGGATAGCCACATAAATTATTTTCCAATTTTCTCACACTTATTCAAAGTTTCAGGGACAAATGACAAAATCACTATACAAGGAGATCCTTAGGAAGCAACAAAGAGGAGAAGGTTCCTTAACTTTAGTTCAACCCCTACAACGGTCGAGGATGTTACTGTTCAATGTCAGGGCTTAGGATGAATAGTATTAGAGGCTCAAAGATAAGAAGTTTGGTACTAACCGATTTATCGATTAGGAAGCGCTAGAGCAAGTTGGCTTAGCCTAACAAGTTCGGGACCTTGTTAAAGATGGTGTATGGTATCGACTTTTTGTGATTAAGGAGCCAACATACAGAGAGCTTAAACTAGAGGTGCTCTCCATATTCTTTATAGAGAGAGGTAACTACGATGGGGATCGTCCAAACATGGTCCAGTTCTGGATGATGGGTGAAATGTACAAGATGAGCTACACAGATTCTCCATTACGATAGGTCTTTACGACTGGGAGGACATAGGGACACCAAAATATCTTGCACTACAAACATATTTTCTATATAGATTGTCCCCTCAGCACTTATGGTGTACGATTATCACTGAAGATGACTACAACCCAAGTAAGTCAAAGGTTTCTACTTTACGACATCCCGCGCTCAAATACATCTTATATTCTGAGTCACACACTAAGTGATCGGGGTGATAGTTGAGGAGTCATCGAGAACATAGATGTGTACTACCTATGGAGTATAAACGAGAGGATGCCAATACACTTGGAACATGCACTTGTCCAATTTATTAGGCATCAGAGCAAAGATAAAAAGGTTGACACAATTTGTGTTGGACCTTATGTGATGAGATTGGTGCAATAGATGGATTTATTTAATTGACTACCACTGATGCGATAGATGAGTACCATGGTGACACTTAACTTGGCAGTGATGCAGCATATGCATATGGTACCTAGACATCGGGGTCCCAGAGGCGATATCTATAAACTTATTGGGGAACCTGACGAGCTAATAATGAAAGGTGGAGATAGAGTGGAACAACTTGTAGCAGAGCAACCACCATAACCACAACCACTGCCACCTGAGATGGAAGATGAATTAACAGAGTCAGATATTCTAAGAGGTCCCAAAGCTAGGCTGTGAAATTCAGCTCAACTAAAGATAAGATTATTGCAGAGATGGGTGGGCCAGCTTGTGAGAACTCAAAAGATTATCTGATGACAACAAGCAGAGCTTATTAAGCAAGTGGGACTACTCGAGACTATGGTTGAGCATCTAGGAAGAATCGAACCTACACTCGAGCGACTAGGAAGACTCGAGCCTACAGTTGGATAAATGGGAGAGTTGATGTTATCAATGGCAAGTTGTCGAGGAGTCGATTTCTTGCCTCCATCATCTGGCAAGGGTACTTTCTCTGCAACCGCTCCACTAGTACATGATCATCTAACTGAGGACCCTCCTTTGGCAAACCAGCCTGGATCACATAATGAGGGAGAGGCTTGATCTTTTATTTATTTTTTCTTTTTCCTTATTAATTGTATATTTCTTATTTTCTTTTATCTAACTTTATGGTTAATGTTATTTTTGTTTCTTAATTTTATTTCTTTTTGTTCTTTTTATCCCTTTTTCTTTATATTTTGCAAGGATGTAATCTAATATTGGATGATTAGAAATAAGAAAAATCATCTTACGTAGGAAAGTACCACTAAACCTTCTCACTTATTATATATACTTATCTTGTGCATTCAAGACAATGTACAAATTTAATTATGGGGAAGGAAGATTTTCATGATTTTCTTAAGCTTATTATAATCTTGGTTATAAAATTTTATAAACTAATATCTTGACTTAATTAAAATCTATCCATGAATATCATAATTCCTTATTGAATATTGATTTGAATTAGTATGCAAAAAGATGAGAGTTAGAATAAAATTACTTTTATAAGTCATATTTTTATTAATCATAGAGATAATTAAGTTGAATGGAAATTGTATACTGTTTACACACACACATATATGCCTATCTTTTTTGTGAGCTTTTGAGCTTAAGAGCGAAAATTTCAAAAAATTTAAACTCTTTTATTTCTTTCACGTGTGTTATCATATACAATAGAATGATTCTAGAACTTGCTTTTATTTTGCGTATTAAGATCATATTTGTTAAATTAGAAGCATTGAAATAATAAAGGCATGTAGATTCAACAAGTTGCTTGAGCCTATTTCTTTGACAATTGCCTAACCATATTTTATCCTTTAGAAATAACAATCACCTATTACCATCATTAATGAGAATTTAAATATCTTTTAAGGGACTATGGAAAGTCAATAAAAGGATAGTTGGATTGGTGTTAAGGTAAATGATGTAAAGTTTTATAAGGTTAGAAAATTGATTGCATTTGGTCAATTATTATTAAAAAAGGTTCAAAACTCAGATGTTGTAGTTGATATATTAGCAAAGCCTACTTTCAAGGAGAAGTTCAAGCATTTCTTGGACTTGGTTAATTTCTTTAAGTATTAGACATAGTTATAACCTAAGTTATGAAGAGTGTAATCATCTCCAAAGTAGAGATTATTGTGTATGAATCATATATACAAGTGAAATCATATGGTGTTTTAAGAAAAACATTGGTGCTTCCTTAAAAGTTTTTAGGTAAGCATGTTATGGGACACGAGTAAGGTCTAGGGCATGTTCAGTTCTAGAAATCAAAGGTGAAGGCATAAGCTTATTTTTTAAACAAGGTGCTTTCATATGAGACACACAATTTGGGATATGGCTATGTCACAAATGGATTCTAAGAATAACAAGAATCACAAAGATCGACAATCTAGGAACATAAGCTCAACCATGAGGAGAAATAGTAAGGTCTACAATTGTATTCATTATGGTTAACATTATCTGAAAATGGAGTACAAAATCTCAGAGGATTCTAGGACTAGTTGGAATAATGAAGAGTTGGGTGGGTTTTGTAAAGGAAAAATATGTTAAACTATACTACTAGAGTTCACAATTAACTAAACTTTTGTAAACCTATTTTATATAACAAATTTAGTAATCTTTATCTGGTAAAGAGTTATTGATCAATAATAAGATTAGCTACTTTAAGCTCTCGAGAATGTAGGCACACTTAATTGTCAAATCTTATTAAAATTCTTTTTATATTTTTATTTCTTTTTTCATGCAAATTATTCTTATTACATACATCTTATTTGTCAAGAATATCCAAGAGTCATAAAAGGAATATTAGTTAGTGAAAATTTAGATTTCTTAAACCAATCTCTATTTTTGGTTTTATTTAGCTTGTAATATAGATATGTTTTCTGAATTGTGTATTTTATACTGTAAGCATACAGTATATTTTTAGTTAGCATCGGCAAGTATGGGTCGATCTCATGAGAACTAGTTGTTAATTACTAATTATCTAAACTATCAAATACGATTGATTGAAAAGGGAAACAAATAAACAACTCTAAAAACCAAACTAAACCAAAGCAATGATTAAGTAGAAAAAAAATCTATGAATAAGATAAAATTAGGTAAGATATCCCCTAAGACTTCGCTATATTTTGACTTCACTATAATCTAATGAACAACTCTAATTTTTTAGGTCGGTAATAATTTCTAAGTTGCAGTTTTTCTCTCACTTGAGTAGCATAATTTCTATTCTTAGATCGACTCAAATGAAATCTCTTTCTAATTAAAATAACCTATGAATCCATTAATCTAATTAATAAATTTTATAATAGGATTTACTTTAACCCAGAAAGATTATTCAGTTCTCTCTTGAGTTACTCACCTAACGCTCATCATCCATGTTTTAATCTAACTATACACACCATTCTCAATATTAATGTATACATTTAATAGTTAAACCTTTAACTTTGGTTCCTTCAATACAATCAATATAAATACATAGATAAATTTTAAAAAATGAGGTATTTCATTAAATCAAAATTTCAATTCAAAGCATTACATTTTATGGTTCATCCCACCTAAATCTATATCCCAATTAGCTAATGAATGAATAAGAAAGAACAAAATAAATAAGGAAGAACAAACATAAAGGAGTCATTATCATAAGTATTGAACCATTAATTCTTGATAAATCTTGTTGAAATCATTATTCTTATTTCAAGATTATCTTTTCCCTTGACGTCTAGCTATTTTATTTGGTTTTTATTTAACTCTTTTTTTCTTTCAAACTCCTTTGTGGTTAAAAAAAGCCTGCCTAATCTCAGAAAAAGCCTACCTATTCATCACCATTATGGAACCTGAAGGCCATCTGGCCAAAAAAGTTCGCATTCGACGCAGGGTGAGATGATGAGTGATCTCGGCCCTCCCAACCTACATGATGCAAACGGTGGGACTACAAAGCCAATTCTACGATGACTTGGAAAAAATCATAAGGGATTTTATTTGGGGCTTAAAGGAAGGATAGCGCAAACTGAACCTAGTCAGTTGGGAGACAGTTTGTAAGCCAAAACAAGCAGGGGGCTTAGGGATTAAAAGGATTCGATCATCCAATGATGCACTGCTTACTAAACTGGGCTGGGAGATGTTAACTAAGCCAAACACTCTATGGGTCCAGCTATTACGAGCCAAATATCATTTTGATGATCATTATATCCCTCATATGCTGGATAGGAAAGGGGCTTCGGTGATTTGGAGGGAGATATCCGTAACATGCCGTTTTGTCCACCAAGGAATCAAATGGAAAATAGGTACTGGACAACGAATTTATTTCTGGCTGGATAATTGAGTGGAAAATTGGGCCCCCTATTCCTTGTAATGACCTCCCCACTTTCGGACAGTTTGATGTACTCCAAAGTAACATATTTCGTAGATGTGTTTAGCAATTGGCATTGGAATGTGTTCCAACATTATCTTCCACCCACAGTGTGTTAGGCTATAGTGACCATCATGCCTTCTACGGTTGGATTGGGGAAGGACCATATAGTGTGGGGCCCAATAACTCATGGCGATTTCACAGTAGCTTCAGCATATGATCTGATCGAAGACATTGCCATCGATATGGAAATGGTAAAGACCCCAGCGAATTCGTTCATTTCTCTGGCATCTTGCACAAAGGAAGCTGCTGACCAACAAACAACGAGTCACTTGTCATATAGCAACGGATAATAGTTGTCAGTTTTGCGGACAAGAAGAGTCAACTCTATTTGCAATTTAGGATCGTACTAGGGTGAAGACTTTTTGGCGTCAATTCTCCTCTGAAGTGATCAATAATGTTTTCTTTCAACAAGATGAAGCAACGTGGTTGAAATCCAATCTGGATAAATAGCTATAAGTACAACAGTTTGAATGGGCTATAATCTATGGAGTTTCTTGTTGGTTTTTATGGAAGTGGCGAAACATAAGTATCTTTGAGGAAAGTTTTGTTTGGCAAGAAGTTGGGCATCGAGTAGCCATGGATTATGTCGCATGGATAGCTACGACAGGCGTTGTGACTAGTCGAGTTATTAAGGCTAACGGCTTGCCTTTGGGAAAAAGTGTTGGATGGACTAAACCATCAGAGGGCTGGGCTAAAGTTAACACAGATGGAGCGATTAAACAAGAATCCAAACTTGCTACAGCTAGAGGGTTACTGCGGGATTGTAACGGGCATTGGTGCGGTAGTTTCATGCATAATATTGGCTGGTGCTCGCCTCTACTTGCTGAGCTATGGGGGGTTCATTCTGGTCTCAACTTAGCATGGAATCTAGGTTATCGACGAGTAGTAGTCGAAGTGGATTCTTTGGAGGTGATTACCATTCTATCTTCCTCCAAAATAGCGTTGATTGAGAATAGGTTTTTGGAGTTGGGTCTCAGTGCCTTACTGCGTAGAGATTGGGAGATTCAACTAAAGTATGTATTTCGGGAAGGGAGTCAGAGCGCCGACCAGTTGACTAACCTCGCCTCGTGTTTAAGTCCAAGACTACATGTTCTTCAAGATCCTCCGCCGGAAAGTGTAGAAAATATCCAGAAGGATTTGCAAGGGGTGTTATATCGCAGAGAACTGCGCTAGTGTTGTATTAGCATACTTTCCTTTGTAAGAAAAAAAAACAATCACTTTCTTTCTTGCCATTCCTTCTTTTAATAATTCAAACTTTAGTTTCTAAATCCTAATAAGACCTTAACTAAGGTTCGTTTGTGTATCGTGTTGTTTTTCACCATATTATGTAAATGTTTTTATGTAAATCACCACTGCCAATATAGGACTAAAGACGGGACCATTTATGCCTCGTATTTGTAAAGATGGATTAAACATGGGGGCATGTTGGCAAAACAAGGAGAAATAAATATCCTTTTAAGGAACATGGCCTCAACATGGAAGTGTATATGTCTCGTGATGACTGATTTCTCGGAGAAATAGAATGGGACGTGGTGGAACATGATCAATAATATGATGTTATGTTCCTGTCGTGTCCTTGAGTCCTTTAGTTCATTCAAAGTTACTTCAAATCAACTTAATTCTTCTCCAAATTTGCTCTTTTTTCTTAAAGAGGTTGAAATAAAAGTTGGCACAAAATATATCTCATTTTGAGTTTAAATCCTCTAAAAATATCCATAATACAAGTATAATGCTACAAAAATTATACTAAAAGTAAAATATATTTAGCATATATCATTTTTATAGAAGAAAATTACAATTTGACCTTTTTCTAGAGGTGTTAAATTGAAGTAAAATATAGTGTTGACAAATAAGCGAACATTTCATTTTATAAATAAAAAGTAGAGAAGAGAAAGAGAAGATGAAAAAGAAACTAAAAGTTAAGTGAAATAATTTTGGAATAAACAAAGTTACCAAATATAGTAAAGAAAGTCTTAAAAATATGAAAGGATAAACCAATAAAAAAACAAAGAACAAATGGGTCGAATCAATTGTTGTGGTTTAAAAACATGCCAAATTATAAATTAGTCGACCAATTTTAGAATATAAAAGTTTACTTAAAACCAAATTGACAATTAATTCTTTGTATCTATTCTTAATTTTACAAATTTAAGCAAGACGAGATTAACGGTTTTTAATTGAAGATTAGACAAATTAAGTGCATTTGGTTAAACTTAAATTTCACTATTATTTAAGAATATACCAGTATGAAGGCAAAGGAGCTAGATGGTCATAGGGATGATTTCATTTCTTAATCTGAAACCAAAAATTCGGTTAAGCACTAGAATCTTTTAAAGCTTACTCTAGTAGATAGAAAAGATTGTAATAGCAAGAACAAGGTTTACTGAAACAAAAAAAAAAAGGAAAAAAGAACAAGGTTGAGGAATTGAATATTAAGTCATGAGATCGAGTAGGAAACGCCAATACATATATTGATAATATCAGGCCAATGAACGTGAACAAACTATCACCATTTGAAGGTTGGAGATAGTCCTAGCAAGGTAATTATTCTAAGCAAAGAGCAAGGCTCCAGGGTTGCTTCTCTGTCTAATCAATTCTCATTTTTTGACCAATTGTCTCTGCCTCCAACTTAATTATTCATAGCTTGTTCTTTCGCTACTGGTTGTCAGGCATTTCAAGGTAGCCTAAAGTCAAATCGGGTGAACAAGACTTTTTTTATTATGGCATTTCCAATCCTTGGTGGAAATGATGACTAACGTAGCCTCCTGCCCTTGACCAAGCTTCATTCTTTCTCACTCTGGAGCTTTGCTTCCAGAGTACGTAACTTGTGATCATTGCACAATTATTGAAGTAACTATAATTTTCTTGAACCCTCTTTTCTTTTGATAGACAAGTACCAAGACCCTTCGGCAAGTGCTAAAAATTGAATCGGAGCTATGAATTTATAAGAGTTTGCAGGGGGTCTTTTCCTCCTCAACCTAGTTAAATTTAGACTAATTCTTATGTTGACGTTGTAAAAACCACTAATGAAGTAGGTTTTAAGTATCATCTTTTAATTAAATGTATGATAGTCAAATAAATTTCTAATATTTTATCTTAAATATAATGCAACCTTTAATGATTTAAAATAATTTAGATCTTATGGCATATAAATGATTTTCTTTATAAGATTAGGAGCTGTACTATGCCTAAAAATGTTGTACTAATTTGTATTGCATTTAAAATAAACGTAAACTGCATAACGTATCCTTTTCCAAGTTGAAAACATTAGTGTTCCCGCAGTTATTCCCCTTCCTCTCTGGTTTCCGATCAAACTCTTGAGAGGCCTTACCAAAAGCCAAATTAAAAGCATAAGAATTATATTATGTTGGATCCATACGCATGAAATGAACTCACAGTGCATGTCTCATCTGCTGCCATTCACTCTCTGGGACGACAAATATGTGGAATGTACATGTACTGTACGATAATTCTACGCGATGTCCAGATTTTGTGCTACTATGATACCATGTCTTGGCATTATTTTAGCACCATTCCTATGATTTGTCATTAGTGGGAACACACAAATACGTACCAGTAATCCGCATATGTTCGTCATGCTTTGAGAAATCCATTACAGGTTTTGCGGCTGAAGTTAGGAATTGGTCAATTCATTTGACAAGAAAATAATGAGGAAGAAAATGAGCCTTATCCTCAACCTAACTTTGACAATCTTTTGATGGTCATTACCATGCATCCATCTGAGAAAACCTAGAATTCTTCCAATTTCTATGTAACCATTTCCTGGAGGCAGCTTGGTTCCTGTTTAGCTTGTCCTTTTTATTAAAATGAAGAAATACTGTATTGAAGGGGACGATGAAATTTTGTGGGGACGACGCCTGAGCTTAAAACTGTTGTCAAATTTCTGTACAGAGCTTAAACTTGTTGTCCGATACATACCACTGCCTTGCTTGTTTTTATCGGTTAATTGTTCAAGTGAGTTTTTATGCTTACTAACCAATCTACCTGTCTTCCCAAATCTACCAGAGGAATTAATTGAACTTTTCTTTGCACAACAAATAGCGCTGAATCTATCCAAGTTGAGCAAAATTATGGATATGGTCTTTCCTAGACCACAAATTTTAATCGCCCGTTGTAGATAATTATCATTGCAAAAGTTAAACAAAGAAGGAAAGAGAGATTCTTTTTTTTTTGAAATAGAAAGAATATTATTAACATAAGCTAAGTTTATATTACACCATAAGGGGTGGACAAAGCTACAATTAGAAATATCAACGATTTTAGATTTCTACATTAGCCAACATTATATACGAAGATCATAAGTCACAATAGGTTCTAGTTAATCCTCATGTGTATGCTTTGTGAGTCATCAAGATTTCTCTAATCCATTGAATGGTTTTATTAGTCAGAGCTTGCTTTTTTATAGGGATATTTGTATGAAGCCTATTATTTCTTTCCCTCAAAACAGTAAAAATAGAAACAATTGAAAACTTCTTGCCCTCAAAACAGTAAAAATAGAAACAATTGAAAACTATCTTAAATATGTAGCCATCCTACTTCAATCTTCTAGTTGTGACACTTGCCTATTTGAGTGTGTTAATCTATTCAATTTCACCTTATTAATACACATACAATAGTTGTTGGACTCTTGACCATAAAGCTTAGGAGTAGATACATTGGAAAAATAAGTGAGTTTTAGTTTCAAGAAGAGGACTTACAGAGGAGGCAAAGATGGTCTTGATTACTAAAGCATTTATGTTTAGTCTTCAATCTATCTCTGGCAACTAAATAGCTGATGGAGTCTTTAAGGATTAGAGTCTTGGTCCAAATCAAATCAAACCAGAAGACATTTAGCAAGTGAGCTCCAAAAATATGGAAACAAGATTCATTTGTGAACTGGAGTGAAGCACTATCCATCTAAATAATCATATCTTCTTCTATAGGATTAAGGTTATAGGAGGGAAGATAGCCTACAATGCTATGTGAGCCCTTAAAACACAAGCCCAATTTCATTAAAAAAATAATAGCACTCACCTTGGCATCACGGGGGATTCTAAGTGTAAGATGATTAGGTCTTCCCTTTTATACAAACCTTAGTCCAGTTATCATACTAGAACCAAATGTTGGTCCCATTTCTAATTTGACATTTAAAGAATGGATGAATTTGATTCCTCATTCTTAAGATCTGTATCAGATTCTAGGAATGATTCTATAAATTTTTAGTTGCTAGAAGTTAGAGTTAGTGAGATAATAATTATGCTTCCCCTTTGTCCATAAAGTCTCCTTATCATTAAAAAGTTTCCAGATCCTTTTAGTTAATAGCACAAATTGCATTACATGAATGGAATGTAACTAAAGACCCCCCTTTTATTTAGGAAAAAACAACTCGTTTCATTTGACTTTATTCCCTTTAGATACCTCACCTTTCCTCAACCATAAGAGGTTTTTGGTCCATCTTTCAAACTCTTTGATTATTTTCCTAGGCAAGAAGAGGTGTGCACTCCAATGGACATGTATGTTTCTCAAGGCTGAAAAAAATAAGTTGTAGCTTTTCTGCATTTGATAAGAACTTATTATGCCAAGAATTAATCTTGTTTTTAATAGCTTCCAATAAAGAACGCAATCTGCAAATTTTGGTTTTTTGGTAGATATAGGCATTCTTAGATATCTTAAAAGTAAACCTGAAATGGAGATTAACTCATCAAAGATCTAGACATCAATAAATATGCACATTATGCCCTTTTGAGTATTGACTCTTAAGCTAGACAAATAAGAGAACAAGTACAAAGTTCTCATCATAATTTGGTCAACTCCATATAATAAAATGAGATTATCTGTAAAAACCAAGTGATTAATTTGCATTTCCTTACATTTATGGTGAATGAAAAATCTGTTATTAGGTAAAGTATAATAATGAATCATTATTGTGAAGGCTTCAATGGCCAAGGAGAATAGATATGTAGAATGAGTATCCATTTGTTTAATACCCTTGGCTCTATTGAACATCTTAGAAGGAGTGCCATTTATTAGAAAATTGAAAGGTTGTAATAAAGAGGCAGGTATAGATGCAATTAACAAAAAGAATAGGAAATCCAAATACCTTCATATATTTTTGTATAAAGCCCTAATTGAGAGTGTCAAAAGCCTTAAAGGAGTCTATCTTCACTTCACAACTCTTGATTGAGCTGTTGAAATCATAATATTTTAGCAACTCCTAAACCATTAGAATATTATATCTAATGGTTATACTATAAATAAAGGTCCCCTAAGAGTGATTTATTAGAGATTGGAAAGCATCTTTAAATCTATATACCAATAGCTCGGAGATAACTTTGTAAACAGTATTGCAGTAAGAAATTGTTTGCCTTAAAAATCAAACATTTATAAGTTTTATTCAATTTCCTAATAATTTACCTATTTGAAAGAAGCTTTTGGACTATCTCCACAACTAGTGGTGTTCCATGTGGATTGGAAGAAATGAGCACTAAACTCATATAGTCCTGATGATTTGCATGGATTCAAAATAAAAATGACTTCCTTAATCTTTTATATAGAGAAGGGCCTGATTAGAATGGGTTTCTTCTTATAGTTAAAGTTATCTGTAACAGACCTGTATAGGCCCATGTTTGGAGGTTCCCTACTAAGTCTAGTTCCCATCAGGTTCTTATAATAGTTCAAAGTAATCTCCTCTATTTTCCTTTTATCCTTGTAGTGAGTACCATTTTCATTATACAAGAATGTAATTTTATTTCTTTTTTTAACCAGTATGTTATTATGGAAAAATCTTGAGTTAGTGTCTCCTTCTTTCAACCAATTCACTCTAGTTTTTTGCCTTAATAAGGAATTATGCTTTTGTAGAGCTAAGTAATATTTCTCTAGCCTTAATGCTTTTGGTTATCTTAACATTAGGTTAGAAGGATCTTAATAGCTTTCATCTTGGATTCTTCTTAGGGATTCCTTAGCTAACTGAGGTTTTAATATTGTAACTAAGCAAACACCTTTATGGAAAACTTTCAATTTATCCCTAACTCTTTAAAACTTTCTCATTAGTTGAAAAGCCTTTCACTCTATCACCCTTGTGCCTTATCCTACCCTTACCACTTTTGCCAACCTATCTATCTTTGAGAGAAAATTGAAGAACCTAATGGAGCCTTAGGATGAGTGTAACACCCCATCACCCTCGGGTACTCACCGGAACGCCCGTAGGTCATTCCGACACATATCCTAAGATAAGGGAGCGCTACGTGCAATTTCTACAAACTCCACATGGCATCACATACATTTAAATAAT
>JAOTAY010000006.1:21675936-21695437 GCA_025629805.1 Erythroxylum baracoense | reverse complement strand
TAATATTTTAAATACTTTGTATTGTTCTTAATTTTATATTTGTATGATGATAATTATCTTTTTTCATATTAATTGTGATTATTATTAATTATTATGATTTTTGGAAACAAAATTGATGTAAACTTATAAACTATACAATACAAGTGTACAATATAACAATTAATTATTTTGCAATTTCTAAAAATTTAGGGACGATTTTATAAATTTAAAAAATTACTTGAAATGATACACCACATTGACTAGTATCGATACAATATCGCACTAAATTCTAATCTGATATTAGGTCTGATACGGTATTTGCAACATTAATGGGAATAACTGGTTGGTCTTCAATATGTTATTAGCTCCTGTAATTGTGAGGGCGTCCACGAACAACTAGTGTCCCTTTTCTTCATCCGAATCAGATGGTCCAAAAAGTTTAAAAAGTGTCCCCCGATCACAATTAAACTTTTGTGCAAGATAGATCCGGGAGCAACAAGGAACAAGGTTCGTCATCTACTCTTCTCCATATCACAACATTAAGAGGTAAGCACAGGCTAGGACCCCGGAGCTGGTCGGCTGATATCAGTTTCCTATCTTTGGTTAAAAAAAAAAAAGGCAAAACCAATTTCATGTATTTTATCTATCTGACCTCAACAATTCCCTGAAGTGAAACTCTTTTGTTAGACTTTCCATATTTGAGCAAACTAAACAGACATGGGCGGGCAGGGTAGTTTGCACGAAATTTAGGAATACCAACTTGGCTTTGGTAGACGAGAAACATCACTGGCCTTGACCACAGGTCTCAACAATCCATGAACAGGTTAAGACATATCCCATGCTACAATATAAACAAGTCTCTATTTTACTCCCACAAGACATGTAAAGATGCAAAGTTTCGATGCTTACAAGGACGTTACTACGTTGGTACATAAGTCTTGTAACAACAATAGTAAACTAAAGACAAATGGGAATGAGTTTTCCCAAACATGCATATGGAGATGGGGAAGTGTGGCAACGCAAGTGACGCTTGGAGCCAAAGCTAAAGCATTACACGAACTAACAACCTGCAAAGACAGACAAGCCTCTTGACAACTTGGGAATGATACCATAATAAGTTGGAGCGTACACAGGTGAATAACTTGGGCAGCAAAATCTACATCTCTCATGCCAAAGAGCATCACAATATGAAAATGTCAAATGTCACCAAATACTTGAAACCAGAGAAATACCAAAGGTGATAACATAGCTTATCGCTCAAGTAATACAGATATCATCATCATTGCCATCATCGTCATCAACAAAAAGGGTAACAAAATGTGAAAAGTAAAACGATTAAATATCAGCTTCGGTTTTATAAGGTTCACTATATCCTACTGCATAATTTGTTATGAAGTGATCCCATTGCAAATGCAATTTTCCAGAGTATTTCATTTGTTGAATGTTGATTAAACAAAATAAGTCACCAAGACAACATAAATTTTAATTTTTTTCTGTAGATCATTGAAATACTACTTTCTAGAGGAAAACAGAAAATACAAGCCAAGTGACTGCAGCCCTAAGTGGATAACATTTTAGGAGCATGAAGCCAATTCCTCGTCAAAATAGTCGAGTTCCTAGCCAATGTATAAGACCAAGACTCATGCTCAAGCCAGTTGGGATGCACATGAAGCTAATCCACAACGAATGCCAAGCCAAGGTGCTCATATAACGAAATGCATACATACCCTGATACATAATAGATTTCTGCCTGACGCAAAACCTGTTCTAGCTCAACCTACCATGTGTTTGTCAGAATCCTAAAAGTCCACCGCAACCATTTGTTAGAAATTGAGATTATGTATTGAATGCAAGAAAATATATCAATTTCCACATCAAAGCTATAGGTCACAAGTTCAGGGTTCAAACTCGTGCTCCAAAAATTTAAGGAGGTTGAGAATTAACAAATATTGAAGACGCCAATGCTTGTTATAAGCTTGCACTTTCATTGTGAATGAAGTTGAAAATGTTCCAGATTTACCAAAAGCATACTTCTAATGTGTTTGCAGCAGAATTCTTCTTGGGAAGATCAACATCAAACGGACTAAGTAATGATGTTCAAAGAGGAAAAAGGATGGAGAGGGGGAAAAGCCAAAACATGAGAGTATGTGAATGACAATTTTTTTTAACCAAGGACATTTGTAGATCTGGATAAATTGCAACCTAATAGCTCAATTATGCTACCTTGAAAAGCTGGAATTGGCACTTTACTTATAATATCACATAATATCAGCAGAATTAATACCCATTAAGCAAGAAAATTTTGGTATGTTTGTCCTAGGCAAGTAATCTTACAGAACGATGATGGTATCATAATGACTGCTGAAGGAGGAACCACTCTTTCAACGCAGTTAATTAAGCCACATAAAGGGAAACTAACAGAAATTTAATAAGTCTAAGGACAATGACAAGCTACGCATATTATTAGCAAAATAAAGGAAAATTCTCTGGTGCAACCATCGGGCAGACATGCTATCAAAGTTGACGAATCATAGAAACGAAAAAGAAAATTGGAGTTTATCTGATTGGTTGACAAAAATAAATACAAGTATTACAAAAAGATGGTGATATACCCATTGTAATTGCTAATATAGTGTACCAAATTAGGCATTTGCACAATAAAGTCTCCAACCAAATTAACTTTACATTGACTAAGTTTGAGAAGTAGCCCAAATATACCTAGCAAATTATTTCCCAAATTCAAACTTGCAATTCTGACTTTTGTTGGCTTCTAGTACGTGTCAACACTCAGCATCCCATCTGCCAGTCCTTTGCTAACCCAGCTTGCACACTCCGTAGCACATATTCAAACCCCAAGGCTCCCTAGAATTTCCCAAGAATTACTATCGCGGGAAAGAGCTATGAAGGATTTATGTTGATGACTATAAAACAAAGTAATAATCACAACCACCTGCCGAAAATAAAGAAATGATAACCAAAATCCATATTGCTAGATTTGGAAATAGTTAATGACTTGAACATGAAAGACATTAATGGGTAGCAGCTTGATTTCAGCATCAATCTTTGAGAATTGGAAATTTTAAACTACAACTTGGATAAGAAACAGAGCTCAGTTATGGTTACAACATACGTCAAACAAGCTGATTTATAATGGTTGAAGTATTAACTCATTGTCCAATTATAGGCATTATTACGTAGTAAAATAAGAAGGCATTCAAGCTCCATTGATATAACTTCAATGGGGACCCTGTTTTTTCTTATAAAGCCAAAGGCTAATTCAAAAGAGAAATGAGACTATATCCACAACTCCTGTAACTTCAGAGTAGTACTATTTTAAAACGTATAGCAGATCTCAAATGCAAATGTCACCCAATAAGAAGTTGAGAAAGAATCTTGGCAAAGATACATCATAGGTCCATTAAACTTGTTGCATTATATCACCAAACAAGAGATACTCATGATCATGATCATAAGCCATTCAAAGTTACCAATACTAAAAAACCATCCCAAATTCAGCTACCGATTAACCTCATTCCAAACTAACCTGCCTCAAATTACTCATCACTATCATCATCATCATCATCATCATCACTGCTGATAATGTCATTAGCAATGTAAAATCCAGGTTGAACTGCTCGCCGCCGGGTTCTTGAAGGAAGAATATTATCCAAATCAACCTCAGCCAGCGGATCATCCTCTAGCTCACTTCCATCCTGACCATCAAACTCACTCCCGGCGTCACTCGAATCATCATCGTCACTATCATTTTCATCATCTTCCATTACTATTCCCTTTCCCTTCCTATCCACCACCACATCTTTTCCATTCTCCTCCTCCTCCTCCTCCTCCTCCTCCTCTTCTTCGTCTTCTTCATGGCCAATTGCCTCTCTCTTAGGATTTTCAATGTTAACTTGGGGTTTCAAGGAGTCGAACCCAGAATTGGTAGTACAACGCTCTGTACTTTGATTCGCCTGCTGAGCCACTGCGCAGGGGCTATGTTCATTGTTGTTGTTGTCGTCGTTGTCGTTATCGTTGTCGTAGGTGGTGGTTAAAGATTGAACTTTTTGAGCTTTGTTTGAGTGCCCATGTTCGCATTCTACCCCTGCTCTTCTGTCCACACAATCTGGATCGAGTTTGCGTTTGGTGGGCAATGTAGGTTGGTCTTGACTTCCAATTTCTGCCATGTATTTACAGCAGAGGTTCCTCGATTGTTGGGACACTCTGATTTAGGGTTTTGACGTCTTTTTGTCGGTCACCGTCACGGCGATTGTTATACCGACTGGAGGAATTTTTATTGTTTTTCTTTCTAAAAATGTTCATTGAATCCTCATTTAAATTTCAAAATGAATTTTGACATCTAAATTAACGATTAAGATCCGGAGCGTCTTGCGCTCCGGAGTATCTTTAATGGTTAGTGGGTCGTAGGAGTAACTATTTGAGTGGATGTTTTCTTAATACATTTTGCCTACACTCTTTGAATGGATGTTTTCTAAACACAATTTTCCTTGAAATAAATAGTATAATTTGATTCAATAACTATTAATGATATATGATAGATAATAAAACATAAAACCCTTTGATACGACGTAGGACCAAGTTCCATGAGTTAATGAAGTTTGAGTCTAACTTTTGCTCTAAATATGAACATGACAGTGGCTTTTTCTATGACCATAACAACTCATAACAAGTCTTGATGATATATGTATTGGACAAAATATAAGTTAAGTTATCAAAACATCAATTTATAGAAACTCCAGCAAAGAATAGTTTACTAACATGTGTCATACTATCTCAAGAAATATATGATTTCTTCTTTCTTTTAACTCCATCTTGCAAAAAGTTCATAATTGCATCTTATTATATCTCTCGTAATATTCATTACCTCTATTAGAATAAACCACTTTGATCACTTTCTCTCGTTGAAGTATTACTTTTACTTTTACTTTCAAAGAATTAGACTTCTCATAAATGACCTTAATAAAACCATAAAGAGAAATGCTACCTGCAAGAGTAAAGATCCATAACTATCAATATTAATCAACCCAAGTAGTTATGTGCACTTGTCAACTTTAGTGTTTTTAACCCTTGTACTCAAATTCCCTTTTATACAGATGTTGTAAGTATCAAAATATTAATTTTCAAGTTCCTACAACATTTCATATGTACAATTTTCTTGTGAAATTTCAAGTTCCTATAACATCCCATATGTACAATTTTCTTGTGCCATAAAATGAAAGATTTTTCATTCAATCTCAACCTTTTTTTCGTAGTAACTACTTAAAAAGAGATAAGAAGAAAGAAAGAAAGAAAGAAAGAAGAAGAAACACATATATTAAATCAATATAAAATTCCTTTTCTAAATAAAATAAGTTATAGTACAAAGTTACTTTTCTAAATCTACAAGGAAAAATATAACCAATTGTATAGGAAAAAACAGATACAAAAACTAAATTCTTCCTAACTAAAAGTATATATGCAACTTGTAACTCTAAAAGATGTCTTATGGTAAGTTGTAATCTACGATCTTTAAAATTTTAACTTTAGTTCTTCCCTTAAATGCATGATGCTCCATACTAATTTCTTTCTTTCTATTTGTAGTCTCCTATAAGGAATTGGTAAAAGGAATTGTAGCATTAGTTCCTAGCAAGTAAATATTAGAAGGCATATAAATAGTATTGGAATCTACGAAAATCTTCATTTAAATATTACATATCTATTCTAGTTTAGCCTTAAATTTCCTTCAATCTATCTTCTTATGCCCAAATTTATAGCAACATTTTCATTTTTCTTTGAAGCTCTCATACTAGGGAGCATTGGAAGCTAAGGTTGCATGTTGCCCATTCTCTTTATTACCTATATTATGTTTTTGTAAGAATTGTTGTTATTGTTCCTTTTCTCATCACGGCAATTCTAGTTTATAATTAATGCCACACATCTTACTCTTCCTTTCTTTATATCATCCTACTCTTTCGGAAGAATGATGGTCATCTCCTTTATGATCCATTGCTCTTTCTAAGTATTGTAATTGAGTGTAATAGAGTCAGACTGAGACAAAAGAGACCTCATAATAAACTAAATAATATAGCCCTTATTAAGTTCCATATTTATCACCTTAATCTTTTGATAACAAGCCACAATCTTATCATGTTCTCTCTAATCCGACTAACACCGACATAAATAGTGGAATGCAGAGTGTTCAAGAGCTTATTCTTCTCGTTCTTAAACAACCTATATTTCTTATTGATAGTTACAAGCATTCTTTATCATTCTCAATCTTTAGAGTGTTATCATGTATGAAGTCCTTCATATGATACCTTATGATCATGAAACATCATTGTTTTAAGTACTCCCATTCATCATAAAACTCTTCATCACTAATGAAAGTCTCAGTTGTGTGTTCAACATGAGAATACTCTCTTAAGGTTAAGTCCAATTTATGATTATTAAATTCATCATGATAGATTCAAATCATTGTTTGTGATTAGTCCCATTAAGTTTCAAGACGAAAGAGAATTAAGAATTTCTTAAATCTAAAGAAAAATCATATATAAGAGCAACATTAATACACATATAATATAAAAGCATCTTATTCACTCTTTCTTTAACTTCCTTAAATGGTTTGTAGAAATAATCATCGAATGAAGTTCATTGAGTACAAAAAATGGACTCACCCATATGTAAAAGCAATATATTAAATATCATAACCAAATGCATTAATTAACCATTGATAAAATAGTAAAATTATACCAGTTTATAATGTTCAATGGATTCTCTTCACCAATCTAAGCATCCTACTAAATAATAAACTTATTAATAAGGTAGTTTCATTGCTCATATAGATATTAATGAAGAAATTGATCAATATTGGGAGAAAATAATATATAAAGAATATTCGAATGCCTAAGCTTATGATAGGTAAGTTCATAAGCATATAATATTCAATTATATCCAAAATATAATAAATTAATATAATCAAATGCTATACTCATATATGATAACTGGTTTAAAAAGTTATGTAAAGTTATCTAAAAATTATCATATAAATGGATAAATTTTTAATTTGTATAAAAATTGTAAATAAAACATAATAAGACATCCATATCAAAGTAATATAAATGACGTAAATTTTTATGGCAATTTCAATTCAACATAATATAAACATGAATAATTAACAATAAAACTTAGGTCTTTCATTAAATCAAAGAAACTAATCCCAAGAATAGGTTCTACAATTCATCTTATCTAGATTTATATACTAATATAGTTCATAATCAAACATAAAAAAATAAAAATAAATAAGAACCTAAAAAAAAAGCTTATTCTCGTAGATCTTGAATCTTGATGAAACTTCTTTCTTTTCTCCCATGTTGTTTTTTTATACCTAAATGCTTTAATTTGGATCTTTCTAATCTCCCTGGTCCTCGTAAGTAACTATCTTTAATTCCCTATGTGTCTTTCTTTTTTATCTCAAGAAAACTTTAAAATTTTGACCAAAATAAGTCTAATAAGGAATCATATTTGTCATGTGTTCTTCATAACTGTAGAAAAATACTAATTTATGTAAAAATCAATGCTAACACAAATAAGTAAAACAAACTTGTGTTGCTCCTATATTGGCTTAATAGCTCCTTTGTTATTCTTAAAGTCCAACATCGATTATTCTTAAATTTCTTTCTAGTAACATTCTATAATCATCATTCTTTAGCTTCCTCCATCACTTGAGTCATCATGATAGGCCTAACTTATTTTTTAGAAGCAGCAAAGCCTCACTCTTTATATAGAGATCCACCATTAAACTGTTGATGGTTTCTTTTGCTTTCTTTGCCCTACTCCGTGTCATCAGTCCTTCGACATCCTTAATGTATCTGCAACAACTCTCTATAACTGAGTAGCAAATGCTTGATTCTCATCATTTTGTCCCTCATCAAAAGGATTTGTCTTCAAATTAGCATCTTTCCCTATAAAATCAAAAGGTGATAAATCATTCATATTGAAAGTAAAAAGAACAATATACTTATATGGCAAGTCAATATTAAAAACATTGTTGTTCACTCCATCCACAACTTGAAATGGTCTATACTCTCTTAGCTATAACTTATATTTCTGCTTACTTGGAAACCATTCCTTTGCAAGTGTACCTAAATCCAATCTCTAGGTTTTTGGCTATAACTTAGATTTTTAACTTACTTAAAAACCTCTCCTTTTATAAGTTTACCTAAATCCAATTTCTAGGTTCGAATATCACTTCTTTCCTCCCTTTGTTAGTTTGCCTAATATAGGGGGCCTCTTTTAATGTTTAACTTGCCTTTTCATAAAGCTTCTTCACCAACTCATCTTTCCTCTTACCATCTAAGTTACTCTTTTCATCTAAAGGAATAGGTTCAAGATCTAAAGGAGATAATGGGTTAAATCCATAAATAATGTCAAATGGCACAAAATTTATACACTATAGATAGTCCTATCATAAGAAAACTTAATAAAAGACAATGACCCTTCCCAAGTCTTAAGACTCCTGCCCACAATAGCATATAACAAAGCCCCTAAAGTTCTATTAACAACCTTACTTTTACCATCAATTTGTGGATTACAAGTTATAGAAAATAATAACTTAGTACCAAATTTCTCCTACAAACATTTTTAGAAAATAGCTAAAAAAATTAACATCTTTATTTGACACTATGGTTCTAAGAACTATATAAGTTAATGATATCTTTGAAAAGCAATTTAATAATATAAGATGCATCAGTGGTTTTATAAAATGTGAATCTTAGCAAACCTCCACATTATAAAAGCAAAATTTGCATACCTAGGAAAACAAAATTCATGAAAAATCTACCCATGGTTCACTACATGTAAGTAAAGATATATATAACCCATAAGATTACACTCTTAACTTGGCTTGCTTATAAGTAACACACCTTTATATATATATAAAGAAACACTCACTCAACATCTCTAGAGTCTTTTTGACTCTAAGATTTCCTATTATACCTCTCCCATATAACTCTATCACAACCACTTCCCTCAAAGAACTATGAGGTACACAAAGTTGATTTTCTCTAAACAAATACCATTTATTTTTGTAGAAATTTTCAAAAGCTAAGTTTCACTTACTTTAAACATATTACCAAATTCATCATAACCAACATATAAGTCCCTATATGATCAAAACCTATCAATTCAGTATGCACAATACTTTATAAAGCATGTCTCTTAATTAATGCATTATCTATTATGTTTTAGTATGTATAATAATCGAATATACATGATAAGTGTGAATTATATCGTGTTTTAGAGCTTAGTTTGATATGTATTTAACTGTTAATTCAATCGTTTAGTATGTGTTTAGGTTAGAATTGTGTTAGTTTGTTAATTATTTACGTTTTAAGTGTTTTATGGGTTAGTATAACTCTTTGAGCTTAATTATTATATTTTTTAGGTACCTTGATGCGTTTCTTAGTGTTTCAGGGTCAACATTAAAGAACGGAGAAGTTTCGGAGACACTCGAGCTGAAACAATGACTCGTGATTGTAGCACAACAAGCTACAATCGTGAAAGAAGAACTAGAGTTGGCCCATAATCGTGGCCCATATGCCACGATCGTGACATAAGCCTAGGATATGGCCCACGATAGTGGCTTGTTTTCCACAATCGTGGCCCGCTTGCCACGATCATGACATAAGGCTCGAATGTGGCCCACGATCATGGCCTATATCTGCATCGGGTAGATGCACAGACACTCAAAAATGTCAAGTTTCGAGGAATTTTTCAGACCTTTTAGACCCTTAAAAAACCCTAAGGCTACTCAAAACATACAAGATATTTGAAGAATAAGACAAAGAGGCAGAGGGAGCTTTTGCATCATCCACTTTTAGAGAGACCTAGAGAGAATTATCGAGAGATAGCGAAAGGGAAGAAGAAAGAGGAAGCAGAGAAGAAGTTGACTTGAAGAGGAAGCAGAGAAGAAGTTGACTTGATGTACTTCCCAGATTAGGAGTTTCTCGACGTAGCTGCCTTTTGTCATCCGTTCAATTCGTATTTCCTGCTATTTTCAATTTTATTATTGTATATAATTAGAATAACAATTGATGATAGGATTTTTAGATGTTGATGATGTTTTTAAACTCACCTTTTGGGTTTTATCTTTGATTTAATGAAATCTGATTATTTTTGTGTTATTTAGATTTATTGTAATTTAATTCTGGACGTGCATAATTCAATAATAAACTGAGAGTATGAATCGAATGAAAAATAATTAAATTGGGCTAACAAGAGTTAGGTGATTTAATAGAACAAGAATTAAATGAAATCGATAAATTGTGCGAAGAGAGATCTTGCATAAGTTTCTGATAGTTTATTAGACAACTTCAGATCTAATTAGAGTTTTGGATAGGTTGTTAATTGAGAAATTGCAACTTCCATGACCTGATTAGGGTTTATAATTTAAGGTTAATGGTTATAACTTGAGAGAGAGTAATCAACCCTAGGATCGTCTAGAACTAATAATCCAGTAGTTCATAATCAATTACGTTAGCGTTAAAGATAGGTAAAATTTCCTTTCTCTCAATTGGTAATTCCTATAGGTTCATTCTTGAGTGTGTGTTGCAACTGCTAAATTATTAATATTATCGGTGATTGATTTTTGATTTGATTTGCTTGATTAAATTGAATTCTCATTTTACTTCCATTACATTTTGAATTTTGCGAATTGTTCTGGCCTTAAATTTTAGGAGTATGTTATCCCTCCTCGTGGGATCGACACCTTAGGTATTACACAAATGAACCATGCGCTTGTGGATTATCAAGGTTAATTAATTAAAACTTATACACATCAACAACTTGATCAGTACACTTCATTAGAGAAGAAGAAAATAGTAACCAAGAAGACATTAAACTTGAGACAATAGAGGAGGAGCATAAGAACGTGTTAGAATATGCAAAACCATCTTTAATAGGAAGGCAATACTGTATTGAAAATCTAAATATCAACAAACTACTTTGAGATTGAAAAAAATGTTATTCAAATGCTATAATAATATATTCTATTTGATTGATTATCATATAAAGAAACCAATCCATACATTATCAATTTTTTAGAGATCTATGTCACATTTAAGATTATTAAAGCTATCAAAGATGTAACAAGGTTAAAGTTGTTTCCATTTTTTAGGGATCAAGCTAAGAAATAGTTGAAGGCATTAACTTTTACTTCGATCGTAGTATAGGAAAACCTTATGAAAATTTGAGAAAAATATTTTTTGCTAGTAAAGAAAAAAAAAATAAGGAACAATATCTCTATCTATATACAATTTGACAAAGAAATATTATACAAATCATAAAAAATGTTAGTCCCTAGTGGCACCCAAAAGGGGGAGGAGGGGTTAAATTGGGTGTTTACAAAATTTAACAATTTTTCTAACTAATGTACTCAATTAATAATAATCAATATAAACAAGGATGAGAAAAAGATTAATATAAATTAATCAAATAATTGAGTAAATTAAAGAGGATAAGTAAAAGAGAGTGCAAATCAATTTATAGTGGTTTAATAAAAAAATCTTGCCTACATCGACTCCTAAGACTCTTCTTGGAATTCTACTATAATTCTTCTTTCAAGGTGAAGAATAACCTTTGTAGAATGTTTTATGGTAAAGATGAACCTTTCTTACAATATTCTTATAAAGTGAAGAGAAACCTTAATATAACTTGGATCACCCCCAAGTAAAATATTCAACACTCGACAAATCGTTACAACTTAAAAATATCTCACTTAATCACTTGATAACTCTAAAATGGCTCACTCACATAAATGTAACACAATAATGCTTAAATGATTGAAAAACTCTTTTAAACTTAAGCGTATAACACCCAAAACCTTCTTGATAATAAAATCAATGATAAAACACCTATTTATAGTGTTTTGGGACCTAAAATAGCCATCGGAGCCAAGAACTAGCTGTTATAGTAGCTATATACAGTGAAATGATTGACTAGTATAACATATTGGTTAAGCAATATGCACTTGCAGCACCATATTCATTAGCCTGGAACATTAGTCGACTAGTATGCCATTAAAGTCAACCAATGCGGCACATTGTTCGACCAATACATCAACAATATTGCCATAAATTAGTTAACTACTAACCCATATAAGTTGACCAATCATCCTAAAGATATGATTTTAACAACTTCAAAGATGAAAACCAATTTTTTTAATCCAAACATTATTAAACCCTTCCCAAATGTTCCCCAAAGAATATTTGAAAGGTTAAGAGGCTTTTACATTAAAATCAAAAGCTTCAATACCTCTTGATGAATGTAAATACTCGTAAAATGATTATGCATGGTGAGCCTTTTGGATCATCAAACTAACAAAACGAGCTTAGAAATAATAACACAAGATGTAAAATAACCTTGATGAGTCTTGATCTCCTTTTGTTCTTGTTTTGATCTTCATTTCATAAATTACAAACTTCAACTTCTCTTTATCAACTTCATACACTATCTTTTTGAGTTTATGACTTTATTTTGTTCTAATATTTCTTTACATCAAAATAATAAACATATTAGTAGTAATTATGTTTTTATCGTCATCAAAATATCAATTGGAACCTCCATTGTTTCAATAATCTCCCCTTTTTGATGATGACAAAACATCTGTAATATTAGAGAACAATAATGAAGTTAAGAGCACAAAACATAATTCAAGATAATGATTAGCTACCCTTTAATTAATGCATTAAAAAATTATTCAATGTGAAGAACATAATTCAATATCTAGAACAAAAAAGATATTCCAAATCAAAGAAATATTCATACATAAAGATAACATAAATTTATTCAAGCATATCATATATATGCAAGAAATACAAAAATGACAAAACAATCACTCCTCCTAAATTTCATTACCCTCTGAATGTGATCACTTCCCCTAAATCTAATATTACAAAACTTTCTCCCTGTTTTTGGAATCTTCAAAAATAAATCCAAAAATGCATAATGTAAAGTGTTATGCATCAAGCTAACTTGGTCAAGAAGATGAATTTGATCAAAATTACCAAATATTTGCACTGGAAAGTGCTATTGATTATTTAAAAAGTTAAGATAAAATATTGATTTTGATAAAGACATCTCGAATTATGTCTAATTTAAAAAATCCCCAATTTTAATATGATGCCTAAGTTGAACACCAAAGACAAGTTTGCACAAAGTTAGTGGTTAAAATTGTAACAAATAAAGGAGTAATTGCAATATACAACAATCAATTAAAAAAAGTATAATTTTGAAAGCTCCAAAATATCAAAATTGAATAAAAATATTGATATAATTAAAAGGGAAGCAACCTTAACTTCTTTGGAAATTTAACTATGAAGGCATGAACTTAAAAAAATATAGCTATTAATTAAGAAAAGATCGAAAAATTCCTAATTTTGAAAAATTTTCAATTTGATGCAATTTTAATAAGAATTTTATGAAATAAGGGATGATATTTAAGGAAAAAAGTGAATTGTATGGGGTTCTAGAAGGTATAAAATATAAGAATAGAGGAAAAGAGGCAAAGAAAGGACTAAACATAGGAGTACTAGTCGACCATATGACTCAACTGGTCGACTAGTGTTAGTGAATCAAAGAGAAAGAAGAGTGAAGAGTGAAGAGTGAATTGATAATTGATTTTTGTTATAGGATTGTCTAAGTTATTTTGTGTGACAATTTGTATGTTTAGTATATATACTAGGATGTTTAGCCTAGGTTTCATGTTATTTTCATATAACTTGCATGTGTATATGATTGTATATGATAAATTGCATGTTAGGTTATAAATGAAGGTTTTTAAGCTTAACTTTTGCATGCCTTTCATATGTTTTGATGTACATACATTTTGTATGGTTGTATATCGATATTTGGGCAGGATTTAGACCTTATTTGTGTTGACTATCAACTTACTTTCATGTGAAATTGTAGGTATCAAAGGAGAAAGTTGGAATTTTCTAGGTACACATCTATCCTAAGTTGGTTTAAGCACACAAAGGGGTATAAAAACCTAATTTTAAACCCTAGAAAGAGAAGAGGGCTGTGCAACACACAAAAAGTAGGAAGATATATAGTCACATTTTTGGGTTAATTTTTAAGGAGAATCAAGTGACTTTACCAAGTTCCAGCTTTGTTCTTCTACTCATAAGCCTTCTATTCTATTTTCTCTCATTTGTTTTTATTTAGTTATTTATGGAGAAGATGTATGGACATGTTGTGAGGATATTGTTGATGATTGTAATGGATTTCTAAGTAGATTTTAGGGTTGTTCTTACCATAACTATGTAAGAACTCACTATGGTTTAATGTATGGTTTACTTTAATGCTTATAATGTGTGGACTTTATATGCCTTGCTTACATTGAAAAATGGAGTTAGGAAATCAGTTTGGATGTACCATGAGAGTGGGCAACCTTGAGAACACTTCACACATCAAGCTAACATGACATTTAGAAAGAGCTCTTGGATGTTTTTGATGCCTGTCCAATAGGTTATTTCATATCCACTTAACAGTTAAGTAAAGTGTGTGGGTTAAGAGATCAAATAATGAACTTTAATCATTATTTTAGGCTTAATTGGTTCTAGTATTGAGAGAGAATGGGCCAAAACATTAGAATGCCTAGGACTAAACATGATTACATTACTAAAGTGAGGGATTACATTGTATGGAGAGAATGACCCTAACCTTTATAATTTGATTCTCTAAATCAAAATTGTGTTCTTATTTTTGTGACATTTTAAAGTGTGTCTGCAAGACTTTAAATTTTGAATTTTTGCAATTTCAATCTCTTATTATTGCGTTTACTCAAGTAAAAGTCAATTTGAATTACAAGATGACTAGCCAATCCTCGAGGGAATGATACCTTGTTGTACTATTTTATACAAGTCGTATACTTATGGTATAGCAACTTCAATTAATTTTAAAATTTTGAGCCAAATATGAAGTAGCTATCATGGATGTACTTTGAAAATTTTGATTTGGATTTAAAACGTGATCTTCTAGTCGATCAATGAAGTATACTGGTCAACAAATATGTATAGGTTCTCGATAAAGGAGTGATCAATCTCTTTGCAAACTCTTAGGAAAGAAGGAAGTCTCAAAAATAGGGACATTAGTTGATCAATGTGACTTTCTAAGTGACCAGACAAGCAACCAAACAAAGAACAAACTCACTAAAAAGGAAGAAAACATAGTTTTTGGTTTCATTAATTGAATGCACTAAGATGTTAGTCGACCAATGTATTCTAAAAAGCTAACAAACAACTTTAAAACTCGAACTTAAAAATGGGTCTTACTATTATGAATCAAGAATTATCACAATCCTTAAAAGAGACTTCAAGCACACAAATTCAATAACGGAGGTCTTTATCATATAGAGTTTCCATCAAATATTTTCTTATTTAATGACTTTAAGAAATATATAAAAACATATATATATATATATTGATAAAATGAATAAGATGAACCAAATTCAATGAAGGGGGATATGGTTATAGAAAATGAAAGAAAAAGACTATAATTGAAGTGATAAATTTAAGTAATTGTAGTTACGAATTTCAATTGATTAATAAAAATTAAGATATTATAATGAATGAATATATAAAAAGTATATATATTAATAAAATGAATAAGATGAATCCAAATTCATCAATGAAGGAGGATAGGATTATAAGAAATGAAAGAAAAAGATTATAATAAAAGTAATCAATTCAATTAATTATAATTATGAATATCATTTGGTTAATAAAAATTGAGATTTTATAATGAATGAATATGTAAAACGTACAAATATTGATAAAATGAATAAGATGAAACTAAATTTATTAATAAAGGAGGATAGGATTATAGGAATTTAAAGAAAAAGATTATAATTAAAGTGATCAATTCAATTAATTATAGTTAAGAATTTCAATTGATTAATAAAAATTCAGATTTCATAATGAATGAATATATAAAACATATATATACTGATAAATAAATGAAACCAAATTCATTAATAAAGGAGGATATGATTAAAGGAAATGAAAGAAAAATATTCTAATTAAAGTGATCAATGCAATTAATTATAGTTACAAATTTCAATTGATTAATAAAAAATGAGATTTTATAATGAGTAAATGTGTAAAACTACATATATTGATAAACTAAATAAGATGAAACAAAATTCATTAATGAAGGAGGATAGGATTATAGGCAATGAAAGAAAAAGATTATAATTAAAATTATCAATTCACTTAATTATAATTACAAATTTCATTTGATTAATAAAAAAATTTAGATTTATAATGAATGAACATATAAAACGTATATATAATGATAAAATAAATAACATGCAACCTAATCCATTAATGAAGGAGGATATGATTATAAAAATAAAAAAGGTTATAATTGAAATGATTAATTAAATTAATTATAGTAATCTTAATTTACACAAATGATTATCCAAATCATTTTATAAAAAATGATACAATTTACGTAAAACAAGATAAAATCATAGTGGAGATTGGAGACTGGAGATTGGAGATTGGAGACTAGAGAGAGTAGAGACTAGATAGATGTAAAGAGCACCTAATCATTGTAGTCAGGATCATCAATAATTTGCATCACTTTTTTTATATGTATAAACATTATATTTAGTAATGTAATATTAAAATTAAAGGAATATTAAGAACATGGTAATAATTAATAAATAATTAAATATAACTTCATCTTCAAATATTTTATCAAAATAATGTTCACTTGATCGAAGTGTATGACTAGTTACCTCCGCATTAGTACCTATAGTTGTATTAATATACAAATTAAAAAATACTATAAGGTAAGATAATATAAAAAATAGACGAAATTGATAACCAAAAAGAAAAAAATTTACCCTTAATATCTTCATCATCTAACCAACTTCGAGCACATATAAAGGCTTCCACAGTACGAGGATGAAGTTGAGTACTATAAGGACTAATAACCCAACTACTGGTGTTAAAAGTAGACTTTGGAGAAACAGTAGATGATGGAATTCCTAATAGGTCTCATACAATTACTTGCATTACTGGAAAATTATTTCCAAAACTCTTCCACTATAATAATACATTGACTGCACACCTTTAACTTCGACCAAACAATCTTTCGTCAAATATTTATCTATTTCTTTCATATTGTATGCAGTCCTGACCCTTTTTTCTTTCATAAATTTTGAAAGTTAAAGTAACAAACTGCTCTTAGAAGATGAGCCTGAACCTTAAATTCAGATTTAAACAGCTCGAACTACTGCAATCTTGATCATGAATTTTGTTCATTCTGAGTTGATAATCATTAAATAAATAAGTCCAGAATTGTTTAATGACATTTACATGCTCCTGGGCTTAATCACCATACAACATATTATATATAAATTTAACCCCCTTCATTTTGTATCTTTGGTCTAGCACAGATAAGGCTGCAATAATATTTACAACCTTATACTAATAAGAATTCAACTACTCCATCATATGCTACACCATAACTTGAATAACCTCATTAGAATCAAATATCCAATCAGATAAAACTTTCTTTATCTCACACATAGTGTTAAAGCAATAAAGCGAAGTTGGAATTTTTTTTCCCAAGAACAATTTAGTCGCATTATGAAATAATTCCAACTTCGCACAAAGTTCTCTAGCCAATTCCCATTGGTATTTTATACATATGCAAGTGTACTGAGAATCTCTTTGTCCCAACCTAGTAAACACATCAACATATTGGACAGTCAAATCCAACATATTAAAGGTTAAGTTCCACTGGTTGGACAATTCAAAACCAACATCTTCATACTTAGAATGCATAGATGTCATGCAGTTTCTTTAAATTTCTCAACGCTTCTAAGTGTTGCACTATTCCTTTATGATATCCAATCCATCCTTTATAATCAAGATCAAAATATATGCAAAATAACACATTTCGAATAACTTTCCACCAACCAACAAGCTCTTAGCTTGTATCTTATTTTTCAACTTTTCAATTATAACATCATTCGTGCTAGAATTTTTAACTGTTATGGTGGATAATTTGCTGTTGATATTAAAATCTTTCAAAAGTCTCCCAATACGGTTGCTAACCTTTCACTTGTATGTGATAAATGAACCTATCATATACAAATATTACTAACATCAATCATAACATAATGAAAAAGTAAATGATAACAATATTGAAGAATATAAATTACCTTAAAAGTTTATTGCGTAAAGTCCAGTCATTTTTAATATAATGTGCTGTCACTGCCATATAATCCTTACTGTCCACATGTCTGTTATAATGGCAATCTATCCTTCAATACTCGACAATGTTCTTAAATTTTCTTTCTTCTTATCCTTATATATCTTCATAATGTCCTTATTTAATGTATTTTGACTTGGAGCCTTAAAGGTTGGTTGTAGTGAGTTGCACCACATCCTAAATCTTTTGATATCAACCATAGATAGTGGATGTTCATCACCAATTACCATAGAAACTATCAAAAACCTTGATCTGTTGTTGTCATAAGATGTTGGAATCATTTCATTCTTCCCTCGTATAAGGTTAGGGGTTAAAAATGTTTGACCTCCTGATATCATCTTCTTTCTACTACACAAATCCATGTCTCTTTAAGCCCTGGTTTGGATTGAAGGAAAGCAAGAGAAAAGAAAGGAAGAGAATTGAACTTCTCTTCGTTTCCTGCGTTTGGACAAAAAACAAGCAAAGGGAAAGGGAGAGAATGGAGAAGAAACAGAGAGAAATTTGAACCAAATGTAATTCCCGTCGAATTAGTGGGAAAGGAGGAGAAATGAACCCTAATATATGTAAATTACCACAATATCCTTATTTAACTTAACAAAAAGACAGACTCTCATCCCCAACTTTTCCCACACAAAACACAGCCCTCCTACAAAAAGACAGACTCTTATCCACAACTTTTCCCACGCAAATCACAGCCCTCCCACCTTTCTTCTGCACAACTCCCGCCAAACCTATTTTCTTCTGCACAACTCTTGCCAAAGAGGTAAGGTTGATGCAGAGACGGTTGCTTTCAATATTTTTAAACTTTAGCATACATAATTTTTAATGTTTTTTATTCCCATATTGCAGGCTTCGCAAGCTTAAACAATTAGGTGAGCTTCATATTGTATCTTTTCTAGTGTTATTGTAAGACTTGCATACGAAATCAAATGAAAAATAAAATTTCTCTAAGAACTTAGCCCTAGTTATTGTTTCCTCTTTTTTATTTGCAATGAATTTTGTGGTTGTATAATAATTTGATAATCAAATTTTGTAGTTGTTTAATAATTTTATATACACCATTAACATGTTGCTATATGGGTTTTGCATATTGTTTAGACATTATTTACATATAATGACATTTTCTACATTGTTTTACATGTTGAAATGTTGAGTAGAAAATGAACAATTTAGATCAGAGATTCACTGAAGAAGATGATTCAGAAGATGAGTGGGATAGGACAAGGCGAGTTGCTGTCGTTCA
>JAOTAY010000006.1:21662730-21675836 GCA_025629805.1 Erythroxylum baracoense | reverse complement strand
TATTCTACAAAATAGAAATTTTCATAGCAATTTTATCTGTGTATGCTGAAGTTTTCATAGCAAAAGATAAATAAGTTTCATAATTAAGGGCATAAAGGTCTCAAAAAATTCTTTTATCCAATATAAGTTTCAATTCTCTCCTTTGATAAATTAGGAAAACAAACAGAGGAAAGGAAGTTCCATTTCTCTTCTATTCTTTTCTCCTCCTTTCCCCTCAATATTTCCTTTCCTTTCTCTTGTGCAAGTAAGGATCCAAACAAGGCATAAATGAGAGGTTCCATCTTTTGAACTCTCTGCCAACATCTTTTGACAATATTTAGATTTAGCTTTTTCTACTCTTTCCATCGATCTAGTCTTATTGAAGTGATTCCAAATTTCACTTTTCAATTGACTTTAAGTTGGACTTCTATCTTGACTTAGTACGGGATTAGAAAATTCCACTTATATCTCCAGTACTAGATTACAACTCTCTACTAAAAGAATATGCTCATCCATCTGAAACGATAAACATATATATATATATATATATATATATATGTATGTATGTATATGTATATGTTATCCATAATCATAATTCAATATCATTATAATTAATGTTTATGTAATTCATAATCATAATCGATTAATCAAATAATCAGTGACTTACAATGTCACTTACATGGGTTACACACCTCGTTGATGGCAACAATCCCAGAAACTCTAGTATTTCATAAAACACTTGTGTATTTTACCTTGGTGGTGGGTGGGTGGTGAAGATAAGCCAAACAACACTATGACGAAGCGGCTAGGAAGTGGGATAGCAAGCGGCAAAACCAAGGGGCGACTAGAGGGGCAATAAGGAGAAAGGGGCAGGGGCAACTATGACTAGAGAGGGAAGGGATGGGCTAGGTGGCGATTGGCTACTAATGTGGCAAAGGAGTGACGACTACTAAGGGTTAATAGCATCGACGACGGTGATTAATGAGAGAGAGAGAGAATTAGGAGTGAGAGAGATGAAGAGGAAGAAATAAATCTAAAGCAAAATAACATTGTTTTGCTTAAGAAGCAAAATGACGTCGTTTAATTTTGTGAGAAACAGAAGTTTCGCTTCATTTATGTAATTGTTTATGCTTAAAATGTTGTTGTTTTGTTTATTAAGTCAATCGAGCCTTAGACCGGGCTCGAGCTCGGTGGCTCGATTTTTTTCTATCCCTACTCTTAAAGATCATTTAGTTTCACTTCTGATTTTTTATTATGGTTTTTGGTTTTCGTTTCTTATTTTTAATTTCTCTTTTTATAATAAAATAAAAACTTGTTTAGTTATTAATATCAATAGAGTTATATTTAATCACTTACAATAATCAAATATTATATAAAGCTTAAAGATAAATTAATTTTATGAATTAATTAAGCAAAAAATTTTATTTTTATCTCTTATACAATATTTACTAATAAATATTAGCAAAATTTTATTATATTTTATTCAAAACATAATTTAATAATTCAATATTTATTTCCCATATATATATTTTAATTATCAAAATAAATTTTTATTTAAAATGTATGTATTAAATTTAAACTATACTTATTAAATAATTACTGAATTTATAAATATTTTATATTTATAAAATAAATTAAATAATTATAGTATATTGATCATAATTTTTATTAGTAACTAATAATAAATAATTAAATAATATATATTTAATTGATGATAAATAAAAAAATAAAACATAAAGTTTATATGGTTTTTATAATTTATGAAAACTAAAAGAAACCAAAACTAAAAGTAAACAAACATATTCTTTTTTACTGAATTTGAAAATAAAAAAGAAAACCTAAAAACATAACATTTATGCATTTTGCCCTTTGTATTTTCATATATTCTCATGCAATTCCTTCGATATCATTGGTCTTCTATTATTGAAATGGTTTTATTTGCTTTTTTCTTGTGTCTTTATTGATTGATAGTTGTTAAGTTATTGGAAGAAAGGTTTACTTTTAAATCTAAGATTTTCATTGAAATACAAATTTTAAAACAAACCTTAACATTTGATACTATTCAAAATGAACTCTAAATAGACGAAAATTTAAAAGGAGTTAAGTTTTCGAGTTTTCGCCTGTTCAATGTCATTTAAGCACTAACGCAATGAATATAATATTTTTTGTTCATAGTATGAGTCACGTGTTTCTATGTATATGTCACGTGGCATAATAGAGCCTAATTTTAAAAATAATATTAGCATAATTTCAATTTTTAAAAAACTAAACATATTTTCTAATTTATAATTAAAATTAATAAATATTAATTAACCTAAATAATCTTATTTCAGCATGATAATCTTAAAGCTAGTTAAAAATTATACCCTAATTTTTAAATAAAAATACTAATCTCAAAAATTGAAAACAAAATCCTAATTATGAACAAAATAAGCTATACCTTAACTCTGTTCGACTTCCTTATTCGGTACACTATGTTTTTCACTCTCAGTTAGCTTTTTCCTCTCCATATTTCAATTGTTCCCTATTTTTACTTTTAGTTTTCATTTCTCTTTTTTCTCCAACTTTGATGTTCTTTGTGTATTATTTTATCATTCTCCTTATTGTTTCTCCCAAGTGGCTCAGTGTTTTTTTTATACACTATTGTCTCTGTTTGCTTCTATTTTTTTATTGGATAATTATATTCATTTTTTGTCCTCTTATCGATTCTTCTTTTTTCATTTTTCACTCATCTTTCTTTCTTATTGAACATTATTTAGATTTCTATCTTTTCAAATGTTTTATAGACATTAAAATTTGCTTTAAACACAGCTCTTTGCAGTTATTATTGGTAAGAACACTCATTTGAGATGCATAACAAAATATTTATTTTAGATTTGTGTTTGAATGAGAGGTGTGCATGTACCCATTAAATTAACACACCTAATATATATATATATATATATATATATAGTTTGAAATTAACGAGCAAAATAATTATGTTAAGTTAACATTTTTTAATACTTTTGAAGTCATTTCATTGGAAACTATTGTTTAACTAGGTAATTAGTTGAATAAATGGACTTTATCAAGTGTGAAGTGTTATTTCATTTGGTTTATTTAGAAATTAGAGTGGCAATAATATATCCTTTCTAAAAGCTTCTTCTTTAATAGATAAAACATTTATCTCACCTCACCAAAAGAAAAGGAAGATATACTTATCTGAATTTTATCAAAACAAAGAAAAATTTGCAAGCAAGGGGGCTGATCTTCTCCTTTATTACCCAGCACACTTGTTTTTGCATGGCAAGCACGTGGCTGCTTTCTCTGGTCAGGCTCCAAAAGTCGTTGCTTTGAAACAAGATAATTGGAGGAGGAGAAATAAATCCAAAGACGCACGCAACTTTTGGACTTTCAATGGCCTTAGTTCCTCAGAATTTCCATGTGTCAAAAAGCCAGACAACTCATTTCAAAGTTTATTATACGAGCACAATACTAAATGCATCAACAGCATGGCCACTACAACGTACGTAGGGCTTACAAAGACACAGATGTACAGCGGTTTCCGTTTCCCAGCTTTCGATTCAGAAAACCACTCTCGCTTTCTTGTATCTTCTCTCTCTCTCTCCTTTTTCTCTCTGTCTTTTTGCCGCTAGAAAGACGGAGAGTTCATGAATAAGCCCTAAACGCCATTGATTTCTGTACATACAAAGAGAAAGGTCAGAACTTTTGCAACACCTGTTATTTAACCACCCTCCATTCGTCACTCTCCTCTTGGCTAATCTCTAACCACCACCACCACCATCACAAGCTCCCATTTTCTTTCTGTCTCCGATCGATAATAACAATTCCAAGCAACCAAAGTTCTCTAGCCCCAATGCCAACCCTCAACCTTAGTTATGTATTTGGTCTACTTTATTACCACACAGAATACCATACACAATTGCACACAGCAAGTTCTCAAAGTAACCATGAATCCACATTGCACATCTGTCATCATTAACAATCACTGTTACTTACTAAAACCTAACCCTGCATTGTTCACCCTAGCAAAATTCCCTTGTTACTTTGTTGTTATCTATCATTGAACGATGCAATAAAAACAAAAGAGCTAAGTGGAAGCATGAATGCAAGTTGTACAAATGTCACAAGAGCCAGGCTAAGACTCTGCATTCAGCAAAGTCCCTTACCAAAAATAGTAAAAGAAAAAGAAAAAAGAAAGAAAAGGGCAAGGGGGTTAAGCTTTCTCTTTAGCAAACAACAAGGAAACCCCCCATTTCGTGATTGCCGAGCGTCGTTCACCGGTAGTTTCGATCTGCACAACGCAGAGAGACGGTCAGTGTCTCACTGAAATCTAAAGCTAAACACCCAGTGGCTATCTATCTCTTTTATTTGCTATTTCTTATTTTCTGTGTCTCTCTTTAACTACTAAGAAGAAGAGAGAAAAAGAAAAAGAGAAAAAGAAAAACCCTAGGCAGGCAGTGCGCTAATGAAAATGAAGCAGGAGGCATTACTAGTTCATGAGAAACCCGAGGCCTGTACTTGGATGGCAGGTGGAGAGAGTGTCAATGCGGAAGGGGACAAGGTCAAAGGAGAAGAATCGGGTCGGGTAGAGACGACCCGAAGTGACCTGCTAGTTGGGGTTGGGGTGTTGGGCTTTGGAGTGAAAGGGAAGAAGCGGATGGCTAGACAGAGGAGGTCTTCTTCTACAATCAATCATCTCCTCGTCTCCTCCTTTCCCTCTGCTGCTCATTCCTCTTCTTCTTCATCATCCATCATCAGCTCGCACGTGCCTCCCACCCCCCCTCCGCACGATTCTTCTTCTCTCCTTCCCGCACGTGTGAGGACTTTTTCCTTAATTCTACTACTTAACTTAATTCATTTCTCTCTGCAATTACGCATTGTCATTAGTGTTGTTAAAATTTCTTAAGTGCCCGGTGTTCGCTCTTTTATTTTCCTATATTATTTTATATTTAAGACCTACCTTGTACTAGCTTTCGATCGTTCTTTGACTTTACCACTCTATTCTGAATAGACTTGTATCCATTTTACTTACATATACGAAGGAGAGTATCCAATTTTTTTAGCAGTTGAGCAATTTCTTTCCTGAAATGAGCTGAGTGATTTGACCAATATACTTTATCAATTATTTTATTAACAGATTGCAAGAGATTTTCTATTCTTTTATATTTGGGAAAATAATCGAAACTGAAATTGAACTTGAACAGAGTGGATCTTGTAGATCGAAGATGATTTTCCAGACATATCAATGCATTTGTCATAATTCTCAGAGGTAGTGAACCGATGAGTTGCATAGAATCAAGATTCAGGACCGTTTTGGTTTAACTCTTTGGAAATGTACAATATATTTAAATTCAGTGTTCCCAGTTAATATATTTCATGCAACAACAGATCCTAACTGTGAAAGGTGAATCAGATAAAACAGTCAGAATTTGCTTGTTGGCATGGCTGACTTCATTAGCCAAATGCACTATCCGTCCTAATCCAATCAAACAGTTCTTTATGTGGGGTCTTTTCTTTTGGATGAATGATCTTTTGAATCTGTCCAATTTGTACATGTCCCTCTTTTATTTGTCGGATCATCACTTCAATGGCATCCCTACTAGTTAGTTGGATAGTCTTACCTTGTTATTTATAGGATTTGTTTTAATGGTTGGTCACATTACTAAACTTTTGGCATCTCTAGCTAATTGGATAATGTTACTTTGTTAAATGCTTATGAATCATAGGATTTGCCTTAATGGTTGATGCAGTAGACCTGGATCATAAATTGCACGATTAACTTTGAACATATATATAGTTGCCTTTAAAGTCATCAATTTCAACTTGACTTCTTATAGAACATCAATTGGACATCTTCGGTTTGTCGTGGCATGTTATTGTATAATGATTTTCAGCATATATAGTGCACGGATATACAAACTAGGGTCGAGTTTATTTGTGCATTTGTGCAATGTCGTTCGTGCAGAGACAGCTGAGTAGGCTGAGTTGAGTTTCACAAGTACTGTTTTTCTTTGTGCGTTCGGATTTCAATATACATACACGCACTTGTAACACAGCCAAACATGTACTCTTGTATGGAAACGTCATTTATTTTCTTCGGTTGTAAGCTTGTCAACGGAATTGGGCTTTAAGAGCGTCATGTTAGCTATACTTGCACATCTTGTTATTTCTATCCCTTCAACATGATGACCGAAGTGTTCTTTTTCCACAGATAATTGATCCAAGGATATTGCGATTTCTTTTCCAAAAGAAGCTTAAGAGCAGCGATGTAAGCTCCCTGAGGAGGATGATACTTCCAAAGGTCCAATTTCGAAGTATATGTCTAATTTGCTGAAAGTTACATGTTTCAACATTAAATCCTGACTTAAATCTTGTTGGCGCAAATTTCAGAAAGCAGCTGAGGCACACCTCCCTGCCCTAGAGTCCAAGGAAGGCATATCTATTAACATGAATGACCTGGATGGCCTGCATATTTGGAGCTTCAAGTACAGGTTCAATTTAGTTCTTTCAAGTCTTTATTGCCAAAAAAATTAGAAAACATTAAACCATTTATGGAGCTGACGCGCACTCTGCGTATCAGCTTCAGATATTAATTAATTCAAATAAGCATTTCGGATAATTCGATACTGTTCTTTCCCGCTCAACTTTCCATTTCAATCACACATTTTGAATGAAAAGGTATTTGTTGTATATATGTAGTTGCCTTCTTAAGATTTGCCCAGTTGACCAGAGATTTTTGTTTTGTCAGCAGATACTGGCCCAATAACAATAGCAGAATGTATGTACTAGAAAAAACGGGTACGAATAGCATTTGTAACGTATTAAAAGAAATTATATTTATCTTGTTTCCATATGTGGACAGTGTGCCATATTTCGTTATTCACTTACTGCAGGGGATTTTGTTAACACACATGGATTACAAGTAGGAGACTTCATTATGGTGTACCAAGACAATCAGAATAGCTATGTATGCTGCTGTTTTTCAATCTTTAACTTTCTGATACTTCCTTTTTTCAGTAAGTCTGTTATATACTAAATTCTAACACATACAGTTACTCGTTTTCTGTTTTTTCATTAGGTGATTCAAGCCAAGAAGGCCTCTGATCAAAATGTATGTACTGATCTAATCCCTAGGACTGCAGTGAATGACTTCATTCTTCATGATTATGATCTCAGCAAAACCAGCTCCTATGTGAATTATCCAATGGTGGATAATACAGGCTTGTCATTTATCTATGATACCACCTTTTCAGATGACTCACCACTAGATTTTTTGGGCGGATCTATGACTAACTTTTCAAGGATAGGGCATCCAGAAAGCTTTGGATCGGTGGACAACTTGTGTCTGGATGACTTCTATTAGTTTCTTTTATTCTATAGTTGGTTTCATTTTGTGAAAGAACAGTACTTTTGCTTGAAAAGCAGAAACCATAAGAATGAAGGTGACTTCATTATGTACCCGAGTAGGACTGTGTCACATATATAATGTAATAAGTGTACACCAAAGTCTGCAACTTTGTAACATTTAAAATGTTTGGTTTGGATGACATAATTACATGCCTATCAATTGGTGGCCTTAGTGACGTTTTATCCTATTAAAATTGTATTTTTATTATTTATGATAATGACTGTAATTACTAATCACTAAATGGTCACCAAGTATTTTTCAATAATCAAATAATCATAAGAAGTTCACGGACTGCTTTTAGTTTCTATCCATCTTTCTTTATGATCCCTTTGAACTTCGACAAATCAAGTTCTAACAAGTTTTATTTTGCATATTGTGAGGAAGTTTATAAATTTCGGTACGTTGCAGTTATGGATAACTGCGGACAATTGCATTTTAGACGTTTTATTTGCAAATTCAATTTTGAAAAATTGCAGTACTAATGTGGATCCCAATTGCAATATTATGACCAGAACTGCACCACAATTTAAAATATTGATTGCAAGTTGTTGCCATATATAGTCATAAACAATAAGATGCCAATTTGTAATTATTATAAGTATAGATCATATGAATATAATCAATTGCGACACATTGTAGTTAATATTATGGCCGTGATTACTTTAACAAACTTCATTGAAACTTCGTGTGGAACCTTTAAACTTGCACTTAAAATATGTGAGCTATGTGTTTCCTATATGAACATAGTAAAGATAGTTATTATATTATGGTGGATTTATTAGGTTCTAGCAGAGACTAAGGTGCAAGAATCTTGGATTCTCAGCACTTTGGTTCTTTCTTTGCGCTAAAAGAATTCTTCGTTTTGAACATAGTAGAGATAGTTATCACGTTATGGTGGATATTGGGTTCTAGCAGGGAGTTCACTATTTTGGGTAATTTCTTGATTTAGATGAGACAATGGAAAGATTTTGACTTTAGCCTAGAAATCTTCTGGCATTTTTAGAGTTTATAGTAGAGCAGATTTGCCTAATGATGTTATTCGTGTGTTTAATAGAATGGTGGAGTTTGGTGTAAAGCCTAACATTATGTTTAATGCCTTCTAAGGTGCCTAGCAAAATGTCTATGTAATGTACTATTTTTCCCTTTTCAGTCAAGAATCAAGTACTAACAGAATAGAATATGAATCAATTAGAATTAAATTGACAACTCCTGTTCTGCAATTTTAAGTTTTGTTTTTCTTTATAAAATGCATACTTTCGTACAGAAATTATATAGCATTAAAATAGTAACTTGGTTACTATTTTCAAGTTCACATAGAAATTGTATAGCATTAAAATGGTAACTTATTTATTCTTTTCATGTGATTAAATGTAAAATTATTCGTATGTCTTTGTTTAGTGATGGAAGCTTTAAACAATATGAATGATTTCAATGATTGTGTGGAAATAAATGAAAAAGATGGAGTATGGAATTATATCATATAGATATATTTAATCTCATGAATGGTTAAAGAAGTGAAGAAGGGAAATCAAACAACTATTACTTTTTCCAAATCTATTGGAAGAATATTAAATCAAGTCTTTAAATAAAATTTAATAAAGCGTATATTGATGTTCAATTGAAGAATAAGTGTAATGCATTAAGGGCTAAATTAAAGAATTTTAAGAACTTATTCAAAGAAATAGGCATCGGTTACAACTCCTTCACCGATGAAGTTAATACTATAAATGAATGTTAGGAAAATCTACTTAAGGTAAAATATGTCTTTGTTTATTAATATATCATATTATATAATTTTTCTCATATTTTCTTTTCACCATTGTCTTTACATAAAATGAGTCACCAATTCAAGAAAAAAGGATGCAAGGAGTTTTGAGACTTGTGTCATATTTTTAAAGATATTATTGCAACTTGTTTGCATGCACATCCATCAATTAAATCTCTATCGAACAGTAAAGAAGAGAAACATATAGTTGATGTTGATAAAGATTGCTCATATAATGAAAAAAGAGATTTAGTTGTAAGTTCTTTTTCTCAGAAAAAATCTCCCAAGAAGAAGAAGGAAAAGAAGATGCACTCTAATGTTTTAAAAAAGGTCCTGATTACAATGGTGAACAATTGAAAAGAAAGAATGATTAACTTGAGAAAAAGTTGGCTGAAACATCATTCGTTACAGAGAATGGATTTAAAACTTCACTGGTTAATCAAGAGACTAATATAATGATGGAATGTTTGAATTCCTTAAATGAATTGGGTGTTGAGGGTGTGCAATATAGAAAAGAAGTAAAGGTTTTACATGATTCTCCACTTTATAGAGAGATTTTTATGAAGATGGCAGATGCAAAGAAGCTGGATTGGATAATGTCTCTTTAGTTATATTTTAATGTTATTACATATTGAAGTCTTATTGGTTTTGACACTTTTAGATTAAGAACTTTTCCATAGTTCGAACATGTTAGGTGTATGTTTTGTATGAATATTTGATATAAACCTTTTGACTGAATGTTTTTATTAGTTATTTAATTTGGCATTGTAGATATATGGCTTCCTTATCGGATTTCAAATCAGATTCTAATGATGAACTAATGAAGGTAGTTATTATTTCTTTAGCTACAGAAGAGAATGAATATTTTCATTTACACAAACAACTATGCAGAACTTTTGCTCTATCAGGTCATAATTAGATATTAGAACTTTTGAATGAGAATCTTATAAGGATTTATGAGAACTTAAGAATGAGCAAGTCAATATTCTTGAGTTTATGTGATGAATTGAAGAGATTAGGAGGCTTAAAGTTAATAAGTTATTTGAACGTGGAGGAATAAGTAGCAATTTTTTTAATGACTATAGGGTATAGTGAGACAATTAAAGTCAATACAAAACGCTTTCAACATTTGGCCTACACAATTTTGAAGTACTTTTGCAAATTACTATCACTATAAGAAAATCATACATTAGCTACGAAAAATTACAGACATAATTAATTTCGTAGCTAATTACCGACGGAATATCAATATCCATCGGTAACATTGTCGTGAAAAATTCTATTTTGCGACGGACAAAATTGGTGTCGGTAAAGGTGGAGTGAAAATATTTGCGCAAAGTTACTAACGGAATATAGAGACGGAATTGTCTTAGTCGTCGGTAAAGTAGGTGGGAAAACTTCCCACAATTAAATTGTGTCAAAATGTTACCGACGGATATAATTCCGTTGATAAAATTTACATGTAAATGAATTTTTATAGTTAGCGTCGGTTTGTTACCGACGGTAATAAGTTTCGTTGAAAATTTTTCCAACGGTCTTCGATGTCCGTCGTTAACTTCAAATTAGTTGATTTAAAAAAAATTGAAGAAGTCGTCGTTTGGTAATACCAAATGACGTTGTCTGGGTTCGGAGTTAAAGGTACCTCAAACCCTTCCCCCTGTTTTCTCCTCTTTCCTTCTCTGGTTTTTCTCTGTTGTTGCGGGCGTCATCGGCCTTCTCCTCTCCTCTCCTCTCCGTCGTCTGGGTTTTTCCTCCCCCGTGTGTAGCTACTCCTCCGCGCCCCCTCGCCGTCCGTAGCACCTCTCCTCGCCGTCGCCTGGGTTCTTCCTCGCCCATCTGCAGCGTCGCCTGTCTCCTCCAAGTCACCATCTGTCACACGTCTTCTCACTATCACCGTCGATGGTAAGTTAACGGTATTGTTTCTCCATTTCTGTAATGTTTAGTGAAATTTCTGTAAGTTAACGATATTGTTTACTAATATTGTCTATGAATATGAGGTTCGGTAGTTAATAATAATTTGTTGTAATGTTTTGAAGAGAAGGGATTTGAGATTGAAGTGTGCTGTGTATTTGAGATTGGTGTGAGTTAGAAAGGAAACTTGGCATTTTCTAGAAGCCACCGAAATACTTTAGCTTTGTGGTCAAAATGTTTGAACAATTAGAACCAATTGTATACAATGGTAGAATTAGATTTGTAGCCAAAAAGTTTGACAATTGGGGTCCAATTGAATACAGCTAATTTGCCAATATAAGTTAAAATTACTAGCTGTCCATTCGGTGTAATAAGCTAGCAATTCAACTGACTGAAACTATATAAATAAGAGCTAGCGTTTAGTTTGTTGATGTATCGAAAGGCATAAGAACAAAAACAAAGAGAAAAGTGAGAAATCAAAAAAGCTCCAATGAGCTAGTAAAAGAATTTTGAGTATTATAGTTTGAGCGTGTATATAATACATATAAACCTCTAGGTCATGATTGATGATGCAAGTCATATAATATGATGATGTATGGTGTGATCAGTTAGATGATGTTGATGGTTTATTTTGCGAACAAAAACTGGGTAACTTTGAGAAAAAATTTAAAAGTGTAAAATTGACAACACAATAGTAAAGAGAAGTATGTACCACTTGGTCCTGATTATCCAAGCCATCACCTTGCCTGACTATGAAGTGGATGATAAGCATATTCCTTGCTTGTGTGTTTGTGTGTTCATATGGGCACTTTCAAACATACATGGAATGAAGTTGTGATCTAGTCATTGGGTTCCAAAGTTTGAATTCGGAAGTTGATGCTGAAGCATTTAAGAGGTAGATTGCACTTTTCTCTATAGTGGCATTTGAACTGGAAAGATTCTAATTTACTTTAAAATAAATTATCTCAAATAAACCAAGAGTCTTAGAACACTGTATGCTTAAAAAGAGAGTATTGAAACGGTGCCGTACTAAATGTTTTAAGCGCGACTGATGCTTGCTTTACTTGAATTTGTCTCTTTGGGCATGCCAAGGATTATAATAAATGGTAGCAAACTTCGTGATATTAGTCTTCATGTACTTAATAAGCAAAAGGAAATTTGAGTTCATTCAAAGAAATTATGATGATGTATGAGCATTCAAGTTTTAATGCATATAATTGGATGTTATATGCTTATTTGGTAATTTAGGCAATAACTCATCTTGTAAATGCTTACCCTTTACAAAAACTGTCTTGTAATTAGTGGTTCACTTTTATAAGTAAAACCAATTCGTATTTATTATTATAACTCTTTTAGGCTCCAAGCATGTTATTCAAAATTTCGTTACATGGCATTCATTTCTACTTTCTTTACTTAATTATAAGCGTTATTCTATCTTTAGTAGTTGTATACTTCGCCTAGGTCTAGGTTTAAGTTTAGTGTTTAATTATCAATCACTAAAATCATCCCTTTTATTTTAATAGACTAGGCACTATTAAGAGAATTTAGTGAATTCCTACTACTTCAGTTATAAGAATAAAAAAATCCAAAGACACCAAACTAAATACTATAACTATACATTACAAATATCATGAAAGTCAAAGCATATTTGTAAAAAATTCAAACCATATTAGGCTTATCCTAATAATAAGAAAAACACGTAAACTAATAATATATGATTAAAACAATTTCAACACAAATGTTTACTTGGATGCCGTGTCCAATGAGTCAAATAAAAATACAAAATATTAACATATAAATAATATAAAATGAAGAGGAGGGAAATAACAATATCAACTTACTATGTCTATGAGTTGTTGGGTTCGTCAGTTTAAACACCTACTAGTTTCCAATCTAAGCATTTAAAAATGTGATTTTTGCTTTTCAGTTTAAAGTTATATTCAACAATTGAAAATGAAACAATAAGAAGATGACAAAGACATACTCAAATAAATGGAAGAAATTGTTAGGCTTCTTAAATAAGTCTATTATAAAAAATTA
>JAOTAY010000006.1:21620331-21635471 GCA_025629805.1 Erythroxylum baracoense | reverse complement strand
TTGGCGTGACTCGAACTCAAGACCTCCTGTAAAGGAGAGTCTTAAGTGAGAAGCTCAAGCCATTAGGCCCACTCCTCGTTGTCTCCTGTCCGTCATATTTATTTGGTTATTTGGTTTATTATGAGAAATAAAACATTTCTAAAATAATAATAACAAATATATTATGTTCTAAATTGTTAAGTAAATTTAATAAAAAATAAGTACTAATACGAACACAACAACAATAATATTTTAGCAGAAGTTCCTCTCATACGTTGTCTGTGAGGTTTAGAAGTTCGTAGTCTTATCTTTAATTATTAGAGAAGTTATTTTTAATAGACCCACATATATATACACACTAAATAAATAATATAAAACAACAATAATAATAACATCTCAGTAAAAGTCTCGTTGACGTAAGCTCTGGAGAGAAACAACAGTACGCATCTTTACTTTTAACAAATAAAGAAACTATTTTCGATAAACTAACGTGGAAAACAAAATAAAAATAACTAGTATCCAAGTATAAAATAAAATAAACTGAGAAAAAACATATTAAAAATAAAAATAAACATAAACATAAAGATCATAATAATAACAAATAAATATAAATACGTATAAATAAACATATAAAAATAAGTAATACAATAAGTATAAAACAAAGTAAAAAAAGATAAAATATGTTAATAAATACACAAACAAGAAACAAGAAAGAAGACAAGTAAATAAATAAAATAAACAAATCATTACAAGAAAATGAGAAATATTTAGGCCAAATAACTAAGAGGAAAATATTACACATTAAATGTTTAGATTAAATACAAGTTAGACTAAATACAAGACATAAACTTCAAAGAAAAAATGTATAAAACACTTATGAGAAAGAGAAGAAACTCTCAAACACTTATGAGAAAGAGAAGAAACTTTTTATGTGAGATTCTTTATCTGTATCCTTGTACACTAAAGTTTTTTATTGAGGGCTGTGTCTTTAATAAGTTCTAAGAGAGTTATATTATTCTTGATCGCTTTCTTTTTACAGTCTTTAAGTACAATCTTCTCACATCTTCTCACTGGAGCATCTGGATGTCTTTTCCTAATATGTCTGAACCACCTAAGCCTTGTCTCTCTTAATTTTTCATTAATATTAGTCACATTTAATTTATCTCTTACTACTACATTCCTGACATTATCTATTTTAGTAAAATTGCACATCCAACAGAGCATTTTTATCTCCGCCACTTTTAACTTATGACTATACAGTATGACTGACCTAATCACTAAGTGATAGAATTTACCTTTGAGCTTGGATGGTATCTTTTTATCACATAAAACTCCTGATGCACTTCTCCATTTAAGCTACTCTGATTTGAGGCAGGGAACAATGTCTTCATCGATCTTTCCATTACTTTAAATAATAGATCATAGATACTTAAAACACTCTTTCTGTGGTATAACTTTTGAATCAATCTTCACCTCCACATTGGAAATCACCTTATGGCCCGAAAAGTTACTCTCTAAGTACTTAGTCTTAGTTTTGCTCAATTTAATACCCTTCGACTCAAACGTTTCTCACCAAAATTTTAGCTTGACATTGATATCTTTTTTTATCTAATGCACCAAAACAATATAAATAATAAACAACATGTACCAATGCACATCCCTTTGTATATTCTTAGCAAGTTTATCCATTACTATTGCAAATAAAAAGGGGCTTAATGAGGAGCCTTAGTGTAGTTTAATATTAATAGAAAAATGTTTTGTATCTCCTCTTATTATCCTTTCTCTAACTTTTACACCTTTATACATATCCTTAATAATCTATATATAGGTTATAGGGACTCCCTTAACTTCTAAATAATTCTACATGATTTCATTAAGTACCATGTCATAAGCCTTCTTTAAATCAATAAAAATCATGCTTAAGTTACATTGTCTTTCCCTGTAATATTCTATTAATCTTTTACGCCTTGTTTGGTTAAGGGTTTAGTAATGGAACAGGATAGAACATAACACACTTCCATCGTTTAGTTGAGGGTTTCATAATAGAATAGAACGGAATGGGATGGAAGTGGAGGGTTTCATGTTACGTTTCATTCTATCCTAAACAGTGAAAATAAGAAACCTCCGATTTGGGAGGTTTAGGATGGAAAGTAAACTAATAAATACATACTAACTAATATACCTTCAATAATTTTTCTTAATACCAACTATTTCTTCTAACCCTAGCTTCCTTTTCACCAAACTCATTTATTACGGTCCACAAGCTTATCCCCTCAATAATATTTTTATATTATTAATAAAATTGTGTATAATTAATAAAAATAAAAAATTAATAAATTTTTAATGAAAAATAGAAAATATATTAAAAAATTATTCTTTAATTTTTTGAATATATTTTTATATAAATAAAAATATAAATAAATAATTTTTAAATATAAATCACATATGATAAAATAAATTTTATTAAATAATTAATAATAATAATATATATAATTAATAATAAATTGCATATAATTAATAATAAAATAATAAATATTTTATTAAAAATTTTATTATTTTTAAATAGAAAATATATAAAAAAAACAAGTCATAACCGTGACTTTTTAATTGAACATGATTTCTGTTTTAAAATTATAGCGTTAAATCTCTTGCAACAACCATTTTAATATCAGGGGTATAATAGTCATTTATTATACATTACATTCCATTCCATCTATCTTCCAAACAAGGGTTTACTACATTACATTATAAACCCTTCCATCCCTCCGAAACAACTTTTCATTATGTTACGTTCCATTCTATTATAAATTGTTCCGTTCAGTTCCGTTCTATTCCATTCCATTAATTAACATCCAACCAAATAGGCCCTTAAAGAGATGTAAAGCTTCTACCATGGACTTTTCTAGCATAAAACTAAACTGGTTCTTTGAGATAAATGTATCCTTTATGAGTCTCTTCTCAATCACCTTTTGTCATAACTTCATAGTATGACTAAGTAGTTTGATTCATCTATAGTTGTTGCATCTTTGGATTTCCCCTTTGTTCTTGTATAGAGGAATTAACATACTAAGTCTTCACTCATCCGACATTTTGGTAGACTTAAGGATCACATTAAAAAACTTGGCTAGCCAAGTAAGACCCTGTTCTCCTAGGGTTTTCCACATCTCTATGAGTATCTCATTGGATCCTTCTATCCTTCTACTCTTTATCTCCCTCAATGCTCTTTTAATTTCTTCCCCTTTGATCTGTTGGCAACAAGTAAAGTTACGATACCTCTCAGACATGATAAGATCACCTAAAAAGAAGTTGTCATATATGCTTTCATTAAAAAGACTATAGAAGTATCTCTGTCATCTTCTCTTGATGTCATTTTTAGCCACGAGCACTTGTCCTACTTCGTTTTTTATACATTAATTTTGATCTAAGTCTCTCATTTTTTGTTTCCTAACTCTCACCAACTTAAATATATCTTTTTCTACATCTTTAGTTTCCAATTGATGGTATAATTTCTTGTAAAGTCTACTTTTAGTTTCTGAGACTATCGTCTTCGCCTCTTTCTTTTCCAGTTTATAACTTTCTCTATTATCTTCCTTTCTCTGCCTCCGAGGTTTTATCCAATAAAGCTTTATAGGAAACCTTATTAATCTTAACCTTTTTCTTGTACATTTTCATTCCACCATCAAAACCCCATCTTACTACCCCTAGGCCCTTTAGAAACACCCAAGATCTCTTTACCTGCATTCCTTAAAAAGTTGCTTTTCTCTCCCACATCTGGTTAGCATCTCCTTCTAATTTTCATTCTTCTCCATATATTACTCTATCCCTAAGTTATTCCACTATATCCCCTTTCAGGTTCCACTATCTGACTTTGGTACACATTTTAAGACTTCTTTTCTTCCTCTAACCTATAATTTAAGATCCATAACCAACAATTTATGCTGAGTTGAAAAGCAAGCATTAGCTACCACCTTGCAACTAGGTTGATCGCTCTGCTTTATAAGGAAGTAGTCAATTTGAGTTTTTGTAATTTTGCTCTTAAAAGTCACTAGGTGTTTTCTCGTTTTTCTTTAAAAATGAGTTAGGTATCACCAACTCAATTGCTATTGCAAAATTCAACAAAGTAGTCTCATTATCATTTCTATTACCATACCCGAAACCTCCATGAGTCTATGCATATCTGTCTGAAGTTGTCCCTATATAACCATTAAAGTCTCCTCCTAAAATAACTCTCTCATCTACTGTTCACCTCATTTAGCTCTTCCTAGAATAAAGCCAATATACAAATATAAAATAAAATTAATAAAAGATACCTATTAAAATAATAAAATAATAATAATAATAATAGACATGAAAGATAATAATAGATATAAATAAATAAATAAATATCTATAAATAAAATATAAAATAAGTAATAAAATAAAGAATACAATAAATATAAAACAAGGTAAAGAATAAAAATAAAAGATAAAATAAGTAAACAAATATACAAACAAGAAAGAAAACGAGTAAATAAATAAAACAAAAAGGACATTACAAGAAAATGTTTAGACTTAGTAAGGAAATGTTTAGGCTAAATAACTAAGAGGAACGTACTAATCATTAAATGTTTAGGCTAAATATAAGTCATAATACTAGAAATCAATTATTTCAAAAATCTATAAGAAAGAGAAGGACCTCTCTATATGAATAAATATACAAACAAGAAAGAAGACAAGTAAGTAAATAAAACAAACAAGATATTACAAGAAAATGTTTAGGCAAAGTAAGGAAATGTTTAAGATAAGTGATTAAGAGGGAAGTACTAAACATTAAATGTTTAGGCTAAATATAAGTCGTAAGATTCAAAAGAAATTGTTTAACAAACCTATAAGAAAGAGAAGGACCTCTCTATATGAGATCCTTTACCTATATCCTAGCATGCTAAAGTTTTTTATTAAGGGTTACGTTCTAATAGATCCATATCGTTCTTAATTACACCCCCCCTCCCCTCGATTCTTCTTAGGCCTTCATTTTTTTCCTTTTACAGTCTCTAAATACAACCTTCTTGTATCTTCTTACTAGAGCATTAGGAAGTCTCCTCTTAACATATTCCAACCACCTAAGCCTTGTTTCTCTTAATTTTTCATTAATATTAATCACCTTTAATTTATCTCTTACCACTACATTCCTAACTTTATCTCTTCTAGTAAGGTTGCACATATAATGAATCATCCTCACCTCCTCTACCATTAACTTATGACTATGCACTTATTTCATAGGCCAATATTATGCCCTAGATAATATGATCAGTCTAATCACTAAATAATGGAATTTACCTTTGAGCTTGAGTAGTATATTTTTGTCATATAAAACTTCTTATGCACTTCTCTATTTAAGCCACCCTGATCTAATATGGTGAACAATATCTTCATCAATCTATTCATTACTTTGAATTATAAAACACTCTTTCTATGGTATAACATCTGAATCAATCTTTACCTCCACATCAAAAGCTACCCTATGGTCTTAAAGGTTACAGTACTCTAGGTACCAGTCTTAGTCCTGCTCAATTAAAAACCCTTTGATTGTAACATATCTTTCTAATGTTCTACCTTGACACTGTCGACATAATATCATCGGCAAACAACATACATTAAGGCACATCCTTTTGGACATTCTTGATAAGCTCATCCATCATTATTGCAAAAAAAGGGCTCAATGAGGAGCAGTTTAGTGTAGCTCAATATCGTGTAAATTATTACTTTATAAAATTATAATTGAATTTTAACTCTACCAAATCGTAAACTAAATTTTATGTATTAGTGTCAATATTAATTTGTACTAAATTTAATTTATTTAATGTTTTAGATTATTACAAAATGTTGTTACTTATTTTAAATATAAAAAGCTTTTGAATTAAATATTTCATTTCATTCAAAAGCTTTTTTCTTCGTATAAATCTTACTCTCAAGATAAATTTTAGTAATTATATTTCTATAATTAGTAAAAAAATAGTTGCTATTTGATCCTTCAAAGAAACACAAGTTGTAACGAGTCATATTTTTCAAAAAAAAGTTGTCACAAGTCATATTGAAGTTGTTTTCGAACAAAATGGAAGTCATTTGTGTTCTGAGTAATATGAATGACACTTTGATTTTCACAGTACAAAATAGTAGGAAAGGAATGTGAAATATGTATTAGGTAACCAACATAGCCAAAGCAATTTAGAAGTAGGATTAACAAGTGCTTGATATTCCAACTCTATAGTAGAGTGAGATGTAACTGTTTGCTTCTTACTCCACCATGAAATAAATGAGTCACCTAAGAAGAAGTAATAACTAGATGTGGAAGGATAATCAGTATGATCACCAGTCTAATCAACATCATAATGCCCAGGTAAGACTAAAGATGAAAGCGTAAAAAAATTAAGTCTATAAAAAAGAATACCTTTGACATATCAAGGAATACGAAGAACAACAGTAAAGTGAGTAGTCTGAAGAGAAGCCATAAATTGACTAATTATATGAACAACATATTTAATATCATAACGAGTTATTGTAAGATAAACTAGACTGCTACTAATTTTTCGATATAAAGTAGAATCAAGGAGAATTATTCCATCTGATGGAATTAACTTAACATATTGGAATTAGTAATACTAGATCTAGAAAGAAAATCATAAGCATATTTGTATTGCGATAGATAATAGCCATTGGAACTAGAAGAAACTTTAAGACTAAGAAAGTAACTTAATGATCTTAAATCTTTCATATCAAAATGTTAATTGAGATATTATTACAAGTCAGAAATGCCTTTAGAAGCATTACCTATAATGATATATCATCCACATAAAGTAGAAGAAGAAGAACACCTTTGTCAGTCTAACAAATAAATAAATTAGAAATGTAAGAATTGGAAGTGAACTCATATTAGGCCATAGTAGAACTGAATTTGGAAAACTAGGCACAGGGAGCTTATTTAAGACCATATAGTGCACAATGAAGGAGATAAACTTTCTATAGGGCATCAGAATATCGAGGAGTACGTCACATATAGACTTCTTAGTAAGATTCCCACTGAGAAAGGCCTTTTTAACATCCATTTGAAAAAGAGGCCAATTTTTATTAGAACAACTACTACTAAACTCAAAACGAATGTTAAACGAGCAACAAGAGTACGTATTGTTCATAGTCAATACCATAATCATCAGTATAGCCTTTCATAACTAAATAAGTTTTATACTACTCAATAGAACAATTTGATCAAGTTTTATTCTTATAGATCTATTTGCTCCCAATAAGAGTCTTGCTAAAAGGAAAATCCACTAAGTCCCAAGTGTGAATTTGCCCTAAAGCCTAAGTTCTTAAGACATTACTTATTACCTTAGAGGGTCTATACTAGCCTCACCATAAGAACGAGTTTTATATAAGGAAACAAAAGTACAAAAATTGTGACAATCTTTAAGATGATGAGGAATTTATTTTACTCAATTAGAGTAATAAAGAAGAGGAACGTGATTGTCAGATAAATTAGATTATAAAGAGGTAGGCACTAAAGTGGGAGTAGAAATAGAGAGCTCAATAATAGGATTTGCATTATAGGAAGAAAATAACTTAATGGAGGAGTCAGCAAAGGTTGGGAAGTATAAAGAGAACTATCAAATTTGGATAAGGTGGAGAACATGGTTTTTTTTTCTTCCAGAAAGTGATATATTTAGAATTACGTAGTCAAAGAGAAATGGGATCCCAACAGTGATAAGCTTTATATTCAATGTCATATCTTAAAAAGCAAGCGAGATGAACACGAGGTTGAAGTTTAGTATGTTCATGAGGATTAAGAAGAACAAAACAAGCATAACCAAAAACTTTAAGATTCAAGTAATTAGGTGGCTTACCATATAACCATTCAAAAGGAGAAAGATTCTCAAGGACTGGAATAGGATGTCAATTAATCGTGTAAATAGAAGTAGGGGCAAGCACACCCTATAATTTTTCAAGGCAAGATGTAGAAACAAGTTAAGCATGAACAAAGTCTAAAATATGATGGTGTTTTCATTATGTATGACCATTTTATTGTGAAGTATACAGGGCAAGAACATTAGATAATAGTTCCTTATTGTTTGAGAAATTGAAAAATAATAGAGTCTTGATATTTGATGGCATTATAAGTATGAAGAATTTTGATAACATAGGAAAATTGGGTTTTTAATTATAGTATCAAAATCAATATAAACTTTAGACACTTCATATCTATTCTTTAGAAAATATATCTAGGTGAAATGAGAATAATTATCAATAAATAAAAAATATCGATAACCATTTATAACAAGAGTAGGAGTAGGAACCTAAATATGTGAATGAATTAATCCAAAAGAAGTATCATATATAGAATTATTAGTATTAAAAGATGTAGTAGGTTGTTTTGTCGATTGACAATGTAAACAATTAAAAGACTCAAACCTTAAAAAACCCTAACAATCCATTAGAAACAAAAGGTCAAAGTTCATTAGCAAATGCAAGCCTAAGATGAAGATGCGACTGATAGATAGTAATGGAAGCAAAAATTATTTTATAGACAGGAATTTTAAGAGAAGTGAGCTCAAATAATCATCCACTTTACACTTCATTCCCATAATTTGACCCTTTTGAAAATCCTGAACTTGACAACCAATAAGAGAAAAATAGACCATAATCACATAATTGATCGACAGAGATTAAATCTAAGAACATAATAAGTATCAGGAAGACTAAAATTAGAGGTGGTTGCAGTTATAATATGAGTAATAAACATATAATTACCATTGGCAATTTGAATAGAAGGGAGACAATTAGTGGGAGTTATATTAAATGAGAGAGAGAACTTTGAAGTCATATGATTACAACAAGCATAGTCGAAGATCCAATAATCATCTAGAGTGGCAAAAAAGCAGGGGAAGATAAAGAACTAGAGGATATCACTTATTCATAAAGGGCTTCCAGATCACTCCCAGTAAGAGTGGAATATAAAGAGCCATTAGAGATAATAGCAATAAGTGAAGAACCAGTCTTAGATGAAGAATTAGACTTTGAAAGCTCTCCTAAGGTGAGATGGTCAGGTTGGACAAATTTTCAAAATGTGACCATAATCATATCAATATTTATACTCAGCAACCACATGACTAGTGATACGACAATTCTTACAAAAAGATGAGCAAAATGTGGGGTGTGTCTGAGTGGTTGCAAAAGCGACTTTTGAGGAAGGAGAATTAATCCAACCTGTGTACATCAATGGGCCAGGTTGGGGCTGAGGCCGAAGCTGGTCAGCCCATGACCCGTGGCCCGACCTGTTATATTTTTTTAAATAAATTCAAAAATGACATTGTTTTGTATGTTTATGTCCGACACAGGCCGACCCATGCTTGGCCCATGGTCCGCTCGTGACCTAAAATGTTTGGGCCAAAATTGGGCCTGATCGGGCCAAAATTGACATCCCTAATCAGACCAAGTGAGTTTCCTTAAATAGAATTTAATTGACAGCAATAAGAAAAATGAGTAATGGATCACGATGTAACAGAGTAGTTTACACTAATTCATATTTTGGGGGAAGAGTCATAAGAACTTGGATAAGATGAAGATGATCATTGCTAATCTTGGCTCGAGCCAACTAATTCCAGATGCGACGAATGATTGTAAGAAAGTTGTTAATAGATTAACCTAATTCTTGTTTAAAGTTATTGAAAGTGGTGACCACTTAATAGTTATAGGCAAGGCTAGTAGTTTTATACCAATCCGATAAAAAATCCCAAATTTCCTTAGCAATATGAAATTCAACAAACTGAATACGAATAGAGAAAACAGAAGTATTGCCAAACTATATACCTATTTGGTGATTTTTAATATCCCATTCTTCAAGATGTTCAATATGTTTGGTATCAATTTCATCAGTATCTTAAACTGATTTAACAATATCATCGATAATAAAGTGCTAAAGCTTGTGCCCAATTAGAAAACTTTTAATTTGTTGCGATCACAAAGTGTACTTGGAACCATCCAAAATAGTTGAAATAGGATGAGAAAATTTTGTTTTATCCATACCAAGCACCATTTTATCAAAGAGTAGAATCGGAAAAAGAATATTAAACAAATGGACAAATGAATGATAAGTAGATGAGTAGATGGGTCTTGATTGAAATATGAAAAAATTGATGGTGAAGATATAAATTATTGGCTTGAAAATAAAAAGGGACTAACACTATTGAAAACATAATACATTGCCTTAAAATAAAAGGGGACTAATACGGAAGAAAGAGGAAGGCAAAGGCATGTACTATGATACCATGACATGGTACCAAAGTGTTTTTCGGTTGTATTTTGTATATTTGGTACAATGTGTTTATATATATCTAAGCTATATTAAGAAATATAGGTATTGGATAATAAACCCAAATACACAATTTAAGACTAAATGAATGGCTAATTATAATGTTAAATTCATGTATAATTATAAAGCTAAATATATTTACAATAACATGATTGATTATTTGAAATAAGTTGCTAGAGATATCTTTTTAGTATTTTTTTGTTTGTTTGAAATATTTAAATTAAAGAAATAAAAGTCATATTTATACCAATGTTATGAACAGTGTACCGATATTTGTACAAGATTTGTTTTTGATATGATACTAATACCAATCAATTTTGGGCGCTATTTCGGATAATTTTTAAAATTTATAAAATATTTCCTAAATTTTTTAAAAAATTAGAATATAGTCCAAAATTTTAACCATCCATAAAATTTTTTTCACCATTACGAAAAATCCTAATTCTTTAAATTTTGTATAAAAACATATATTGTAGCTTCTTTGTAACTTCTCTCTCTCTCTCTCTCTCTCTCTCAGCAACATTCGTTTTGTCAGATAGGGCACAATAGAAAGGTAGCTATCTCTATTTGTTCATCATCTGTCTCTCCTGCAACTTGTGTGTTCCCATATGTGGACCAAAATTTATGACATTCATCTATGTCTTTCATCTTTTAAATGAGTCAACGTATGTTTTACTTTTTATACCAGTTCCATCAATGACGCCTTATGCTTTTTCCATATTCTCATCGTTTTTTGAAGTTCTCTAAAACAGATTTATATCATGTTATTGTACGCTTTTATTAATTAATATGTCATCTGCGGTAGAGACGTGTGGTGCAATGGCGGGCGGTGACCGGCAACTTGTTGGGCTAAGGCTAGACTGGGCACAGTGGCACTCCTACTAGAGACGGAGAGGAGTGAGGGAGAATAAGAAAAGACTTTCGAAGGAAGGGAAGGGGTGTTTTTTCGCTCAAAGTTTTGAAATTTTACGGGAATAACGACTGATACTAAGAGAAGTCGCCAGTATCGAACAATCAGATTAGGTGCTATTTTTTTTGCCAATACGGTATTTTCCAGCCAGTATCAGTTGGTACGATCGTAAATCTATTTATACTCAAAATTCAAGTTACACGAGGACGGGGGAAAATTGGTAGATGCGTAAATAAGTAGAATAATAGTGGCGTATGCAGGAGGCAGTTAGAAGGAGAGACGGAAAGACAATGGAAACCGAAGGAAAACAACGGTATATTCGAAGGCATAATATCGGAACGTCACCCAAAATAAAAAAAGAACAACCTTCACCGTTCTTCCTGCCCCCTGCCCTCCCCGGTCTCCACCACCCAGCAGCCTCGAAAGAGCCACCGAAGACGTTGACCAGTCAAGTCCATTAGATGTCGTTTTCATGGTCCATTTGCATTTTATCGAGGCGTATAAATTTATGTTTGAGAAGTTTGACGCGTCAACTCATCACGGGTGCTTGAATTTAGACTTTTATATCTACCGTTTAGCTTCATAAATTAAGTCCTTCCAAAGTCGAACAGAAGGGCGGACCTGTTTGGCTTTTGTTATATAACTAATTGGTTGATTGTATGTTTATAATATAATTAGTTAAAGATAATTTTATTTAATTAATTTTTTAAATTAATTAAATAAAATCTATAAATAAATAAATTTTAAAATAAAATTTAAGTGAGATTATAATTATAATATTTAAATTACATTTAAGTATTATCTTTATTAATAGAAAGATTAGAACAAAAAATTGTACTCTAGAATGGAAGGATTCGAACCTTCGAATACGGAGAGCAAAACCTGTTACCTTACCCCTTTATATTTTTTCTTACAAAAATAATTGATTTCATATACTAAAATATGTATATACTTAATAAATATGTGAACATTAGTTATATAACAAATTTAACAACGGACCATTCCACTTTTATTTTTTGGTTGTAATTTTTTTCATTTTTAATTTCCGTTTTTTCAAATAAAAATTGTCATAAAATTATATTTTTATCACTCATAATAAAGATAAATTATTTTTAATTAAATAAATATATTTAATCTCTTATATAATATTTATTAACAAATTACTAATAAAAATTATTTTATTTCGTTAAAATAAATAATTAAAAATTAAATTTTTATTTAATTATTAATATTTATTTTAGTTATATTTTAATTATTAAATCAAATTTTATTTAAATTTATATATTTTGAAAATATTTTAAATTTAATTATATTTATTAATAATTATTTAATTAAATTTATATGATTCAATTATGAAAATAAAATAAAATAAATAATTAAATTATTCGTAATTCTTATTAATAATTAAATATTGTATATTTAGTTAATAGTAGATCAGATTATGAAAAAACAAAAATAGATAAACTAGTTTTATAGTTTTCATAATTTTTAAAAACTTGAAAAAATCAAAATTAAAACTCAAACAAACATATTTTTACTGAATTTAAAAACAAAAATAAAAATAAAAATGAAAAACAAATGACCTCTAAACAAATCCGACACAAGAATTTCATATAAAATATTACTTATGTATCTAATGTTCATTCCAATAATTATATAACTAATCACTTGACTTGATATCTCATAAATATATCATAAAAGAATTGTTATATTTTTATACTATTTAGGATATATCCTAGTCTAAGGGTTAACTCGATTGGTAGTTATTAAATATGATATCGAAAATATAGAGATACTTTAATAATCATTACATGATTTTCCCCTAATTCTTGAGTATTATTGATTTTAGAAATCTTTGATTAAGGTGAAATAATACTTTAAAAATAGTTTTCAAATATATTTAAAAGAATCATTTACTAATATTAAAGAACTAATATGATTAGACTCATATTAAAGTGAAATAATACTTTAAAAATAATTTTCAAATATATTTAAAAGAATCAATTGCTAATATTAAAGAACTAATATGATTAGACTTATATAAAATAGATATTAATTTCTTATGCTATGTCTACTAGAAAAATTATATGAAGAACTTATTGAGTTATATTGAAAAATTATGCACGAAAATGTCAGTTAATTGATTTTTATCATCGTAATATTTGAGTAGTCATCATATGTTACAAAATATTAATCTTAATATATGGATGTAAATTATTTAACTAGATGATTAATTGAAATAGTTTAATTCATCTAATGTTAAATATAGTTTAGAATTATAATTTATATCTATTACTATATATTTAGAAATCTATTAGGTAACTTACAAAGAAGGTTGAAGAGAAAAGGTAATCTAATCAAGTTAGACATTTAAAAAAAAATTAATATTAATATTCCAATACAAGGAGAGTTGGCATACAAAAATGTTGAAACCGCTACAGGAAATCAACTCATTACAAGGGATCTAGGCGTGGGTATGCACGGTAAAGTTTAAAGACTCCAAGCTTGTGCGATACAATAACTGCACCTCCTGGCGTCACCATTGATCGTCATCAACTCTCTGGTCCAGCTAATGACGTCTCTGTGAATTATCAGGCTTGGATTCTCAAAACAATCCATTGCATTTTTCCTTCCAAAACGTAAACATGCACGTGCCGAATGTTGTGATTGTCAATCATAAACCAATCTGAGAAGGACGTCCAATTTCTCCTATCAGTAGTATTGATATTACTGTCCAAGAATAGAGGTTAAAACCTCTTTCGAGTACGTGCATTCTTAAAATATATGGTGATGCTTCCTTGTAGTGTTTTGCAAAGATAGCACCTATTTACCATATGCATATATGAGATATCGTCCAGTGCAGGGAGACGCTCATTAAATATTAGCCAAAGGAACGAGACTCTCGGGGGAAGGTTATGGTTCTAAACCAGGCTATACTAATCCATTCTAATCTCCTCTCCCTTGAGAATTTTCCTCTACGATTCGTTAATGAAAGATCTGGATGTATAGGGCTCCCAATAACAAGAGTCAACTTGGTTAACTTTGGGATGGTGCTCGGGAATAATGCGCGCGAGCTCTTCGAGAAAGTTAACCTCTTAGTTATTCTCGCTACAAGAAATTGTATTTTTAATGAAAGGAAAATTTGTCACTAAAAGTAATAATATTAGTCACTATTATTAATAGTGTCTAATTTTTGAAGTCATCACCTCCATCAAAAATACTTTCATCACTAATAAAATAGTAACTAATTTAAAAAATGGTCACAATTATGCAACATAGTTGTGACACAAATGTTGCAAGTAAAACTTGTGAAATTTGTGAGAAAACTATATAGTCACAATAACTTTACATATTTATGACAAGTTTATCATCACAAATAATATAAAATAGTTATAAATTAAGTCGTAACAAAACTTAATTATATTGTGATAAAAGTACCGACACTAAACCTATGAAATGTGTGGCAACAATATAAGGTCATTGCAATTTTACATATTTATGACAAATTTGTCTACACAAATAATATAAAGTACAGCCGAATAAATTCGTAATAGTACTTCATTTTATTGTCACAACAGTATCGCCACAAAAATAATTATAAATAGTGACAAAATATTTGTTACAAATAATTTTTTTATCAGTGTCCATTACTTGTTGGTCACTAATATTTTAATAAAAAGTGTCAACATCATTTCGTCACGAAAATGAAAATTGGTTCTTATAAAAAGTATTATTAATAATGTGTTTAATATTATCACAAATAAAATTATCAATTCATCAACGAAATTACATTAGCTGTAAAAGAAATTTACATAAGTGACTATGTTGTCTAGCAAATTTCGTCACAAGTATGAAAGTTATATGTTACAATAATGTTGTCACTAAATAAAGAATATATGTTACAATTAATTTA
>JAOTAY010000006.1:21596136-21611809 GCA_025629805.1 Erythroxylum baracoense | reverse complement strand
TAAGAAAAATTATTGAGGGTATATTAGGTAGTATGTATTTATTAGTTTACGTTCCATCCTAAACCTCCCAAATCGGAAGTTTCTTATTTTCACTGTTTAGGATGGAATGGAACGTAACATGAAACCCTCCGCTTCCACCCCATTTCGTTCCATTCTATTCCATTATGAAACCCTCAACCAAACGATGAAAGTGTATTACGTTCTATTTCATTTCATTACTAACCCTCCAACCAAACAGACCCTAATTGTACATTTAATCAAGTCAGACTTGATTGTAAATTTTGAAAAACTTTATAAATAAATATTGATAATAGATATTGAATCTTACTGAAACTAAATTAGTATTTAATTAGAATTAATTATAAATTAAATTAGTAAAAGCTCCAAACTTATTATAAATAGGTCTAAAGGTGAGTATATAGTTGATACATTTTTAATGCTACTAAAGTTTTTCCCATTACAAATCTATTGCTCACTAACTAGGCAAGTGTATCTATCATTGATAAATAATATAATGAGACGTAGGGTATCGATACCATGAAGAAGCGACGTGGATAAAAAAATTCTAATATTATTAACTTGTATAAAAGTAATAAATAAAAAATGTTTCTTATAGATTACAGAATAAAGAAACATAAAATAAAATAAAAAATTAATATAGATAATAGTCAAGAACATAAATAATAAGACAATTAATCAAAAAAGAATACAATAAAACAACTAACTCTAGTTGAGTACTTCCCCTAACAACACTTTTTATTTTATGATTTAATCAACCTATAATAGATATATTCTCTATACAAATAGAACTTCACAAACATTAAAAATGCATTCTTTCTAGCTACAACCATCTAGCTATATTTAAAATGCATTCTTTCTTATTAGTGATGTGATGGAGCAGAACTAGAGCTCACCTGTCTAGTTTCGTGTTTAACTTATGATTTCGAGCCGATATCTCAGAGTTCCAAACTATGACATAGGAAGATTTTTGCTCGCCTCAAATGTGCATGATTTAAAAACTTAGGAAAGATAGGGGTTAGTTAGTCCATCAACAAAAACACTATGAAATTGAGCCAGCATAGTAACAAAGAAACTCATGCCTAGATAGCTACTTTTCTTATTAAGACAAGTAACTATCGTTTAAAAAATGTGGGTAGATGTAAAAAATTGAATTTTGTGATCCATACACCAAATAATAAATAAATTCTTTTGAGAGAACTTGTTACTTTAAGTTTCGAAAAAAATAGTGTGACAGATAAAGTTTTGTAATAATAAATGTGCAGGAATAAAAATCACATTATTATGTGCATTTTTGGGAGTAAATTCATCCATAATTTCTTCCAATATTGGTCAACATGAAAGTTTTCATATTTTTAAATAATTTTTATTTTGGAAAACCACAAATATCTTCTATAATATCATAATCCACATTATAAGGGTTTCCATGTAATCTAAACCAAAAATTATCTAACTTCCGTGGCTCAAAATGTGAAGTCGTATAAAATTCAAGGTTAATTCCTCATACATATGAAAAGTAAAATGAATAAAATTTTTCCCTCAAATTTTTACACTCGAAGTCTCAATTTTTGTTTTCAAACCTAGATTTTCTAAGAGTGTAAAATTGAAATAACGTTGTGCGATAACAAGTCTTAAACGAAAATTTTCTAACTTCTTCTTTCGAGAAGATTGAAAAGGCATTCCAAAATCCTTAGCCAAGTCACATGCACCATCACTCAACACTTTGCTTTCCTTTCGGTGTTGAACTTTTTGCAATATGCTTGATTATTGGAGTCATGTTAAGTGTATATAACTTGAAAAAACAACTAAGAAAACACAACAAAAACATAAAATAATACCCAAAAATGTAGAAGAGAAAAATGTAGAGAAAATCTTACAAAACGTAGTCAAAAGATATGATTTTGTGTGGAAATCACTAGATTTGTGTAAAAGGAATGATAATCTAGGTGAAAGAAGAAAGAAAATATTTAAAAAAATCAAGTGAAAGTGAAGAGAGAAAGTTGAGAGCTATGGAGGTAGCCGTAAGTATAGAGAGAGAATATGAAGAAAAAACAAGTATGTAAAAGTTTAGGATTAGAAAAGAAGGGTAAACTAAGGTTTTGTGGATGTGGGTCATGAGTTGGGTGTATGCTCGCCTGCCACGATCGTATGGGTGCCACGATTGTGAAAGAATAATCCTGCACTTGCAATGTACGATCATGGCACTCCCCACGATCATGGAATGGCTAGAATTCTTCACCTTGAACATGTTTCACTCGATCAACCACATATATTCCTTCTGTAACCTATAAAAAGTTCAAAAATATGAGATTTAACAATCAAAATCACTCAAAACACATTAAAATAAGAACTTACATGCTAGAATTCAAGAAAAAACTAATATAATATGCTAATTTATGGTCATTAGCTTGACCATTCCTCATTCAAATCTCATTTAATAAAATGAAAGGAATGAAATCACTTCCCTTTCTTGTAAAAAGACTCCTTCAAGATACGACTTACATCTTTGTCCATTCACCTTGAAGGTTTCCTTATTATGGTTCTCGAATTCTAAAGCTCCATGTGCAAATACATAGGTTACTTTGAAAGGCCCACTCTATCTTAACTTGAGCATTTTGAGAAACAAATTCAGTATCGAATTAACTAATCTCCTACTTTGAACTCCTTTTTCTTGATATGAGAATCAAGCCATTTCTTAACTTTTTCCTTATACAACTTGGCATCCTCATAAGCATTCAGTCTAAGTTTGTCGAGCTCGTTCAACTGTAGAAGTCTTTTCTCATCTTACTTCCAATCAAAATTCAAGGCTTTTTTCACCTAATATGCTCTATACTCTAGTTTCATGGGCAGGTGACAAGCCTTATCATAAACAAGCCAAAATAGGGTCATACTAATTTGAGTCTTGAAAGCGATTCGATAGGCCCATAGAGCATCATCCAGCTTTAATGCCCAATCTTTTCTTGAACTATTTACCATCTTCTCCAATATTCTTTTTAGCTCACAGTTAACAAACTCCACTTGTCCACTTATTATAGGTGGTACGGAGTGGCAACACAATGGTAGATTCCATATCTTATAAGAGGAGCATCGAAAGATTTATTGTAAAAATATATTCCTCCATCACTAATTATGGCTCGTGGCACTCCAAATCGATTAAATAATTTCTTAATGCATTGCCTTTCCATCATTGGTCAAAGTTTCCATTACTTCAACTCATCATGATACTTAGTCCACTTTGACTAAAATATACGTGTTCCCTATAGAGGATGAGAACCGTCACATGAAGTCTAGTCGCCATGCATCAAACACTTCCACTTTTAGAATGTTAGACAACAACATTTCATCTCTTTTAAAGATGCTCCTCACTCTTTAGTATCTATCACATTGTGCAACAAAATGCCAAACATCCTTGAACAAGTTCAGCCAATAAAAACAGCATCCCAAGACTTATGCTGCTCTCTTGTTCGCTCTATAATGCACTATATAGATAGATTCATGACAATGTGTTAGTATGTATTAACATTTCTTCCTCTGGAACACATTTTCTGATTAATCCATTAGCACATGTTCGATAAAGGAATGGTTCATCCCATAAATAATGAGTACACTCATACAAGAATCATTTATGTTGTTGATAAGATAAATCTAGGGAAAGGATAACATATGTAATGTAATTTTCTATTTTAGTGTACCATGGTATCATAAGGCGATTAAGCAAAATCAAGGTTTCATTAGGGAAGTGTTCATTGATGTCCCCACTTCTCTATAATTTCCCTCCTTCAAGACGTGATTAGTGGTTAGCTACCGTGATTATTATTAGCAGCAGTAATAGTAGCAGTAGCAGTAATAGCAATAGGAGTAGTACTAGTAGTAGTAGTAGTAGTAGTAGTATTGTGTTGAACTTATGATGGTGGAAAATTTTATAGCTCAAGTTTTAGAAATTAACTACCACTAGTATAATTTATTCAAATGCCAGGCTCATAACATGCAATTCGAGGATACTCAAAAAGTATTTTTTCACCAAACTTAGGACTCTTTTATATAAATTGTAGCCATGAATACTCTTATTAGAGGACTTTGAAGGAGACTAGATGAATTCAGCAACCTCCTTTGTCATTCAGTTGTTAGTTTTAGGTTTCTTATGATTAAGGAGGGATTTAGAGCAAGATTAAAGGAGAATCATAATAACTCTCCTGACGGCTTGTATCTTTCTTTTATGTTAAGATTGATTTTTTAATTTCATTTTCATTATGTTTAGGAACTAAATCCTTAGTTAGGGTTAGGGATTGTTATGGATATTTCAATTATTAAAGTATGAGGTAGTTATTATTTGGTTAAATTTATTCTCTTTGATCTTAATTATTGGATTAATGCATGATATATATTCAATCTTAAAGATTGTTATTAAAGATTGGGTGTTGAAGTATGATTTGTGCACAAAGAGAATAGACACTAAGTTTAAAGAAAGACATTTCCTAAACCAGTATGATAATTAAAGAGACTAACTATGCTTAAAGAGTATGATTAGCTTGAATTACACATCGAGATGTGGTAATTACCTAGTTTAATATACCGTGTACCTCAAGAGAGGGCATTGGTAATCTACGTTAATTATCATTTCAAACTTGATAATCAATCTTGCTTGATAATTAAATGTTCTCATAAGTGAACCATGACTATCTTGATTTTTTTTATATTTAATTACCTCTCTTTAGATAGTTTCATCAATCTTTCATCAATTTTTACTAACTAATATAATAGGTCCCCTATTAACCACGTATTCAATAAATCATATCAGTATCATTAACTATAGAGTCTAATGATAAATTACATATTTTTGTTGGCATCATTTATTCACAGTGGCGTTTGCACTTATCTTAACTCTGAATCTTTCTACATTATTAGTATTTGGGGTTCAACATGTTCGTCCTCCCCATGTGCGTGAATAGAATGATGCCTCTGTCACGTTACTAAAACCTTTTCCCCCAGGTCGATCTTGAACACAATTTATAGCTAGCGGCAAGCCTCAACGCCACCAAACTAAATTGAAGCCAAGCCAAAGCTGAGCTTGACTAAATTCATCTTACAGCCTTTGATGCGCTTATAGAAGGGTTGGATTGAAGTGATTATTTCTCAAAATGCAAAAATAAAAAAGAGCTTTTTCAGACAATATCTTCAGGGGAAAGAGAAAACTAGAAAAGCCAAACGTTAGATATATGTTTTCAGACCAGTGGTCAGGATGTGAGCATTGGCCTGCAATTGGTACTGATTCACTGAAGCAAGTATATTATTGATGCTGCAAGAAGATTAATAAAATCAAATGGGCATGTAACCACAAAATGTGGAACAAGATTGCTCAACCGCAAATGATTAAATCAGGCAAATTCCTGAACAAAATTCTGATCCAACGCCATTTACCAATGAAAGAAAGACTCACTGCTATTTTCTCTATCTGAAATACCTTTTTCTCTTACTCTACATAAAAACTGTGAAAGATACAAATCAAGAATACCAAATACAAACACCTGATGCCCAAGCCGTTCATTTTTCATTTACGGCCTGTGGATCTGGAAATAAATATATTCGAGGATACAGAACTGATGTAGAAAAACACAATTTCAAGTGAACCATGTAGGGGCAGCCTGATTCATAAATAGTTATGATTAATTTCCGCCTGAAAAGTTAACAGCTCACTAATCAGTAACGCCAGAATTAGGATCTCATAATTCTTCAACTAGAGAAGCCTAAGATGTGCAGTGTCATTCAAGCGCTTTATCTGCCAACCTGTTGTCCATGAATGCTGTAACACTGTAACTGAAGAATCATCTATGCATATCTTATGTGACATCATTGGACTGCAGCCCAAGAGTCCTGTAAGAAGACACTTAATAGGAATTGAATGAGTAAAAACTCCAATACATGAAGATGCTGAAGAGGATGTGCTCCGGACAGTTGCATCATGTAGGGGAGTTTGGCGGTCAGCTTCCCTTGGAGAAATCTCATCCTCAAACTCGTGATTGCTAGTTGTAGTCACAAACTGTAGCCTGCTCTTACCAGACTTTTTCCTTGAGATTCCCTGTCGATGTCTATGCAACATATTCCAATGTGGTGGATGTAGATGATTTATATCTCGGTCATGAGACAACCCTTGGCTCCCATGTTGATTGTGCAGTGTGAAATCTGTACTCAGTTTTTCAGGTAGGCCCACAACTGTCCTATTCAAGAACTGAATCATCCTAAATTCCACTTCCCTAAGTGATTCTCCAGATGGTGCACAAAAGTCTGGCTGAAAACTTTCAATCAAGCTCAGAACTTCAGGTGTGTGAACCTCCGAATGGTTGCAGCCCTCCCAAAGCCCCAGACTCATCTCTATGAGTGCATCTGATGATTGTATTTCTCCCTCTGCAAAATTCATATCCTGCATGAATTTATACGCCCTGAGTTTGTTCGATTGATTATGTATGATACAGAGAATAAGATTGAAGATCCAAACTGTTCCTATCTATAACAGATTAATAATCGAGGAGATGGTATAACAAAAACTTAAAAAACAAAGTAAATTTGGCACATAGAATATGTAAAGGTCCACGTTCCAAAACCAAACAACTGCAAAATTTCTACAGCTAAAAAAGGATTACAATATAAGCACATTACAGTATTTTCTAATCATTGAAAGGCTAACTAATTGGAGTCAGCAAGCTGAACAATTCAGCTAGATGAAGATCGCTCTTGATACCAGTGGTTTGTATGTCCTAGTAAACCATAAACACCTTGATTTTTATAGTTTGCAAGAATTTAATCAGTGATTTCAAGAATTTTATGTGTAAATAACCTCATAAGCACCTAGAATTCCATGTGAAATCCTGCTAGTTGTGAAGTTTAAGAGCATTGTAAAGACCCCATATGACATTATGTCCTCCAAGATTTTGTTGCCACAAAAGACTATTCCCACCCTAATAGTAGACATTTAGTTATTATCTGAGCATTAGGAACTTTTGCAGTTTCCCTGAGAAAATGAGCCAAGGGAGGATCGTAGTATTGGGAAAGGATTTACTGTGTCAGCAATCACTGTTGCATCACCAAATTCTATTCTCAAAGTAGTTCCCTCATGGATGAAAGCAATTGAAAGTAGAGTCTCTATTTCAGCTGCCAATTGGCGTGGAGCATTACTCACTTCTCCAGCAACCGCACTGTCCCATTGATCACATAGATAGGTCACTGTCCAAGCAAGAATGTTTCTAGAAGTAATAATTTCCAAGAGCTTCAAGCAGCTATTCTTCTTCTTCAGCATTGATTCTGTTAGAATCTTCTTATCAAGCCCCACCTTACACGCTCAAATGGCACGTCCCATTAGCATATTTTGCCAAGTCGAACTGAGCATAATCTGAGATGATCTTTGTTTCAATATTCACTTTCCCTCTTCTTAGAGTATCCCATTACTTTTGGAGGCCTAACATTTTCGTACTAAATCCATGAGCACTAAAACCCAAGTAACTATACCATTCACAAGCAATTCTTCAAACAATTCATTTATACAATTCATGAACTCCTATTGAGCACACATCACAAGCATCTCTCTCCATCGGAGCAGGTTTCCGTTCTTCCTTTCATCAAACAATTTACGTTCACATTCCACATAAATATAAATTGTCGAATTTTTGGTATGCAGATCTGGCTCAAAGCCATCAATAACAATCATCCAAATATCTAGGTCCCATTCTTTCATTCAAATCTAATATTTGTCAAATCTAGGATCATTTTTGTAACTGTTCATGCAATTAACATGATCGATCATAGGACCACTTCCTTGATGCTCTTTATAGCACTCTTCAATGGGATCCTCTTGCTTCTTGAACTCCTCAAGCTTCTCAATGTAAACACCATTTGTTTTATGTTCACCATCTTCATATAACCAATCATTAATATCATGAAATTTTCACATGAATTGTTCCCTCTCTAGTTTAGTAACAAGTTCATTATATTTGTCACCAAGTTTGGTCTGCGCGGCATACACATAAGTTTCAACATCATTTTTCTTCTCTTTAGTTTGTTCAATCATGTAATGGTGTCATATTCTCCTTGCCTTCCATTGAAGATTCGTGAGTTGTTTCAAATCTTTGCATGAATTGGTTGAACATGGACTTCGGATCATTCATCCTGCTCTCTTGCTTGTCTATTCAATTTTGGATCTCTAGCAAGATTCTCTCACTTTGACTACTCTAATACTAATTGTTGTGAGATAAATTGTGCTAGAAGAAGAAGGTAGCATCCTAGTAGGGAAATCAATTCATTTATTCGATAGATTCCCGAAAGATAGGTTAAAATACAATACAAATCTAAGTAATATTCTTTAGTTGGACCCAAGCTAGACTTTTAATTGGACCTACATACGTTTCGAGTACTCTTTGAAACATAATACTTTGAATGGTAAAATTTATCGTGGGTCCAACAGCAATGCTGAATGAAGACGAGATTCATTGGCCAGTGAGTAATCTAAACTAGCACACTACTTTGAGTTCTTCAGTAGATATGTCGATTAGGAGTTCCATATATCGAAAGCAGACTTCAGAAGCTAAAGACCTAGAATACCATAGTTTCCTGATAAAACTACTAAGATTTTCATGATACTCAAAATCTTCTTATAGAAACACATGGTATAGAATTCAATGAACTGATTGAACAAGGAGTCTAAATATATAAAAATTTACCTGACAAACAGACAACGCCATGGATCTAGAGCGTTCCAAGGGCGACGAATAAACAGCACTGAACCGAACCCCTTGAGAGTTGAAGAAGACAGCCAAAGCCCTGGCTTGCCTCTTGCCATTAGCGGTCAAAGCCGCCTCGTGGCACCTCCCGCCCACCAAATCAGGCCTCAAATTAATATCGCACTCCCCATGACACACCAAATACACCTCCGTAACCGCCCGATCCTCCTCGAAACCCAAGCCCCTAAGGAGTACCGGCGGCGGCGGCGGAGGAGGAGGAGGTGCGAGCACATTATAAGGGTCCCAAACTTTGATGGAAGGGCCCAGACGCGGAGTTCCGAGGGAGGAGAGCTGCGGAGAGAGCGGGGACGCCGAGGTGTGGCACGGCAACATCTCCGGCTCTTGTTCCAGAACCTTCTTCACTAAGCTGTTGCGAGTACCGGCAACTCTCGCATTGTCCTCTCCGTCGTCGTCTGCTGCCGCTTCCTCTTCTTCGTCATCGTCTTCTTCTTCGGTTTCTTCATCCGCGACTTGTATGGACTGCGATGAGCCCATTTCTCTCAGGTTCAGATGAGATTACCAGAACAAACTGTTTAAAAAGATGGAACCTGCATTCTTTTATTCAATGGGACGAATTGGAATTTGAGATGCTGCAGTGAGAGTGAGATCGTGACTTGATTAATTAGAAGAAAAACAAAGAAATTGTTGAAGATGGATACAAGTATTTAAGTAATTGGTTGAGGAGGGTGAAGGTTAGATCTATCCAACTTTCATGTCTCTTGGACTTGAATAGATCTAGTGTACTGTGAGTGAGATACAATCTCATTTCTTAATAATTTATTTTAGAAACAAATAACAGCTTCCTTCTATTATCCAATCATTCCCTTCCACGGTTTCGAAGTTACGTGCTGTTTGGAAAGGTTTTAAAATTCAATTCATGTGTTTAGAAACACAAAAAAGAGATGCTTCGATTTATACTTGTAATTAAAACCTGTCTTTTTTATAAATTAAATTTATTTCTTCAAGTATCGGAATTCAATTCACTCTTTTAAGTTTCACGCTCTATCTCTCCTCTCTTCTCTCTTTTGATAAATTCAAACATTTTGATTGTTACATTAACACAAATGATCTAACTCTGTACTGCCTGCTTATGTCCATAAATAAACTTTTACAACCTGCATATTTGATTAGGAAATCTCTTGGACTCAAAACTCTCAATTTGTGTCATATATACATCCTCCAGCAAAATTCCCATTAAGAAATATTATTTTGACATCCATTTTCTTGATTTCATAATCATGATATATGGCTATATCCAATAGATACATATGTATTTAAGCATAGCTATTAGAGAAAAAGGTTTTACTAAAATCAACTCCTTGTTTTTGTTTGTAACCTTTAACTAGTATTCTTGCTCTGTACATATGTACATTATCATTCATGTTAGTTTTTCACTTAAAAATCCACTTACATCTAATAGGTACAATTCCATCAAAAGGATCCACCAAATTCTATACTTAGTTAATATATATGGATTCCATTTTAGATCTCATGATTTCATTCCATTTGAAAGAATGAATATTAGACATTGCTTTTTTAAAAGTGGTAGACTCACCATCTATAAGATACATTATCCTTCCCGTTTTCAATATGAAGATATAATCTAATGGTGGGATGGCATATCCTACTAATGTGTCACAAACTATATGTCACATCATATTTATTAACTTGAGGTTCCTATTCCATCTATATGCAAATTTATTAGTTCTAAATTTCTCTAAGTTCTACCTCGCTCCCACTACTTTCCTTAAAAATAAATTCTCTTTTTAGGATTGTAGCACGTCTTGATGCAAATACCTTTTGCTTAAAAGGATGGTAAATTTGGTATATGATCCTCTCTTTAGAATACCCCATAAATTTGCATTTATTTGATTTCTCTTGAAGATTATCAAATGTTGCATGCTTCATATAAATATCACATCCCCAAAGTCTTTAAGTGTGAAAACATTGGTCTACTGTCATTCCATATCTATCGATTTAGATGGAACTCTATTTAAAAGGTAGGTAGTATTTTTAAGGACATATCCCTAAAAAGAGACAGGAAGGACTGCATAACTCATCATAGAATGTACGATATCTAATAGATTATAATTTCTCCTCTCAAACACTTCATATGTTGTGGAGTTCTAGAAGGAGTCCATTATGAGAGAACCACGTTCTCTTTTGAGTAACTAAGAAACTCATGGTCCAAGTATTCACCACCTCGATTATTTCCAAATGTCTTAATACTCTTACCAGTTTGTTTCTCAACCTCAAGTATAAATTCTTTAAACTTTTCAAATAATTCAGACTTTTGTTTCATTAAGTACACATAACCATATATGGATGATCATTTTTTAATGTAATGAAATATGAGTATCCACCTCTAGTGTGAGTAGACATAAAATGACATACATTTAAATGTATAAGCTCTAGCAACTCACTATAAAGCTCTCCCTCTCCACTAAGGTGTAGTTTGATCATCTTTTCCAACAATTAAGATTCACAAGTTTCATACGAATCATAATTAAAAGAATCCAAATATCCTTCTTTATTTAACTTTGAGATTGTATTTTTGTTAATATAACCTAACTTATAATGCCACAAATAAGATAGATTTTGGTTACTTAACTTTCTTTTTTGCTATTTATGTTAAGGATTGGCCTTTAAAGATCTAATTCATACAAACCATTTATAAGTAATCCAAATCCATAATAAACATCATCTTTATAAAAAGACAACTCATATTCTTAATAATGAAGACAAATCCATTCAAATCTAAATAAGAAATGGAAATGATGTTTCTAGTAACAATTGGAATATAAACACTTATCTGGTTCTAGTACATAGCTAGAAGGCAAAGCTATACTATAAATTCCTATAGCTAATGCAACAACCCTTTTTGCTCTATTACTAACTTATAGGTCCACTTCACATTTCCTTTCTTAAGATCATTTGGATTTCCATTTTTTTTACAAATTGAATTAATCAACACAACTCTATTGTTTCATATAGCATTCTAGTTAATAAAGAATACTAATGCCTTCAAAAGTACTAAAGGAATGATGCAAGGAGATCTCCTTTATCCTTACCTCTTTGCTTTAAGCATTAAATTCTTAACTAGACTCATTAAGTTAGTCATTTACTAAGAGGAAAACTTCAAATTTCATTCAAAATGTAAAAGGTCAAAGATAACTAGCTTTTATTTGCAAATGATCTCATACTTTTCTCTAAGGTAATGATCTCATACTTTTCTCTAAGGTTAACACTTATTCAATTAGTGATTTAATGGTTGCCTTGAATAATTTTAGAGATATTTCAAACTCTCAATTAATAATGATAGGAGCCAAATCCTTATTTCCACAAGTACTTTGAATATCTCCAATTGGCTCACTTCTTTAATAGGTCTGAAGGTAAGGAAAACCCCTCTCACTTATTTAGTATTTCCTATATCTTATAAGAGACCAATGTCCATTGAATTCAAACCATTGATAGAGAAAATTTAAAGAAGACTTTCAATTTAGAGAAATAAGAATTTATCAATAGTTGGAAGAGTGTAATTGATTTATTTAATAGATAGCAACTTATATATTTAATAGTCCTCATATATTATACGTCCCATTAACATAGTGAAGAAAATCAAAAGATTAATGAGACAATTCTTATGGGTTAGAGACAACAAAAAGTCTAAATTAGCTTAGGTGAAATTAAGTGAACCTTGCCTACCTAGTGAGGAAGGAGGATTAGGAATAATCCCAATTATAATAACTAAAAAATTCTTTATGATTAAAAGAATATGGAGAATCCTAATTGATAAACAAGTTTTGTAGGTCAAGTGGGTACCTTTGCATTACTTGAACAACATAAGTTTCTGGTCCATTCAACTAAAATATGATTCCTCTTTAACCATAACGTACTTACTAAAATTGAGGGATAAAGTCATGCTATATAATTTTACAGAGATATGCAATGGAAATTTTACTTTCTTATAGAATGATAACTAGTTAAGTTTAGGGCCTTTAAATAGTAGTGCAAATCTAACTCCCTTTGGAAATATAATTCTAGATGATGCCTTAGTGATTCAAGTTTTGAATAGTGCTCAAATAAACTTAGAGTTATTACTTAGTCTTAATTCCAATTAGGAGTAAATTATTGAATGGAGTTACCATTCGTCCAATAAATTTACAAACTCTTAATGAAATTAATTTTTGAGGATTTATACTCCTAGGATGATTTAGCATAAGTTAGTATGGATAAAAAGGGCTAGCCCTGTGCTTCATTCATGCTATAGCTAGTAATAAGAGGAAGCACCATTGCTAGGTATAAGAACTTCATAAATCTCCCTATAAAATGTGCTTTCTGCAATAATTAATTTAAATCAATAACTCATATCTTCTTCAAGTTTAGGATAACTTCTAACATTTGGAACTAAGTTTAGTTTCTTTACAATATGTTTCCTTTTGGATCTAGCTTCCAAGAATGGCTACCTTGTTTTCTACGGAAAATAAAAAATTAAGAAAGGAGGATTTAATGGTGTTAAAGTTTATTCCTAGATATGCCATATATATAACATATAATGAAAGGAAGAAGTATTCCAAAGACAAACTACTCAAGTGGATATTCAATCACTACAATTGATAAGGAATATAAGGACGTACATAATGGCTCATCAACTATACAGAGGATGTAACGACTTCTGTTTATCTAGGTGTTGTTTACCTATACAGGTATGGAGATTAGCTCTTACATTGCTAGTAGTGATTGAAATGTAAATTCTAATAGGCAAAAGATATCTTGGTTTTATAGGTAACAAATGCTAGATGTAGAAATCAATGGTTCTTGTTGTTGAATATTTGTAAGATTATAGAGATAATACTTGTTACTATCTCATAGTGGTAAGATATTTGTTAAATTTATTGAATTATAGCAAAATAGAGAGTTTTAGGAAAATGAATTCTTCCGTGAATGTCCTATATTACTTATTATTTAAATGGATAACTGAAATAGCTAGTAACAACTCTTTTATGACATTTAGTAAATTAGCAACTTTGTCAACTCTCCCCCTTCTAGGATAATTCAATGTAATTCTTTATTTTCTAAAAATGTTTTAAAAATTACCCATGCTTACACTGAGTTTAATAAGTTGATATAATAAGAAAAATTAATCATTATTGATATTGAATTTAGTTAGTTAATGAAGTATAAAAATTAGGCTCCACTAACATTAAATCCAATAGGTCAATATGATTAAAAAAATTTAGCTAGCATTGACACTGAGTAATGACTTATACACCATCTTTAGACATCATCCCTGGTAATAGAGACAAACAACCTATTAGTTAACTAAGACACAATATCTTTTCCACCCTTGCCAGTTAAACCATCCCTTAACCCAGCTAAACCATACCCTAACCTAGTAGTTACTTCCTCAAGTAAACAAGGGACCTTTCTTAATTAACCTGACATTAAGCTGGAAGCAAGTTTTGGGTGAAGAGAGTAGTCAAGCTTTGCAATGCTCCCCATTAATAGTAAAGGTTGGTAGAAGTTTGGTGGCACCTAATATCTTGATTCTCAAAGATGATATAGAGATCTAGATATCGATGTTAGTAGGTTTCTTCTATGAGAAGAGGGTAAATTTTCCTATAGTGAAGAAATGAGTAATGAAAGCTTAGAGAAATAGGGGATTGTCAGAAGTTTTGCTTTTAAAATACAACTTGCTACTTTTTAAGTTTGCAAGTAAGATAATGCTAAATAAGTAATGGAAGTTGAGCCTTGGCACATTTGGACCAGCTTTCATTCCTTTAACCATGGAAACAAGGCTTGAAGATGAAAAGCATCAACCATGACCACATTCTAGAGTAGATAAATCTATATAAGGTGCCACTAGAGTATTGGTCGATAAAGGGACTTAATGCATTGGTAAGTTATGTGGGTGCATCTATTTTTATAGATGAGATGCCAACTCATATAAGAAGAATTAGGTACAGTAGGTTATGTGTTAGGGTAAAATATGGGAAAGAATTACCAAATGTTATTCCTATTATAAAAATATGAAAAGGAAGTATGATATTAGGCACTCCAAATAAAGGTGTTGTAGAGGAAGTCAAATTCTAGGAATGCACAAAAGAAAGGTGAAAGGGATTAGAAAGAAGGGTAATTCTTACATTAAAAACAATTCCTAATTAATATAGCAGTGTGGAATATCAGGGGCATTAATATCCCCCAAAAAAACAAGCTTTAATCGATTTCTTGCATAATAATTATTGGACCCTGTTTCCGGAGCCCAACTATCCAGAATATCAAAGACGTGAACGTATTATCCTATAAGGTTGTTTCCAGGGGATCTCTCTAGCCAAAACCAGTTCCGGCAGTGGAATCACGAATTGATTTCTTTAGAACAATTGTAGCTCTATATCTCTAGTTCATTACGAAGCGATTAGCATAACTTTTGATAGAGATGTTGGATTTAGACCATTCAAAAACGATTTCGAAGAGGACTTCGAGTTCCACAACTTCCGTGAAGACTCCGAAGAGAACTTTTGCCATCTAAAGGGTCAAACTTTGCACATTTATGAAACTATCCCGAGAAGGTCTACTTAACGGACATATGTCCCTTCAAACGGACATAAACTGAGCTGGGACACAAACAAACCCGAGAAGGTCTACTTAGCGGACATATGTCCCTCCAAAGGGACATGCACTGAGCTGGGACACAAAAAAACTCGAGAAGGTCCGCTTAGCGGACATATGTCCCTCTAAAGGGACATGCACTGAGCTGGGACACAAACAAACCCGAGAAGGTCCGCCCAACGGACATCAAGTCTGCCTAATGGACATTTACGGGTCAAATTCCATATTTCTAGCCCTTCAATCACATCTAACAACCCTCATGCATATCCTATCATTCC
>JAOTAY010000006.1:21583686-21594978 GCA_025629805.1 Erythroxylum baracoense | reverse complement strand
CTCCAATTACCATTCTCAAACACTTAAGGCACTTTCCTATTTAGCACACTTAATTACAATCCACTAACCGGGAAAATGTCATGTATGCATGTACAAACAATTCCTGTGCAACATTCACTTATCTACTATGCATGTGCATATGTGAATGCATGCATATGTCACTGTTCACTAGCAATTGGTGAGGGGATGTTACAGTTCTGATACACTACTCCAAGTAAGGTAGGTAAAGGGCATCTTAGGGAATATTTAGAATATGATATATGATCATCCAAGAGATAAGTGGTGATTAGGATAAGAAAAACATGCATTAGAAAATTATTCAAGATCATGAGATGTACATTTTTTGCTCCTAAGAAAATGGGCTAAGATATCCTAGATGTATGAAGGGGATGGAAGTTTAAAATTCTTCTTTAGCTCAATCTTGTTAAAAAGAAACAACAACATAATCAACTATATCTTAGATTAATCTGGCAATCAAATTACTTCTTAAGATCATCTAAAGGATATTACTCATACTTTAAGAATATCTTAGGAGAATAAGTTGTGACTAACTCAAATATGCAAGTGCTGAGATCGTTCATTTCAAACCAGTTCTCAAGTGAAGTGAACCAATTCCTAGTCTCACCTTTTTAAGAAATGGAAATTAAACAAGTAGTCTTTGAATTACAAGCTAAAAAATCCTTTGGACTAGATTGATAAAGTTGGAACTTTTATCAAAAGGCGTGGTCTAAAATTAAAGAAACGGTTAAAAGGGAAATTTTGGAAATATTTAGTTTAGTAAGCTTCTTAAAGCTATCAACAAGACCTTCATTTGTTTGGTTTTGAAAACACATAATGCTAACTCTTTTAGTGATTTTAGACTTATTTCTTGCTATGATTTTCTTTATAAATCATTGTTAGGTTCCTTGCTAAAAGACTAAAGAAAGTATTAGAGTTAGTGATTAATCCATCTTACGTTGCTTTCTTGGAAGGGCATCATATTAGAGAAATAGTTTTATATACTGAGAATTGCTCAGAGGCTACTCAAAAAGGAGTTTACCAACTAATTATGCAATTAAAATTGATCTTCATAAGACTTTTGATTCATTGAGTTGGAGTTTTATTGAGCAAGTATTTAATGTGTTCAATTTCCCTATAAAGTTTAGGAACTAGCTAGTTGAGCACGTTCTTTACTACATCATATTTAGTTCTAGTGAATAAGGAACCTTCTAAATGGCTCCAAGGTAAGAAAGGCATAAGACAAGGATATCTTATATCCACTTGTATTTTTGTACTATGTATGGAGATCCTTTTTAGGCTCTTGAACCATAGTATATCCCCAGATCCTACTCTTCAATTCCATCATAGATGCAAAAAATTAAAATTTTCCCATCGTCTTTTTTTAATGATGTTTTGTTACTTAAAAAAGCACATGAAAATTGTTTTTTAATAATGCAAAGCCCATAAACGTTTAAAGATATTTTTAGATTATCTATCAAAAATAATAAAAGCTTACTCATTTTATTGAAGAGTGCTCAACTTTTTACTCCTTGGTTAGCTACAATAATTAGAATGCGGATTAAACATCCACTTTTTTTGTACTTGGGCCTGACTATCACCTTAAGAAGATTTTTTTACAAGGAATGCCTACCCTTGATAGAAAATTTCCATAATCAACTCTTGGAGTAACTAACATCTATCCCTAGTAGGTAGACTTTTACTGATTGCTTCAGTAATTAACTTAATGCATATTTATTAAAACTCCCATTTTTGGTTTGCTAAAAGTCTGGTTAAAACATTGGAGAAAATAATGAGACAATTTATGTGGTCTAGACCCAATAAAAAAAGGTTTAAAGCCAAAGTATGATGGAAATAGGTTTGTAAAGATAAAGAGAAAGGCGGACTGAGAGTGTTGCATATTAAGCTATATAATAAAGTTTCAATAGGAAAGGGATTTTGCATAATCCTTAGGCACAAAGAATCATTATGGGTGCAATGGATCCATGTTTATTATTTAAAAGGAAATAACTTTTAGGAGCTCTAGGAAAAACTAGGCAAGTCATATTTCTTCACCAAATTATTCAATGAAAGAAGCTCTATTTCACATATAGTTTGCAAGATAGCTTATGGAAAACTTGCCTCAATTCATTATGACAATTGATCTAACATTAGTTTTTTTAATGGCTCATAAAATATGCAAGAGGGTTTAGATCAAATCACAAATAATGCAAAATTTGGTATATGGATAAAAGGGACTCAGTGGAGAAACTTTCCAAAGGAACTTGCTCATCACTATCCCTAATTAACTTCTTGACTATGATTATGAGGATTCCTATTACTAGAAGCCATGCTCATCTAATAAACTTATGAATGCTAGCCATACTCTATAGAACAGAGCGTTGGCCCATCAAATACGTGCATAGTCATAAATTAATGATAATGCAAATGATGATGTTTCGTTGGACGTGCAAACTTAATAAAAGAGATAAGGATATGAATGTAATGGTATGAGACAAATTAAAAGTAGCTAATATTAATGAAAAATTAAGAGAGAAAAGGCATAAGTGATTCAAACACATTAAAGATGACACCTAATGCTTTAGTGAGAGGATGTGAAAAGATTGTACTTAAAGATTGTAAGAGAAAAGAAGATGACCTAAGAAGAACTAGGAGGAGGTGATCAAGAATGATATGACTCCGATAGAACTTATCAAATACATGGTTGTCAATATAAAACTTTGACGTACTAGGTTACGGGAAAAGAATCTCATATAAAGAAATCCTTCTCTTTCTCATAGATCTTTTAAAAATTTTCCTTTGAGTCTTATGTCTTATATTTAGCTTAAATATTTAATATATGGTATTTCTCTCTTAGTTATTTAACCTAAATATTTTTTTACTTAGCCTAAATATTTTCTTGTAATGACTTGTTTGATTTGTTTATTTACTTGTCTTCTTTCGTGATTAGGTAGTTATTTACTTATTTTATTTTTATTCTTTACCTTATTCTATATTTATTGTATTACTTATTTTTATATTTTTATTTATACATATTTATTTGTTTATTTTATTATTATCTTTTATGTCTATTTTGTTTTTAATTATTATTAATTTATTATTTTAATATGTATATGTATATTTATATTTATATTTTATATTTTTTATATGGGTCTATTGAAAATAACTTCTGTACTAATTAAAGGTAAGACTGTGTACTATCGGAGCTTCCAAAATCTTGCATATCAACATAATCTTCACTAGATTGTTGTTATTCATATAGTTGAATTTAAGAAGATTTCTAAATAAACAGAAAACCATAATTCATAGGTTGTAAACCTTAACTCAATAATAAAATTTAAGTGAGTTCAATCAAACTGGTTTGGACTTAAGAGACGTGACAATTACATCCAAATATTAATAAGTGTCAAGGTAAGTTGGTGATAATTTGCATTTTATACTATACAGTTACAATGATTCTAACGACCTATGTTAGAACTGATGAGTGAAGACAATTATGAATAGGGAAATCAAGAGATTCTCTCTTATATCCAGGGTCGTTCCTAATATTTTATAAGCCCTGGGTAAAGTAAATTTTTTTTTATTTTTACCTATTTTTAGGCCCTCACAAAGAATATAAATAAGCAAAATATGGGCCCTTTTTATTATTCTTTATAAGGTTAAGAATAGACCCTATTTTAATTCATTTTATTTTTTATAAGGATAAAAATAGGTCTTATTTTATTATTTATAAGGATGGACCTTAAATAGGTGCCCACCTTGTCCTTGCCCAGGGCCGGCCCTGCTTGTATCTCTTTTACGACGCAGAGTCTCGAAGAAATTATATTACTAATATCAAACTGTCTTAGTTTATCTTATTATATATGTATACACTGTTGCTCGTGATATCATTAAAGAAGGGATTGGTACAAGTGAAAACAAATATAGGAAGAAGAGGAGATTTGAACAAGAGGGAATTGAAAAGTAGGGAGAGACAGATAGATGGATGAAAAGGAAAAGGGTGTTGAAGTCACGAGAAGCTTGGGTTTTCGTCACCATAATTTATTCCAAGCTCATGTGTTGTTTTTCTAGTTGTATGTGCATGGCGAATGGATCTTTCTCTTTCAAAATTGCAACATAGTAGTTCCTAAGTTTGAAGCTGCCGCTGCTCTCTACTTCCTTGTTTTCTTAATGCGACGGGTCTTTGTGTGAACACTGCGTGCAAGTTAATTGTGACCACATGGAATACTTTTCTTTAAAACGTAAATGGAAGTGAAAGTAAGAAATGATTTCCCATTCCCCATAATCATGTTGAGAGTTGGATTGGTGGGAAATGAGTGCGTTCGGATAAATAGAAAACGAATTGCATTCAATATATTTTCGTGGCAAAGTTCAATTTCAAACCCTCAGCCTCAGTACTTTGAATTCAAAAATATACTGTTGTCCTCGGATAATAATTACTAATTCAATGCATGTATATTTTGCCATAAAATTGAGCGTAAGTCTCCATAACTTTTATGTGATTTAATTGAATGAAAGACTAGCTATTTAGCTAGTTAGTTATCTTGAATCTAATAAGGTCGATCTGGCTGCCTTTCTTCTCTGTTCTACTCTTAGGCTTTAATTGAGATCAAATATATTATAAGATGGTCCTTTTGATGTTGTATCAAAATATTGCTTTCTTTATGTGAATGTCCAATTGCTAAGTATTATATTAAATGAAACTCTAGATAGCATAAAATAAATATAAACAAAACTGCTAAAGCTTACAAGCATTTCATAGAAATATACTAATAAAAACGTTGATGCTTTCGACAATTTGTGTATCTGAAATATGAAGTTCATATTTTAGAAATAAATACTACCTTAATAGGCTAACCTACACAATAAGCTGCCAACTTCCAACTAGGCCGAAAGGAGAAAAACACAATAAGATTGATTGTTGCCGATACAATATGTTTACGTAACGTTCAAAACCTTTTGTTGCTGATCCAAGACAGCTACAGCAAGCAACTGCTTATCATGACATAAAGGCACATGACGCCACTCCTATCCAAGCTGCCTCCGTAACGGCCCCTCTTTATTTCTGAAAACAGCTATGGTTCTGGGAGATAACGTTGTTTGGATGCAGGAAGAAGACACAGTGGAAGCAGTAGTAGTATCAGTAGAAGAAGAAGAAGAAGAAAACACTGTTTCTTCTTGGACCAGAACTAGTGACAAATTTCACGAAGAAGGACAAGTGCGTGACAAGATGGAGTTCAAAGAAAATAATTTAGGCATTAATGGTACCTTCTCATCCTTCAAATCCATGCTTGAAACTGACTGCTACACCGGTTCAAGTTCAACAGCTATGAACCCACCTCCTTGTCAGGAATTCAACACCATTCACCATCACCAAGAAATCAGAGACCTTTCTAGTTTTTGTACTACTAACCCAGCATCGGAAAATCTTGTCTTGCAGCATATTGACTCTTCCTCTTCTTGCTCCCCTTCACGGCCCTTTGCTCTTGACCCCTCACAGTACCAACCTTTCTTGCCCACAAAACCTTGTTTCTCTCCTTTGCTTAACGTCGCGAACCCTTTTGACATTGGCCTCGATTTGGGGTGCCAAAATGCTTTTCCTGGCCACTTTCAGACTACTCAAGTTCCTAGCATGATGGATTATAATGGGCCTGACTTTCATTCCACCCAGTTGCTACCACTGCCAGATGATGCTGCTATGGTTTGTGGTGGTGGTGGGTTTAGAAATCTGGGATTTGAGGGTTTTGATGGTCCTTACGGGAATGCTCTGTTTGCAAACAGAGCTAAGGTTTTGAGGCCACTGGAAGTTTTATCTCCATTGAGTTCACAGCCAACTCTGTTTCAAAAACTAGCAATGTTAAGGCAAAGCGATGATAAATTGGGTAATCTGGAGATGTCAGGGATGAGATACAGTGGAGTGATTGAAGCGAACTGGGGAGAAACGGAGAGGGAAAGAAGGAAAAGTGACAAAGGTGAAATTGAGGAAGCTAGTTTAGATGTATCAGGTCTTAACTATGATTCTGACGAGCATAATGGTGACGGTAAAGTGGAAGGGAGTGTGAAGAATAATGGAGGAAGTAACTCAAATGCTAATAGTACTGTGACTGGAGGATGTGGTGGTAGTAAGGAGCAAAGAGGTAAAAGGAAGGGGTTGCCAGCAAAGAATTTGATGGCTGAGAGAAGGAGAAGGAAGAAGCTTAATGATAGCCTCTACATGCTTAGATCTGTTGTACCAAAAATTAGCAAGGTAGTGTAGATAGTGAGCCATTCTTGTTGTTTTACTTGAAAACTTGCCCTAATTTTGACTCTCTATGTCTGCCTTTTCACTTTGATTCGCTTGAGGGGCTCTAGTTCTTATTTTGCTTTGCTTGGTTCCATGGTTCACTTCAGATTTTGCGTATGTGGCTTTTGCCCCAAATTGCATTTCTTGTCTTCTTTTTTTGTTCTTTCTTGGTGTTTGCCTCTTTATTTATCAAGCGTGCAGCTCTTTGAATAATGCATATAGCACGGAAGTCTGGAATTTTGATTCAGGTATCCTCTAATGTGGGGTACAATAACATATAACACAATGAATAATCGACTGTTTATAGACTTGTTAGGGCTTAATTTTACGTCCTTCAAGGGTTTATCGCCACACCTTTCCTTCATTCAACAATAATAATTTTCAGATGGATAGAGCTTCAATACTTGGTGATGCCATCGATTACTTGAAGGAGCTTCTGCAGAGGATCAATGATCTTCACAGTGAATTAGAGTCGGCTCCTCCTGGCACTTTGTCAACTCCATCCACAAGTTTCCACCCACCTGCCACCCTTACCCGCCGCGTGAAGGAAGAGCTATGCCCAAGCATGTTGCCGAGCCCCACAAACCAACCTGCAAGGGTAATTCGATCATCTTTAGGCGATCAGAGGTTTATTTTCAACATATATATTGGTTTTTTCATTTCCTGTTGGCTTGCTGGAGCCTGGATCTTTTTGATGTTCCCACAACAATTACTTAATGATGACATTTACTTGGACGTGTAAAATCTGAGAATCACACCGTCAACTTTGCTTCACCACAAGTTTGTATCCTGATTATGATTATATAAAGTACTATAAATTGCAGAAGAGGTGTTAGGTTGTAGCATGACCAACATTTGCCTCGCTTTTACTTCAGGGTACCTGTATTTAATTTACAGAATAATCATTTTCTTCTGAAAATATTTTTGGAAACACTATGCCATACTACACACCTCAGTCATGCATGAACCTGGGGTGAAATATCACAACTAACCATTCACTTTTTCCATTAAGTCCTTGCCATCTTTGATAATTGGTTTCTGTTTTCCTTATTTATGAGCACCATGGAATAAATTGTATTAGTGCCCATTAGTTTTACAAAATGTGACAGGATTTTGAATGGAATGCACAACCTTTATTGTCAGTCTCGACCATGTGGTGTCCTAGTTGTGATCTCATTGGGTTTCCTTTGGCATCCACTGAACTTAATTCTATACGTTGCTATTTACTTCACAGTAACTTCTCCGAGTGAAAGAATTGTTTTGAACGTAAAACATAGATAGGTGCAGATTTAGTCCCTGGCATTTTCCCTCTCGATATGAGCAGTTGTGTAAAACGAGTTGTTTGACATAACATAATATAGACTCTCATGTCTGCACGTACTAGCGTGCTTGATAATTAAATGAAAATGTTGGAGTTTTGCAGGTGGAAGTTAGGGTGAGGGAAGGAAGGGTTGTTAATATTCACATGTTCATTTCCCGTAGACCAGGTCTCTTGCTCTCTACCATCAAGGCTCTGGACAACCTTGGGTTGGACATTCAGCAAGCTGTCATCAGCTGTTTCAATGGTTTTGCCTTGGATGTGTTCCATGCTGAGGTACTTTTTTTTTTCTTTTTTTGTTTGTGAGGGCCTTAAACCACGTTCTACCAATGTATAAGCACTGTTGTGTGCTACAAGGCTCGTGATTATCAATCTTGATTTTGACGACAATTATAACCATCATCTTGCAGTATACTACTATTCGTGTTCATCTTGGACTGAAGTGATGATAATAGTTTTTTAAGGTATTTATTATTCTAGGTGATTCCGAATGGGGTCAATGATTTTGGCTTTCTATATATATTATAGTAAAAAGCTAATTAACTGACTCTACTAACGTCATATTGTAAATTTAGCAAACGATTGGGAAATTTTTATCATCATTTCTTATAGTCAGGCTGTAATTCTCGAGTGAGGCCTTCCTTCTGAGAGTTTCACAGGTTTTTCATTTTGATAATATTGTTATCCATTGAAGTACTTTCTTTTCTTCTTTATCAGCAATGCAGGGAAGGACATGATGTTTTACCAGAGCAGATCAAGGCAGCACTTCTTGATTCGGCTGGCTCTCACGGAAGCGTCCATGTGAACATTTGAATCTTTTGACTTGGGAAATGAATCTTTCCCTTTCCTTTTACTTATTAGGCTGAAATAACTCCCTCTTTCTCAAATATCACCTCACTTGCGTCTTTAAACCAGAACAGTCATGTTTAGCATGAGTAATGTAATGAAGTATGAATGATTAGTAATAAAGTGGTTTGTTCAAGAGTTTATTCAGCTGAGTGTGAGTTAGGTACACTAGAAGATTTAATCAAAGTTATTACGAGCATTTAAATATTCATTCGATGAGTGTGAGTTACTATAGAATCTTGAAAGTGTTATCTTAACTATTGCATATTTAAAAGGTAATGAATACGAATGCTTTTATTAAAATAATTTGAATTATTGTCAGAACTAAGAACTTAATAACTTTTATTATCGTTTAATGTTAAAAATTCACTTATAGTTTGTAAATTATTAAATTTTCTCTGCATGCATATTATTATGTATACTGACTACAAGTTAATTAGGTAAATTAGCACTATCAATCTAAAGATTTTAACAAAAACTAATTAATTTAAATTCTAATATTTGATATAGTTTAAAATTAATTTTAATATTTTCAAAACCTATTACACTCAATCTCTATTCTTAGTTCTGTCATAGTTTCATCGTGTAACAATGTGAGTTTATTTTTTATCTCTAGTTAAGCTTGCTACTGTCCCTATAAGCTCTTAACCCTATGAGGTGACTTTTTTTATTTATACCTTTAGCAGAACTCACGCCCAGAGGGCAATGGTAGATTCCAAAGAAAACAAAACTGACTCTTCTTTTTGATATTCAACGACACATACCACTCTCTCCCCGTATAATCTTCATTATAATCTCATGAATTTCACATAAATAATGAGATTTAATAAAATATAATAATAACGTTATAATTGAAATAGATGATTTGATGTTTTTCTTTGTCCCTCTCTTTCAGAGTGAGATTATCTATGCCACTAATATTGGTCATACTCTGTGCCAGAATTAAAACGTCGACATTTTAATTCGTTTTTTATTAAACCAACCATCGAATGCCTTAGTTTATTTTGCTTGAGCGAAGTCGATTCCTTGTCTTTCTTTCATTTTATTTCCCGCATCAACTCTTTCTTTATCGTTATTATTATTATTATTATTATTATTATTATTATTATTATTATTATTAATTTTTACCTATTATTATATTTATTTTTATTAATTTTATTTATTATTATTATCATTATTATTAAATTCCTTATTATTATTAATTTATTATTCTTATTAATTATTCCTTATTATTATTAATTGTATTTTTTTAATTATTATTATTAATTTTCTACTTCAAGTCGCGATCATGGACTTGCACGATTGTGACCCGAGAGAAAATGTAAAGGGTGTTTTATTTTGAGTGATTTTCAGACTAATAAAGGCTAGGATGTTTCCATATGAAGTATTAACACTACATCAAAATAAGAAGGTCTTAGACACATCTAATAATTGTCTTAAATAATCTAAGAATTTGTGAAGTTTTTAGACATTTATTTAAGACAACAAAATTTGTCTAAAAATGTACTAAAAAAGAGTCTTAAACTTTTAAAATTTTAAAATTTAATTATTGTATTTATTTATGTTAAATTTATATTTAATAATTAACAAAATAATATTATTTAATTTCTCGATCCTTTGTGACTACGTATCCTATTCCTGCCATAGAAACTTATTTAGTGGTTATAAGTATTATTAAAAGCAACAAATCAAAAACCTAATCCAAATTTAAGCCATGAGTAAGCATCGTTGATTGGCCTCTACCAACCCTTTATCTAGTGCACCTCCATCATATTTTAATTTATCTACTTAATAAATGAAATAAATAGACAAAGACCTCAGGATATTTTCCATAAATATAACACCAAACAAAGCCCATTTACTAATATATACACAACTTAGGAAACTACTTATTAGTTATTTTTCACACTCCTCTCTCGTTATTCCAGGTTCTTCTGTTTCCTTCCCTCCTTTCTCTCTTTATATCCATCGCTCTGTGTTTCCATCGATCCAATACAGATATCGGTTTTAATTTGCTACGGATTTCACGATTATAGGGTTTCATAGCTTTGTTATTGCTCAATTGCTAGGTTCTGGATTATTTAGACTTAGGGTTTGCAGATCTTGGATCGAATTCATTTTTGGAAGTGGATTGATCTCATTCGATATGAGATGTTTTGGCGTATGGCGGGCCTCTCCACCGCTTCTCCGGTTAGTTAACTGATTTCTCGCTCTACTGTCTATGTTCTTATTGATCTTTTGGTTGTTTATGTGTGTGTATTTACGTGTGTATGATGTTCTAATTTGTTGTTTGGTTCCTGCGAAAATATAAGGTCAGCAAAGAAAGGACATTTAATCTGATTACTAGTTGGTCTTCAGATTCAATTATCTACAGGTATCTCTCTCTCCCTCTCTGTCATATTTGTCTTATTTTTTGTTTGCTTTTTCTACAAATTGTTGTTCGAACTTTTGCACTGATCAGATCCGCCTTTGTTTCTGTTCCCTAAGTTTTTCATTTCTTATCTGTCTCAAACCCTCATAATTCTTATTTTGTTTCAATATTTTTCATTGTTGTGCATCTTCTTCTTTTTTTTTAATTGAATTACCTAATTTACGTTAACTTCACATTGAAAGTCTTATAACTGTAATGGTTTCAGGATCAACTACTTTTGGGCCCTGATTGTAGATTACCACGTTTGGCTCCACCAACCATAAGTTTGTTTTGAATTTTCGGCTTTATGCTATGTATTTTAAATTAATTTGTAACATTTTGGCTTATTTATAATCACTCTTACGATGAGATTTGGATTCCTCTCCATGTTGTACATAACCAGCTACAGTTTAGCACTAATTTGTTTCTGCAATCTTG
>JAOTAY010000006.1:21563084-21579999 GCA_025629805.1 Erythroxylum baracoense | reverse complement strand
ATCATCCAATAGGTCCTAAAATGAAATAAAAATGTTGAATATGTACTAAAATTGACCCAAATTTTAAGGCCCAAATCGATTGAAATAACCGAACCGAACCGAACCGCAAGACAAACCGAACCGACGGTTTCATCTAACATTCGGTTCGGTTCGGTTTTTTTATAGAATAGAACCGATTATTCGGTTCGGTTCGGTTCAACAGTTAAAAACCGACCGAACCGAACCGTGCCTACCCGTAACTCTATTAGTGAATAAAAAGTTACTTGAGTGAATGAAGAAAGACTTGGGCAATTTATAGGTGTTTAATTATATGTAATAATTGGATAAATAAGAAACATGAGTCTATAAAGTTTTTTAGATTATTCTACTAAATAGACAATGTTTTTTAAGTTAATTAATACATCGTGCTTTATAAGAAATGATGATATTTTATTGAAAATATTTGATGAAATTGTGAACGAAATTAGGCCTGAAAATATTGTACAATTCATCACTGATAATGATGTTATTTAAAAAACAATTAGGAAGATGTTGCAAAGCAGGTATAATTCTTTCTATTGGACTATTTTATATAGACATGGTGCTAAAAAATTTATGAGATGTAGATACTTTTCTTTTATTAATGAAATTGTGCATAAAGTAATAAAAGTGACCAAGTTCATTTATAATCATCCATGGACTCTGAATTTGTTGAGAAGAGATTTTACAAATAGTAAGAATTTGTGTCATCCTGCCATTATAAAATTATAACTAATTTCTTATTACTTTAGTGCTTTGTTTAAATGAAAAAATAGTTGAGACAAATATTTACAAGTCATAAATAGGTTGCATTTCAGCATGCTAGGTCCAATGATGGAATGTAGGTTTTTAGGATTATATTCAAAGATTATGAATTTTTGTCCTAATGTTTGTCAATGATTTGGGTTTATCAGCCACTAGTGAGAGTATTTTATTGGCTAATAGTGATTAGAAACTAACATTATGTTATTTTTATGATGTTGCAGAAAGGGCGAAGGAAACAATCAATGTTAGTAGGATATAAGAGGTTTTTTTTGTACTCTTTATTGTTTGTTGTTGATGCATTTCTAAATTCGAGTATCGATTTTAGACCAAGTTTAACAAAGAAAATTAAAGTTAATAGGAAAATGTTTTCAACCATTATAACAATTGTTTCAAATGACATGATGTAAGATCTCCTTAGCTCAAAAATAAAGACATACAAGGATGTATCATAGTTTCAAGATGCCTATTGCAACATGTGAATGAGACAAACTTTATCTAGGTATACATTTATTCACTTGTGTTATTTGTTTAAAATTAATCATCACTTCATTTTATTTATACGATTACTTTTGTTAAAGTTGCTTAATGGGACTAATTTAGATGCGATGTTCTAAAATTATAAAGATTTGTAATTCGGATTATAAGTTAGTGTGTTAGTGCAATTGAGTGAAAGAAATTGGAACATATATAAATTTATCTATTAAAAAGAAATAGATTATAATACAAGCGATTGAATCATCTAATATATTTGATAAACTTCGAGAAAGGTATTATATTATCATATTAGTAATTTGAAAAGAATTTTTTATACTTTTATAATAATTTAATAATATCATTTTATGTATTTACAAGTACTCTTAATAGAACATATAATTTTATTTATCCAATTTGTCTTGATCATATCTATTTGTTGGTAAATTGAGTTTTGAAGGAGCTAAATTTTATAGATTAGAAGATGGTACATTTATCCGGCGGTATTCAACAACCCCAAAACTTTGTAAAAGATTGCCAAGTCTAGAGATAGGAAGTTGCTCAAGTTTGTTCCCGATAATAAAGTCAATAAAAACGAGAATAAGAAGTAGAATGTTGTTATCTCTTTCCTTAAAAGGATTGCCGTGGTGTTTCTTTTGTGTACTTCTAATAGAGTGACTCTGTTAGTAGATACAGATGCTTACTTCGGAAGGACTGGAATTGGCAGACACAGATACTTCTAAATGTCAGGTTACAGGGGCTCTCCATTCATGCTTTGATGTTCTTGAGCGTAGCGACTGCCAGTTCACAGGAAATTGCATAATTCTTCAATGAACTGATTTTGTTTCAGGACAAGCTTCCCCATTGCTATTGGACCGTTGTAATGTGATTAATAAGATAGATATTAAAAAGCTGGGATTTCCCCCTTCAAAAATACTTGACCCAATTAAACGGGTATAGTTATCTTGCTACCACAATTTATGGCTTACCGAAATGGCAAAATAAGTCAACAAATCTTCCAACTATTCACCAGAAATCCCTGCAGCTGCAGAGCCCATCTCTGAAATGATGGAACCTGCTCGAATCCCTAACCGTAATTTCCCTCCTAACGATTTTTGATATAAACTTAATTGCTGCATGACAATCTGTACAAGTTCGTAAATTCTTCATCACCAGGATTGGTGATCCCTCTGGGGTACTAATCAATGCAAATGCTATTGCCAATCTTTCGCTGTGATACTTAAGAGATTCAATTTTGACATCCTCATCCACATTGTGAAGGGCACAACTTGTATCAGGCTTATATCCTTCCCTTCCCATTTGCTCTGTCAAAATATCCAACTTTCGCAAGATTGCATCCATCTGCGGGTGGCTTTTGTCATTTGCTGAAAATATATGGATTTTATCTCTGAGTTCAATCCAACTATAAGCCGGTACCTTTCTAACTCCACGTTCTCTCATTGCCTTCTTCACCTCCCCTACACTGTTCCAATGTCCAGCTTCTGCATAGATATTGGCCATAGTGACATATGGAGCAGCATCCCTAAGAGTCTCCATTTCAAAAAGTTTTTCTGCGGCTTTCTTTGCCAATGTATGGTTCATGTGAATCCTACAAGAGTTCAAAACTGATGACCACATTATCTCATCTGCTTCGTAAGGCATTTCAGCTATTAACTTTTCTGCTGCATAAAATCTTCCACTCCTACATAATGCATCAACCATAGAAGTGTAATGTTCTCTCTTCGGTACCAATTTATAGACGTCAGTCATTGAACTGAAGTGCCTTAATCCTTCTTCAACAAGTCCACAGCGGCTGCAAGCAGATAGGACACAGAGAAAGCTAACTGAATCTGGTTGATAGCCTAACAGAACCATCTTTTCAAATGATTTCAGAGTGGACTCGCCATCCCCATTTTGAGCATAAGCTAGGATTAATGCATTCCAGGAAACTACATTCTTTTCAGGCATCTCTTCAAAATTTTTAATTGCATCTCTTACAGACCCACATTTTGCATACATGTCCACAAGTGCACTTCCACAATAAACATTCGATGTTAAACCTAATCTGACCATGCAACAGTGCAACTGTCTACCCATTAAGACCGATGCCAAATTTGCAGAGGCTTTTAAGACGCTTGCAAAAGTGGCCTGGTCGCCAATTACATTAGCTCCACACATCTGGGTGAACAGTTTTAGGCCCTCTTCAAAATAGCCGTTCTGAATCTTAGCAGAGATCAAGGCTGTCCATGGAACAGTGCTTTTATCACTTTGTTCAACAAATATCATCTCAGCTTCCTTAAATCTTCCACACTTAGCATACATGCCAACCAAAGAATTTGCCACCAGAGCTTCTGAATCAACTGTTGCCAAAATGGCCAAAGAATGGAGTTGCTTACCCAGCCGCAGGTCCAGTGTAGTTGAAGCTGTACTTAGCATGGTTGCAAATGGAAAATTCCAGCGGTCAAATTGTGTGTGGCGTAGTTCATGAAAAAGATCGATAGATTCTTTGAATAGCCCGGCCTGTGCATAAGCTGTAATAATCACATTGTAAGAAATAGCATCCAACTCTGTCATCTCATCAAACAATTTGTTAACTTCATTTACACAATTATGCTTTGAATAGAAGTCCAAGAAGGCATTTGCCACAAAGACGTTCCAAACGAAATTGGTTTTCACTGCAAAACTGTGAACTTGTTGCCCAAACGATGCATCATCCAGCCAAATACCAGAACTTAACACAGCCGCAAAGGTAAAATCACAAGGCTTAATACCACGATTTTGCATTTCTTTAAACAGCTTCACCCCACCTTCGTGTAATCCGTTCTTTCCATAACCTGTTATAAGCACATTATAACTAACCGAATCCCTTCGCACCATTGTCTTGAATAGCTGAGAAGCCAAGTCCAGGCGACCAATTTTGCAATAAGAATCAATCAACGAGTTACAAACAATAAGTACCGCATCATGTCCTTGTTTTACGACATGGGCATGAATCTGATACAATTCTTTTGCCCTCTCGGGGCCATTGAATCCTGATAAAAGTGTTGCAAAGGTTACATAATCAGGCTTCACATCACAACCATGCATACCAGAGAAAAGCTCAAACGCTTCGACAAACTGCTTATTTCGCAAGTACCCACCAATCAAGATGGTCCATGTTACTTCAGTTCGCTCAATAATGTTATCAAAGAACTCTCTAGCAGCCGATATATCTCCAGATTTCAAGTACCCAGAAAGCATAAAGTTGGTCGAGATAGTGTTTGTGTGTGGCATTTGATCGAACAAATCTCGTGCTCGACAAAGTTCACCGGTTTCAAGGCAGGTTCTAATCTGGAAATTGAAATGGCTGGTATTTGGGTCGAAACCCGTTTTGACAATTCGAGCATCGACCCCATTTTCCACCTTTGGCGTTGTATTTCTTAGAGATCGGGAGGGTGAAAGAGATAAAGAAGTCAGCTTTTTGAGTGGTTTTGTTATGCACGTTGAAGGTGGCGGTCTCATCTAAGAGCGAGTCAAAATTATTAGCAATTTCGTTAAATACTAGTATTCGGCTAATTAAATTATTTGATATTATTTTTATACCGTTTACCTTAAGCAACCTTTTTTCGTTTTTGCCTTTATTATTTGATTATTATTTTAGTAATTTAATCATTATCGTAATTAATAATATTTAAATTACTTTAATTTAGGATATATAAAAGTAATTTAGATAATATTAACTATAATAAAGGTAAAAATCATGAAAATAATTATTTCATAACTATTTCGTTATTTTTAATCTTACATGTAATTTGATTCAAGTGATTTTTTTCCTATAGAGAAAATATAAAAAATAATTTTGGAGATAAATTATCATTCTTTATTTTGAGTATCTTATCACGTTTCAATCTAATTTTAACTTCATTTTATTCTTTAATTTTCTAAAGTAATTTTATTTATTATTTATTGATATTTACAGACATACAAAATAACAATTAACAATGATAAAGATTATAAGAGAGACATCTTGTACAATAAGAATGAGAAATTTATTAATAAGAACATTACAACATAAAGTCACTAGGTACTCTAGTTTTAAATTATTTTTGTTTTATTTAAATAGTAAAAATTATACTTATTTAATATTTATTGACGGTACTTTTTTTTACAACCCTGTAAGACTTTTAAGGAGGAAAAGGAAGACATAGTGCATTTGTACCGTCAATAAAATTGATTGAGAAAAATAAAAGAAATATTGCAAATTCTAAGCTTCCAATCTTGTTAGCATAAAGACAATTAGCTTAAATATTAGATTTTTTTGAAACAAGTATCAAGATTAGAACCAAAAGAATAATTATTAAGGTAAAGCTACTAATTACAATGGCAGAAGGCATAAAGATAAGATAACAATTAATTATGAGCATTAGACTATTGGATTATGAATAGAAGCCAAGCGAAGAAAACTACTCTATGCATGTTATAATTTATACATAAATTGTCAAATTATATTTGTTTAGGTTAAACTTAAACCAAAACTTTAGGTCTTTCCTAGTTTAGTCACGAAAACTCTTTTTATAGTTTAAAGTTTGTTAATCACTTGATATTATAGATTACATATAAGCAAAGATGAGAATTTTCTACTGTACCGGCCAATACCGGTCAAAAAATAGTACAAAATCTCCTTCTTCAATATTGGCTAGGGGTACTAGCTAGTACTGAAAGTTCGCCTGATATCGGCCGATATTGACAGTTGGTACCTTAAAATTTGACTATTTTAAGGACTAAATTGCAAAAAAAAAGTAAAAATACCAACCCCCACAGCTCCCCCTCTCAACGTTCTCGGTTCTCCTCCTCACCTCTCACTGTCACTGCCATCCTAAGTCCCCCCTACTGGCTACTACTGTCCCTCTCTACTGCGCCTCCCCGCTTGCTGGTCTGCCTTTTCACTGAGCCTCCTCAACTTGCTGCTCTCCCTCCTCACCCCACCTAGCCCCTGCTCGACTGCTCTCCTCCACCATCGCTACCACTGCTTGCTAAAACCATAATTTTTAGAACTGGTTTTGGACCCTACTCAACCCACCAATCCAAATTGGAATCTATTTTTTATTAATTTACATTGCTACAATTGAATCAACAAAAAGTCAAAATCTTACTTATATCAATATACGTCAAAATCACACATTAATGTTAATGTCCTAATGTTTCTTTTTATTTGTTTGACTATTTTGGTCTATTTTTATGTCCAATGAACATGTTTATTTTTTAACATATCATATAATAGTTCACATAATCTATTTCGTAACATAGATTAGGCTTCCTAAAAAAAATTTTAATCATTTTCTGTCTATAAATTGAACAAGAAATTTACTCTTGAATTTCAAAGTTCTTTTCATAATTGTTAATATAGCTTGTTGAACATAATGTTCTAAAAATCTATTTCTTTTCTAGAAAAAGGTTACATTTTGATTTTTGATACTATTAGACCATTGTTTTTGATAATGTAAATGAGTGCCTTAATATGTTAAAGAAGATGTTTCGTCGAAGATGAAAAATACCGAAATATCATCTATATAAACTAACGTCATATTTACGTCATACATAATGAAGCAAAAAAATTATTTATTTATTAAGTTCAATTCAATGTAATTTTTTATATTTGTCTTCAAACATATTCAAGTTGATGATTATTAAGTGTGTTGTGTTATTATGTATGTTAAATTCTTGAATTGTTAGTTTTTGACTTTTGGTGAATTGTGTCAGATGAAATCCAATCGTGTATGATGTAATCATACAAAATGAGATATATTATATAAGATGAACATGCGTATTGTGTAATTATCTATATTGAACACTTGAATTGTTAGTTTTTGACTTATTGGTGAATTTTGTTGGATAAAATTAAATAGTGTTGGATGAAATTGAATTGTGTATGATGTAATCATACATAATGAGTTATATTATAAAAGATGGACATGTTTATTGTGTAATTGTATACGTTGAATACTTGAATTGTTGGTTTTTGACTTATTGGTGAATTGTGTTGGAAAAAATTGAATTATGTATGATGTAATCATACAAAATGAGTTATATTATATAATATGGACATGTGTATTGTGTAATTGTGTTAGTTTGGACTTTTGAGTTAAATAATAAATATTTTGTGATAGTAGTTGATAATGAAATTATGTGTTCTTTATTTTCATATATGTCTTCATTTATTTTTAAAAATAAATGGAAGAAAGTTCAAGTACTCCTGATCATTCAATCGCTTCAAAAAGATACAATGATCTAGCTTAGGCTCATGTTGTATTAGTACCCGTTATGAAGAACCATAATATTTGCTTATTTTGTAGCAAGCATTCGAAAAGTGGAGGAATCACATGATTAAAGAAGCATTTAGCTGGGGTTGAAGGAGACGTGAAACCCTGTAAAAAAGTAAATCATGATGTGAAATAGCAAATGAAAATTTTGCATGAGGAATATCAACACGAAAAAAATAAAAGGGAGAGATTGAATTATGAAATTGGTAGTGGAATTTCATTTGCTAGTGTTCATGATGATAGTGAAAATGTTAAAGATAGTGGTGGTCCCTCCTAGCAAGAACTGAATATTGCATCTGGACCTGATGTCAGGAAAAGAAGAAGGTAAGTTTCGAATTTTTTTGCATTACGCACAACTCTTGGAACTCGGCTTTTAATTCATAGTGTCATGCAATCAAGAGAAGTGGCTCACAATATAGATATGACAATGGCTAGATGGTGGTATGATTCAGATGTAACATTCAATGCTTCCTAATCTTATTATTATCAGCCTATGGTGGATGCTATAACCTCTTACAATCTGGGACACAAAGCTCCTTCAATTCATGACTATAGAGATAAACTTTTGAGTTGCTTAGTTTATGAAATTAAAAGTTATTTGGAAGAAAGAAGAATGGATTGAGCTACTTACGAGTATTTAATCATGTGTGATGGTTAGACAAATAAGAGATATGAACCTATTATTAAATTTTTGGTTTATTTTGCAAAGTGCCTAATGTTTATGAAGTCTATTGACGTATCTGGCCTTGTTAGGAATACTAATACTTTATTTGAAATATTTGATGAAGTTGTGAATGAAGTAGGGCTAGAAAATATTGTTTAGTTCATTACTGACAATGATTCTGCTTATAAAGCGGTAGGAAGAAGGTTACAAAGCAAGTATATTTCTTTTTTTTAACTCCTTTTGCTACATATTGTATTGACTTAATGCTAGAAAATATAGGAGATGCAAGATATTTTCTTATTATTGATGAGACTGTGTAAAAGGCCAAAAAATGACCAAATTCATCTATAATTATGCATAAGTCTTGAATTTAATAAGAAAGGATTTTACCAATTGTATAAATTTGTGGTGTCCTGCTATTAGAAGATTTTCAACAAATTTCTTATCACTTAAGTGTTTCATTATGATGAAAAAAGAGTTGAAACAAATGTTTACAAGTGATAAGTGAGTTACATCTTAGCATGTTAGATCTAATGCTGGATTTGAAGTTTCCAGAGCTATACTTGAAGATGTTGAATTTTGGTCCCAATGTCAATTTGTCATCCGTGTTTGTGAGCCTTTGGTGAGGGTGCTTCATCTAGCTGATAGTGATGAAAAGGCAACAATGAGTTATTTTTTTTATGCTATGGAGAGAGTGAAGGAAGCTATCAAGGTCAATCCAAAAAATAGGTCTTCTTTATACACACCTTATCTTGTAATCATCAATAACAGATGGGAAAGACAAATTTACTCTCCTTTGTTTGCTGCTATGGCATTTTTAACCCTACTGTCTATTTTAGACCAGGTTTTACAAAAAAAAAGTTGAAGTTAATAGGAAAATACTACATATTATTACAATAATTTTTGCCCATGAGATGATTTAAGATCTCCTGAGCTCACAAATATGGCTTTATAAGTAGTCTTCTGGAGATTTTGGGATGCTAATTGATATTCAACAAAGAGTAAAACTTAATTAAGGTTTTTTTCACTTTTCTTGCTTGTTGAAAATTAACTATCACTTTGTTTTGTTTATAATGCTATTTTTGTTGTCTTACGACTTATAGTTTCTTGGTAGGATCAATTCGAAAGTGGTGTTTCAGAAATTCAAAGGTTTGCAATTTGAATTCTAAGTTAATGTGTGAGTACAACAGGTTGTGAAAGGAACTGGAGCACATTTGAATTTATTCATTACAAGAAAAGGAATAGATTGGAGTACAAGAGATTCAATGACTTGATCTTCGTTCGTTACAATTTAAAGCTTTCGGAAATGAATGTTATTATCATTATTAATTTATATATAATTTCTTATAATTTTTTAATAATTAAATTTTATTGTTACTAGGACTCCTAATATAACAAATAGTTTAGTAGATCCAATTTTAATTAATAATATCGATCTTTTGACATATTGAGTTTTTGAGGAACCGAGTTTGATAGATGTGAGTGACTTGGAAGATAATCTTAGATGAGAAAGTATTCACATGTCATTTGGTACAATAAATTTAATGATGATAATGATGAAGTTTGGAAGATGTCATTTGGTACATGTCATTTGGAAGATAATCTGCTTAATGATGATGATGATGAAGTTCATTTCAATAATGCGGATTTTGTACCAAATGAGAATTGAAGTCAGTGCAGTTATGGTGAGTACCCCTTAGATGACTGAATGAAGTTTCAAGTTTTTGTTTCTCCTCTCCTTTTAATTTTACTTATATTTGATGTATATGTTAAATTCTATATATACAATGTAATTGTAATTGTTTTTGCTTCAGGTTTTTCTTCTCCTTAGTTGTTTCCTCGTCACGAACTCTTGCTATAAATTATAATAGATAGAGAGTTAAAGATATTTATTGTTATTTTTATTTGATGTTTTGATGTAATTATAGTTTATTAGATAATGAAATTGTAATATTTTAAATTCTTTGTATTGTTATTAATTTTATATTTATATGATGATTAAATGATCTTTTGTATATTAATTGTGGTTATTATTTATATATGAAATGTTTGAAAATTAATGTTAATAAAAAGAAATAATTTTTTATTTTAAAATTTTATTATTATGATATTTGAACTAAGGGTTTGCATATAAGAGATGAAAATTGAAACAAACCAATTGAAAAAAGTAATGTCAAATCTTTGACATGTTTTCAATCAAAGTTTGTCTTGACAAACATTTATAGTAGTATTACTGATATAAATAATTTTCAAAGCTAAAGCATTACATTAGTTAATAATTGCTTTAAAATGTTATTACGTAGAAAGATTGTGTTATCATACATTCACTTATTTTGATAGAAAAGACAGTGCATTTTGCTTTGGAGCAAAAAGTATTTAACCAAAGTTATTAATATGATGATATTAATACAATCATATGCTTGAAATACATTCATATTTTTCTTCCATCGGAGAAAATTAGTACCTTCGTAAAGCCTAATTTTTATTAGGTGAAAAGAAACAAGAGAAAACACATGTTTAGTAACATGGATTTGTTGTCAAAAGTGCCTGGCGATAATATCAACAAGCTATTCTCTGCTAAAGGTACCTATAAAAGGTTTTTGATACAATCATTAAACACTTTCAATGAGAAAACAACCTTAAAAAAAAACAAATTATTAACAACATGGTTGATTGTTTTGCCTTTTTCTTTCCAATGTTAAAGGAAAAAGATGGAGACACCGGTAATTAGCAGATAAGAAGAATTCATGGGAAGATTACATGTGAATTAACTAAACTTGAAATGCAAAACTCTAACCAGATCATTCAAAGGTATATGTTCATTATCTTAGGCCCAACTAGAAGCTTCTGTACAACGATCAATACAGAATAGATGCTCTGTTTCCAAAGGCGAGTATATCTAGCCCATCAATGGATCTAATGGATGTGTCTATTTGATCAATTACGAGAGTTGGAATAGAAGCCATAGAATTTTTTTTTAATTATTTATTATTATAATATTCTTCTTAATTGTAGCGGAGCTATACTTTGCTTAATTATCAAAATGATGTGCATTATATGGATTAATATTTACTGATTTTCTAGCTGGATTAAGATTTGTCATGAACTTAAATACCAAGTAGAACAGGAAAGCCTTTCAAGCGGAGATAAATTGTGATTGTGAGATGGTTATGTAGATAAAAACTCGGATTAATTGGTAATTTTTAACTGTTATTACTGCTATAATTTAAGGTATTTTTAGAATGATCTTTAATTATTTAGTTAGAGTGAGTTAAATGTAATTTTTTTTATTGTCTTATTATATAGAATTGATACGAAAATAATTTTAGTTATATAAAATAATAATATCTTCGGTCTGGATTTTGTTACACCCCCTTCTGGGGATAGTTACAATGCTCAAAACAATGCCATTTTGCAATCTACCTTTTTTTTTTTTCCCATTATTCAACAAAAGATGCCTCAACCCTATCACGAATATGACTTTGTGCTAGTTAAAGGGTGTGTGCGATTGCGAGTATAAATGCCTTGAACTCCGTATGACAATTGCCATCCATATATTAATCCCACAAATAGACTAATATGACACTGTATGAAAACTTGTGTTTCTAATTGCTTTTTAAATTGATCAAGGTCAGAAACAACTACACAGAAAACGAAAGACATACAGCTGCTTTTTAACTACAAAGAATGATGGAAATACCTCGTGATGCCTTCAAAACTTAATCACCTTCATAACCATCAGTACACATCAAAAACCATCATCTACGAAAACTTTTTGTTAACATGGTTTAGATGTTCCATTACTACTCCCAGTTTCCATTTTCCCTCGTCAGACTCTCAAATAACAAGAAATATTTCACCACATAACCGCTACAGTTTGTCCCCATGCGACTGTTTCCAAGATGCCCACTGTGGACGACTAGATAACAGCAGTACCAGAGAGGACAGATTCATTGACGGAAGGCACATCTCAAATAAAGTTCCACGGTTGATGTCCGACAAAATCATCTCTTAACTGACTTAGATGCACATGTTATAATTTGTCACCAATACAAGACACTGCTTATACCTCAGATTTCAAGGAATGCCTTACGCATACCAAATCATCCAATTTATTGCCATCCATTTTGTATAGAGAAACACCTTCCATTTGAACATAGTGATCTTGTGCTTCCTTTCTTAGACTTCCAAATGGCATGAGCTCCCACTTGCTATAATTTGAGTATTTCCTCACGTCACTCATGTCTGAAGATCCAGAGATGGGCTCAGCATTGTCAGGGTCCACATTTCCCCACACTTTGCAACTCCCAAATTGTCCCAATGCTGCTTGATCAGCACGACCCCTCTTTAAGCACAAAGCAGCAGCGTGAGCTTTACTTATCATTTCTCGACTTGGAACATCTGACCAGTCTTGTTTCCGCTGAGCTCTCATGGGAGAATGGATCCTAATAACCTGAAAATTTTTGGAAAGTAGGATGCAATGAATATACATAACATAAAGCATAGAGAGGAAATTGCATGGTGATATTCAGGCAAGCGTAGATGTTAAACGATAAAAGGACATACACCAAGGCATTCTAAGAGCTGGTAATAAGCCCGTCCTTGAAGTGGATTATGCCCTTTCCTTGGTGTAGAGAAGTATCGTGTCCTACAAGAAACATAAGACATAAGTCATTTCTCTACTTGATTATATATTGATTTCCATTTGCATCAATGACTGGCTGTTTAGGTTGATGGATCTCATGCTCAGTCCCAAACTGCTGAAAGGAAGCTGACATTTTTGATAGTTGACCAGTGGTGCTTTTTTTTTTTTTTGAGAAATGACCAGTGGTGCATTTAATGTAAAGAACAAAATGATAGTGTAGGACATGCTATAAAACAAAATTCTATTTGCATAGCCTTATCACATTCGAATCTCGTGTTCTCAATATCTGAAAACAAAGAACCACAAAGTACAAGAAGAGACAAAAACATAGAATTTAGGGGAGCACTTATGAAAGTAGCGGATGAACCAAAACCACAAACTTAACTTACCATTCAGTATAGCCTGGATCAACAGTAAAGCCATATATGTCAACAATGTCACACATTGAAAGTGCTAGCTCAATAGATTTCATGCCAGTTCCTTTGGCCCCTCTTCTTAACACAATTCCTTGAAAGAGATAAACAGGATTGGGAATACTCTGCCATACATATCCAGAATTGAGTCAGCATGTTTTCAATAAAAGAAATTCATTCAAAGTTTCTGAAGGTCATGCATACGATTTACTCAAATGATGTATCACCATATCCTGTTCAGGTGTTTCAGCAAAATCCACCTTAAACATTGCCCTTCACTTGACCTTCAAAATATTTGAAAGTAGAGAAGTTTTTATGTTTCGAATAGCTCACCTTTATCATTACGTTGAAATCTCTGTGGGTCACACTTTTAATTATAAGGACCTCGCCAGCTGCAGTGGAAGTAAAAAACCATATTATGTCCACTTTTAGCCCATGCCGTCAAGTAAAACAAGTATGTATGTTCATTTGGAAAGTAATGCCGAATCACAAAAAACATCAGCATCAAAGAAGTGATAGGCTGAGCTACGTTAGGCAACTTAGAGCTCATCTCCAATTCTTTAGTCTTCTCTTGTCCCCCCATCCCTCTTGCAAGGGCAGAGGAGAGAAGACAAAGGGAAAAGACAATATACTTTGATTTCTAGAACAAACCTGTGGGACTTGAGACTTTCTTTTAAGATAGGATCTTGCAAAAATGAATTAGTCTGATGCAAGGGCAACAAAAGGAAGTACTGAAGCACAAACAAAGCAACAAATAAAAGCTACCACTTGATTGTTTTGAATAGAAGCTACCAACAAATCAAGCACTTCATATCCCATCAAGTATCCCCCAGAAACTTGCAAGGACAGGAATTTCATAGCTACAATACTCATCATATACAATTGATAAACGACTAATAGGTAATACTAAGCATATTAGGTTTTGTTGGTAGAATTAACAAAACTTACCGGATCCATTAAGAATCTTAATCATATTTCGAGCAGCACCTCGAACTACAAGGCGAAAATCTCTCCTCAACCCAACATGCTTGGCATATTTCTGCATGTTAGATTGAAAAACTATGACAAGGTTACTTTCTTACACAAGGCAAAGATGAATGCAAAAAACTATGAAAATCATTCTTGAACCATTACGTGGATCACGATCCAAGTGGAATGAAATTCATTCACGACCCTCACCCTATGATCAGTTTGCTCAAACATTTTGTCTCCTCTTTGAATGTCTACAGTTCAAGCAAGCAAATGGCTAATAGGATCAAGGGAATCATAACAAATGGGACGGCAGAAGTGAAACAAGAATATGAACAGAGACCACCAAAGATGTCAGCATGAGCTTAGATTTAGTGGAGTGTATGCACAGTGTCAATTTTAACCAGCACAAGAGAAAGAATTAGAAAAAGGGCAGAACAGACTCCATGTTATGGGAACAAAGTGAGTAAACAACCAAATGGAAGGAAAATTGCAAGATATGCAGGAAAAGATCTATCACTTCCATCATGGGACCCAGCTTCGTCTCCTCTCTCCTCCCAAAGAGTATAGATAATCAAAAAGAAACGAAGTTTTTATAATCAGTTTCTAAGCTAGTATTGCCATTTTACCTTGTTAACAGGAGCCTCATTGTCTCTTATAACAATATCATGATTATCAATCTCCTCTCCAAACTCTGTTTTGAGGAGATCTCCCGAGTTTCCAACAACCGCACAGCTGCGAAATTGCCTAGGATGGAAAGGAGGTTTTGCTGGGAGAATCAAGTTCAGGTGTTCCTCACAAAGAGTTCGATTGTAGCATTTATCAGCTCCTCTGTAACCAAAACAAACAGAGTCAAATAAGCTGATCATTCTAGACATCCAAAAACTATTCCAGTCAACACACATGGAAAACATCGCATCAAAATCACAAAAAGTAAGGATATGTACGTTAAAGATCATACAGTTGAGCTATTCGTTTTGCTGCATAATCTAACCATCCGTCTGGCCTCACGTCAAGATACTCTCTTGTCAGCACAGTGGTCATGTTGCGGTACTGCACTTTTATAAGCCATTAGAGCAAATCATTTGCACTGAGAAAAAGCAAAAGAAAGCATCTCAAGAAGTAGATTTGTACACCAACCTGTTCCCACAGCAGAATAGCCTCACAAACGTCATAATGGTACTCCAATGGCTCAAAGATTTTAAATTGTTCATTGTACTGAGAAGTGAATATAAACAAAAAAAAAAGAAAGAAAAAGTCAGTACTTAGCTGGTTTTAAATGAATGACGAATGGCTAAGAAGCATATCAGAGAACAAAGGAAGAAAGAGAGATACCCATGTGCTGTTGGTTCCAGGAGGGAATTTTAGAATCAATTTGCAGTGATCAGTTATATGTGATGTGAGACCTAGGCCCCTGTTGGCCTATTCATGTATGTTTTCAACATCAATAAAACCAATAATTATAACAATAATAGTAATAAAGAGATACAGAACAAAAAGCGTATATACGTAATCAGTATCGAAATGTAATCTCTCCTATTCTTAAAAGTAAAATTGGGAACTTAAAATTCCAAAATTTGTGGTCAACCCAATACCAGCTTTGTAAAAGAAAAGGAAAGATGGATGCGAATGTATCAAGCAAAGTGCTTTAACTGGCGATCGACCAAATTCCAGGTCCTAAACAAAAATAAGAAAGAAAAAGCAGATCCAACATAAAAATGGAAAAGATCAAGAGAAAATGTAGTAATACCACGCATTGTTGGACAGTGGACTGGAAATTTGACAAAACGGAGATCTCTTCTTTGTATGAGAGATCTATGGAGCTTCTATTACCTGTACAAAGAAAAGAGAAAAGAACAATCAACATACTAATAATGTAAAATTAAAGGAAAAATTACAGAAAGGAGAGAAGAGAAACCATTGAAGAGAGAGGACTGGATGAGGAAGACAAGTAGAGCGAAGAAAACGGCGACACAGACCAGACGAGGTATAGCTGAAGCTGAAACTGAAGCTCTCCTTCCGTTAGTGTGATTGGAATTCTTCTGAAGATGAAGACTTCTCATTTCATCATTAAAGTTTAAACGCTTCCCACTGTTTCTCTTTCAATCTTATTTCAGTTCTTCGAAAATAGGATGCGCCCAGAGAAGTTCGAAGGTAGCATGGAAACTATGCCTCGCTATTCTTTTCTTTTCCTGATTAGTGATGGCTCATCATTACGGCGTCGTTTTTCTGAAGTTAGACTGGACTTTATCCAAAGCTCTCACTTTAAAGAATGACAGGGACATTATGATGTATGATTTAGAAGCTAGGAAAGCTAAGTCAGACCAGATCTAACTTAACTTCTATAGTAGGCGATTTGAGTCTAACTCAATATTTGGGTCGGATTCGAATTATTTAGTATAGAAGTCAATCAGACTTCTAGTAGTATGAACCCAACTCCAAGAAAGAAAGTTTTATCGTGGACATGATGCAATGTAGTCTTTTCTCACCTACATTCCAAAGTCATTTATATCTTGGATCTCAAGCTCTCATATGTTCTTTAAGTTAGAAATCTACAATTCAACATCCCAACAACCTCCAAATTTCCATCTTATTAAGTATATAAACTAAGGACGAAGGGGATAGACGACCACGAAATTCATCTCCTTCGTCCGTTTGATCTGACGGTCAT
>JAOTAY010000006.1:21516421-21540621 GCA_025629805.1 Erythroxylum baracoense | reverse complement strand
AATATAAATTAATCCTTAAATAATAAAACCCTAAATTATATTAATTATTAAAATTAAATTTTTTTAATTTTCTCAGGAGAGAGGGATCGGGTGGACGGGGCGGGGTGGAGCCCCACGTCCATCCCGCCATTCGGAATGGCGGGATGGGGTCCCACGTGGCCATCCCGCCATTCGGAATGGCGGGATGGGCACCCACGTGGCCATCCCGCCATTCTGAATGGCGGGATGGGGTCCCACGTGGCCATCCCGCCATTCTGAATGGCGGGGAGGCCACAAACCCGCCATCTCCCTTGGCGGATTGTCTTATTTTCGTCCTCTCCCATTCTTTTACTCACATTTCAAGGATTCAAATTAATTATTATCATAAACACAGAATTTAGCCACATAAGTTCGACCTCTTACTAAAGTATCAAGGGGCGATCTCCTCAAGCCTTGACAAACACTCCTTTTAATATAAAGACTACAATAAATGTTTATGCCAATTAATGTGGGAAAAGAATAAACACATTTGGTGAATAAGTAAAGAAAGGGCCATTTATTCAACACACACTAACAAAAGAAGAACGAAACCAAGGAATAGTAAATGACACAATGGTGTGTTTTATTTTTTAGGTATTTAACTATTATATTTCACCACCTAAACGATGGTTAAGAAGCTTCGCACGAAATGTTAGAAACACGCTTCATCACCTCTTCACCAAATGGGCCACTAGAATTAAGGACTTCGACATTCAACTGCACGACATCCACACTTTTGACCGGTTTTGGAAATTAGGGTTCCATGAAAAGGAAGGTTGGAGGAAGAAAGAATGTGGTCAGATTTTCGTCTTTTAAAAAAGTAAATGTGTTTTTTGATTTTTTAAAATTTATAAAATTACAATTAAAAAATAAAATGAGAACATATAATATACAATCTGTCAGTTGCCGTATGAGATGTTGATTAATCTTGATATGCTAACAAAATTTTGATACGAATTGTTCCATTTTATAAGAACAATTTGATACAATTGTTAGTTTACGTCACTAATTTACTTCATGCAAGCAGCCACGTGATCTTCAAAACCAAAACTGCATCGTTTTACTGTGAAACAGTATACCAGACGCTACATGTAAGATAGCTAATGAACCACACAAGTATGATTAAAAAAAAGAAAGGGAGACTTACGTAACATACGACATTGAAAATGGTTGCCACGTCACTTATGTCGACTTAGTAAGTTATACTCGATAGAATTGACGTGCCAAATTAAACTTGGGGAATAGCACAAGCGCTGCATATTTCCCTACATGTTCTCAAATGTAAGGCGAACAGAAAATAATAAAATCCGTTGCTTAGAGTAACGGAGGCATGGGGTGTTTGTCATGTTTCCATTTACAAGTGCTCATAAGTTGATAATATATACAATTAGCTTCTATTCACACAGTTCATCACCATTATATAGAAGAAGCAGACGACAGATCATAGATGAAAACTTTGTTTTAGTAGCGCCGAGCACCAGCAGTTGACAAAAGAACTCGGTTTGTCTTTTTTCCTTTCTTTCCAGCGTCGCTGACCTTGGGAACGTCCAAGTTTTCTCCAGATTTTGCCCGGGATATTATGTTGGCAAATGAGGGGAAACCTGAATTTCTAGGACCTGAAAGAGTATAAGAAAATGATCGGAACAAAATAGAGAACGCATAGAAAAAATTAAGGCTGTTACTTTTGTTTGTTTGCTATTCATCCTTCATCTATTATTTGTAGAGAGAGATGATTTCAGAAGCATTTACATATAGAATTACCAGTTAAGCCAGAAGGACCGCTTGTTGCACTGTTGTTGGCTAAGGAATTTGTTTCCTCAATTCTTAGGGCTGGAGAATCATGTCCTGCAGCAAAACCAAGTCTGGCAACATTTGCGAAGAGTATCCTATCATCCCCACCAACTGGGGGGCTGGACGACATTGAAACAGAATTTCCCAGGGCTGCACATGAAAGATGTAATAGAACAAAAGTTAACACATTGCAATGAGTATTTTGAAATTACTGACCCTGGTATAACTTTACCAAATATTATAATTGATAAACAAGTGAAGTCTTCCAATATTCACTACAACCATCCAGATCACCAAATTCACAGATTTCAACAGTGTTAGCTCAGATTAAGGGAGAGTTTCACTCGAACTGCGCCAGTTATTCCAGTTTCAAAATACTCATATACCTTCTCAAGCTTCAATTCTCAAATGCTATGACCAAAAAGGCAAGGACCAAAAGTGTAGTAATTAGATACAAAAGATGAGACCAAACAAAAATACTATCACAGAATGATTTTCCCATAAATCAAGCTTCCCAAGAAAGTTCAAAATGGTAGTATTTTCTGCATAGTTTCTCTCAACTTGTCCTCTTCAAGACTTTCTGATGCAAAATGAAAAAGAAAGTTATTAGTTTACTTTTCCTTACTAGAAAAGGAAATTATTTCTGTTTTAATTTGTCCTAATAGTTCTACGTCTAAGTCTATTAAGGAAAAATATGAAAACTTATTAAACAGTATTATAGTCTTATTTAAAAGTTTAGTGGGCTTTCCTACTCCGATAGGATTAGGGTCTCAAGACTTTCTCCATATATATATATATTATGTTTTCAACATTCAATGAATAAGAAGAATAGACTTATTTTCAACAATCTAAATTTCTCTCGAAGAGCGGTTCTTAAATATTCAGTAGTGAGTCCTAAACTCTAGAAGTGATTTCTAGAAACCTATTAGTGTGAGTTCAATAATTTTGATAGTTTTAATTCTAGGGATGATTCCTAGTTCTTGATACAAACTCTAGGGGGATGTTTCCTAGACATATTTTTAATTCTAGGGATGATTCCTAGTTCTTGATAAAAACTCTAGGGGGATGTTTCCTAGACATAAACTTTGTTCTCTTTACTACAATTTCCTACATTGCTAATCTGAATTTTCAGCAACACAAACCTTAAAATGTAGCAACCTATATTGAAACAACAGAGCTGAAACTCAAATTCCAGCAAACATAGCAAATTCTAGCAGCCTTACGTCTATAGCTCATACATGTCTCATTGAATTGTTAGAATGTCCCCTTTTTGTCCTACATCACCTCCAAATATAAAAGCTTAAGCAATAAGGTGTAGCAATCCATTAACCTTAGAAATATGTGCTGAATTAGACAACTTGATGCAAATAGTAACTATGAGGGTTGAAAGAGGTATTGTCACGCAAAAAACATGGTCTACAGGTCTCAACTCCAGAAAAGTCCAGTCAACACCTGGAGAAAACAAGAGTACCTTCAAAGTCACCCATGGTGAAATTTGGGGAGTGGTCATGGAAGGAAGGTCCAAAGCTCGATAAAATGGGCAGAGAATCTGCAGCAGCTGCAGCTGCTACTTCGGCCTTAATCTTCTCCCTCTCTTCCTAGATTTCAAGATAAGATATAATTCTAAGAGTATGCAAATCTGTATTATGCTTGCAAATGAAAACTTTCCTTTTTCTCTTTCCTTCACAAGGAGAGTGAACTTCCAACTTCTATGTGCAAAACAAAATAGAAAGGGGAAAAAACAACTATTAAAAATCTTTTGAATGAAGCGAATGGGTGGTGCCCAGCATATTATAAATGGTTCCTTTCTGCAGACAAATTTTGCAACAAATATGGCACATTACAATAATGTAGAAGCATGCACACCTTCTTGGCAATTTGTTTCCTTTGCCTTTCCCGCTTTTTGATTTCATCCATGAAAGGAAGCAGGGCATTGGGAGGTAGCAACTCACTTAAATCAATTTCACATAGCTGATAGAAAAAAGAAATTGTGGATTGCAGTCATCAAGAAAATGAGATAAGCATAGAAAAACCAATGGTGTAAGGTACCTGAAACGTTGTTGTCAATGAAAAATGACTTAAAAATCGATAGCGTCGTCTAGTGGTCTCTGACTGAGTCACTGACTCAAATTGCAGAATTTTTCCACTTATTCTGAAATTTATAATATCTCGTTAATTGAAAGTGAAATCCCCGATAACGAATTTTTTGTACAACAGATTACTATAGCAAATCAGATCATTAATAACCTCAGACCACCTATCTTCACCATGCTTAAGAGTATCAATTTGTCATTTTAATTGAAAAGCATTTATCTTCAGGTCACTCATTACATGAAGAAACTTGTCACAATGATTAAGCCACAGCTGCATTATAAAACAAAATAGACATTCATAACTTGAAACAGTTATGGCCTTGAGTGTTTGTCAAGGTATCTACATACAAAAAACTCGTATGTAGCCAATCAACAGAAAGCATGCAAGTAAAGCTGATATGACAAAACAATTCCCGTATATTCTAGGAGATGCAGAAAAATATGCATAGCCAGTATTTAGAAAATTTGAGCACACCATAGCTGCTTGAATTATAAGTACCAAATATCTGTATTATTTACCATACAAAAAATGTGGAAGATGGCCATACCTGGGTGGAAGCATATCATAGTTCCCGTAATGATGTAAAAGACATTTCATGTTCAATGGATGAAGAATGAGATGCTGGCCATCAAATGCCTGAAACAGAAACAAAACAAAGTGAGAATAAAGGAACAACTATTAATGCTCTGCAGTAGAGCTTAAAGGGGCTATTACTATCCAAGGCACATAAAAAACTTGAAAGAATAGATAAAACATTTTATGCAAGTTGAAGTTGAAATTAGTTGGGGTCTGCTGGGATCCACGCTTAAATTTTACTATTATGTAGCATTTGGGATCCTCAGACTTGGTTTATTGTTTGTCTTGACAGAACATTGAAATTACAATTCCTCACTGAATTCCAAGGAATTAACCCATAGTTATTTTTAATAGAACTCAAATTCTGGGATAGGAGCAAATAATCCTAATTTTGAACAACCCAATTTTCACTAAATTACTACAGTTTGTTGCAATTTCAATATTTGGAATTCTAATTCCAAGTTCACGAGAATTAGAATTTTATACAATTTTATGTATGTCTAATTGACAAATGCAATAACTGTTTTCTTAACGAATAACAGTGAATAGAAATTAAATTGCTCTTTTGGAGATAATACAGCTTATTTTTGTTTGAAGTAAAAGTTTTGATTCTCCAGCTGCTACTTTCCAAAAACACGAAATAGTTGTCTTTTTTAAACATACATTTCATTTCATTTTCACTTAGGCATCAGAATTCTTACCATTTACTGAATTTAGCCAGCTGCAATCACCTAAAGAATGAATGGTTGGCTAACAATATCTCATACGCTAAGATACACTATGAATCTGATATGTAAAGGAAGGCAAGTTGTTAACAAGCCAGTGAAGCAACAAAATTGAGAGCCATTATTGTTACGCCATATGGAAGTTTAAAAAAATGAGATAACCTCATTCCCACCCTTTAAACAACAGATTTCCAGAGAGAATGAAGTACTGAACAGAAAATAAAGAATCTCATAGTCAAAATGGGAGGCAGAAAATAAAGCAAGATGCCATTAACTTATCCAGATTAAAAGCTTTAAGACATGCAATTAGGAAGAGCAAGCATGTATAATATTCAAGTCAACAGATACATGCCTATCATGTAACAGATATGAAAACTTAATAAATATGAAAGTTCTATTTCTCATCCACATCAAAAGAAGGATAGATTTAGAGATAGACCACAAAGGTTCTGCTATACAAGATGATCTCCGTTCCTCTATTGTCTAAAATAACAAAGTTCCTAAAAAAGAAGGAAACAACTTTGAACAATTCTGAAGTGAAAACAGTAAAAAGAGAGGTAGTCAATCAACTACAATCCATCACCTCAAATGGTAATTGCATCTCAAATTACTTGCAACAATATATTGATTAATTATCCTTCATTCCCAGGATGTAAGATGTTCATGGCACATATCACCTAGGAAAAAAATGTATAGGAGTCTTGCGTGTCTTATTCACATCTTCCTTTGGGGATAAGATGTCAAGCCAAGGGCAAATCACATACATACAAAAATTATGTTTTATAGATAGAAGACCTAATATAGTAAAGTGTCGTCCAATCGTTAATGAAAATATTGCAAAGCATCATAAAGCCCAAGCAATATTACAAATAAAAAATCTTATAAAAAGACAGGAAGTATATCATAACAACTGATATGGCAAAACCAACAACAGCAGCCCGACTCAATATAAGAATTGAAGCCCCATTACATAAAGACAGATAAACATGGTCAACTGGACTCTATAAGCAAGTATCAGTTTGTAACCATTAATAAGCAGTAACAACTAAATAAAACATTTCTTAGTAGCACTGACCTGGTAGAAATTGTATGAATCATTGACATTTACATCTTCAAAACCATTTGAGAGTCTCTGCAAGCTCTTGCTTTCATCATATGAGGATGATGAATTTGCATCTTGGTCATCAAAAGACCCAGTGACATCACCAATCACTTTATCTGATGGTTTATGCTGGTAATTGATATTGATAGAAGGTGTTGTACATTGGGAACTATGCACGTCACCATAAATATTAGTTGCATTTTCAGTTGACAAATTCCCTTGAGATCCTCTCTTTGTAGTATGTTTACCGTTTCTGCCACTGTCTTGTGTCTTTTCCTCATTCCAGCACTTCTTTTTCTGCTCTAATAGTTCCATTGCCACACAGACATAGGGGAGTTTTCCCAAGTCGTCCACAAGTCCTGAATCTGCTTTAGCTAACCAACTATCCAAATCAGACATAGCTTTTCTGACAGACAGTTCCACGTCTGATGTAAAAGTAAACTTCGAGAAAGGATCATACACGTCACCACTGTAACTTGTCATAATATCTGTCTTATGTTTATTTCTCTGAAATAGACTGAATGAATCCTTTTGTCGGGTTAAAAGCAAGAATTCCATGGTATCCCCAACATTATACTGCTTAACATTCTCAATATTGATGGTGTACAAATCCTTTTGACTTATCATGACAAAGCATAATGGGCATCTTTTGAAGCACTCACGTTTATGATCTGTCTCATCCATTAACAAATACTGAAGGATGCAGGGAAAACAGAAGATATGCCCACATGAAGTTATTTGAGGGCATAGAGGATACTCCAAACAAATTGGACATTGCACTGGAAATGGGGTGAAATAGTTCACACAAACTATATCCTCCCATCTAAGCATTTTATCTGGATCCAATGATTCCGGAGTGTGATCTCCCGTGTCTAACACAACAAACTTGTAATTAGCCTGAAGAAATAAATCCTTGTTATAGGGCTTAATCTTCCGATAACGTCGTAGCGGAGGAGGAGCCCTTGACTGAGGGCGCTCAATTGGGTCAAAATGGAAATTCAGCAGATGATTAGCGTTCATCATTTGAGCTCTTTTTCCTGCCGAATGTGAACCACTTCCATGAGAATTAATAGAGCCAGCAGTCTGTTGACTGTCAGGGGTAGCAATCATTTCTGGCATTTTCCCCTTTGATTGAGCAGATCCAACCCCTTGACCACCTGAGTGAGACACAGATTGCATGTCTTTTTCTAGGTGGGAGAAACTTTTACCTTTTGGTGTCCCTAGCTTGGTCACCTGAACAGAAAAACAAAAGACAGCACCTAGGTCCCATTGTCAGATTCATAGCCAACCATTAATCCCGTAAAGTGCCAATATTAATGTCAACTAGTTAAAAAAAGACTATCTTAACCCAGATCGTGTATAAACAAAACAAGATGCACGTATACCCATTCTAATGATAGGATAATAACTAAATAAGCACCCGAAAACTAAACAAACAGAAAATTTGCAGTACCTTTTCGGAAGCCCCACAATGATCTTCTGCAGCTGGAGCCAAAGACTCTGCCATGTACACACACTATCAAAACTTCCCAAATGTAAAAGAATAGACCTTTCCACGCCAAACATGTCAACAAGCATTCATCCTCATCAAAAGAGAATACGAAAGCCATATAAGCCACAAATATGAACTAACACTATTCACATCGTATAGAAACATTATACACACGAAGAGTGAACATACCCACAATATCCATCAATAAAAATAAAAACGAGCTAGCAAAAGCCTAAAATGGACCAAACAACGCACTCCAACAAAGTAGAATCAATCAACACCGCGAAAAAACAAGAAAAAGAAAAGAACCTGCAGTAGGGCTGTGTGGCGGCCATTGAGAAGGAGAGGATTGCACTGCTTGGAATTGACGGGAGGGAGAGGTTCCATAATTGGGGAAACTCGGGTTAACAGAGATACAACCAACAGAAGACGACGATGTAGAACCTTGGGTCTGTGTAGGCAAGATGGACATGAAAATTCCACAAAATCACTAATTTTGATTTTCTTCTTCGCTTTCAAGCTCTGGTCTGATCCCGTCCAGAAGACCAGTCCCTCGAGCCCCATTAAAAGACCAAAATTTTCGTTTCCGCTTATACCCTCCAGTCGCCTCTTCAGTCGGCAGTCTTATTGTTGGAGTTTTTTGACATTTAACCCTCTTTTTAATCGGGTCCTATGATCCGTGTTTGGACTTGGACACCCGCCCGATTCAGTTATGTTACCTACCCCGTGTCTATCTATTATTGGATAGATGAATGTTGATAAAACAGGATAGGTATAAAGTAAAAGGAAGATGCACCTGAACCCAATTTGCTCTAAACCCACTAACGTATTTACATGGTTAGTTTTATTATTCTATTACGACCTTTTTTTTTCCTCAAGAAATTCGTTTTATTTTGGAGGTGGTCCAATGTATCACCCAAGTTAATAATGAAGAAAATGGCTGCCTTTGGCATTGCTTCTTTTGATAGCTGTTCTATTTGCCACACTAGTCTTTTCTCTATTTCTATTCTCTTAAAAGGAAAAAACACATCATCCTCTATAAACTTTTTACCTTCTTTCTCATAAACATGAGAGAAAAACTCTAACTTTTCTGTAACTTCCTTTCAACACTCTTAACCCTAATCCTAGATTCGATCTCCTCCACCCTCCGTTTGATCTCCTTCACCATCCAACCTCCACCTGAATATCATAACCTTCTTATTTCCTTTTCAGACTTCTTTCCTTGATGTTCTACATTTCCAATTCCATATATTAAATTGGTTTCCAAGCTTAAAATGGAGACTGATTTTTCACCTCTATCTGTTACCCTTAAAACAGCCCCTTCCTTGAAACCCCTTCCACATCCCCAACTTTCTACTGCCCAGCTTATTTCTCCATTTATCTCGACAACTGGCCCTCCCCCCTCTCTTACCTCTGCCATTTCCCCAAATTTTCTGCTCCAATCGTAGTTGATACTATGAGAGGACCTAGAAAGACATGAAAACAAGTTGTGAGAGATAACTCAGATTCTTCCTTGATTTTCAATCCTCCAGTGGAGATGGAAGGAAAGTTAATAGTGGCTCCTATTCTAGACATTATGTAGGAAGGAGCTAGGACATAGGAAGCTACTATTGTTGGTTTCTTTACGAACAAAAGGCTTACTTTTCCAGTAATACAAGCATGGACTCAAAGAAACTGGAAGGGGAGAGGTCTAATGGAGGTAATGCTAACTGAGGAGGATAACTTGATGTTTTCCTTCTCTTCTAAATCGAAAGCTCAAAAGGTAATTGAAGAAGGCCTTTGGCACATCTCTCAACTCCCTTTATTTCTTCAAATGTGGCAACTAGGCTTGCAATTAGAAAAAAAAATCAGAATGAAGAACATTCCTCAATGGGTGAATATTCACAATATTCCTTTGGAATATTGGACTACTAAAGGCTTGAGTATGCTAGCTAGTTACTTAGGGAAACTAATATGTATGGATGAAAACATTGCACTGAGGAAAAGGGTAGGAGTTGCTCGTTTATGTGTGAGTATGGAAATTTCTAAAGAAATGAAAGACAACATCCCTATCTTAAGGTTGGCAAATGAACACTCCCTTAGAGAGGGTAAAGTTATGGTAACTTATCAATGGAAATCATTTCTTAAAGCTCAAGGCAAAGAATAGAAACCTACGGGAAAAATCTTCACTAAAGGAGACTATTGGGAGGTGATGGGAATGGAAAAGAATACTTCGGAAGTCAGTAAAGAAAATGAGGAGGTAGAACAAGTTTCTAAAAATCATGTTCTAGTTCATGTTGATAAAGATTCTCCTATAAATGGGGAGAGAGTTCATGAAGAGAATAGACCAGATTCTGTTCAGCAAGAAGGAGTACTCCATATTCCAGAAGGTGATCAAAATAAATCAATATTGAATAAAGGGGAGAATATACTAGAAACTAATGGTACTAATCAAAGTGGAGGAGCTCTAAATATCATACAGAATGAACAAAGACTACAGAAGGCTGAGTTGCCGAATGAAGCCTCTCAAGAGGAGCAATTTGACCAGGTTACCTCTCGGAAAAGCAACAAGAGCAGTAGGAAAGGCTTCAAAGGGAAAATAATCTCTTATAACCCTGATTGTATGGAATGTCCATGGAATTAATAACCATTCTAAGTTCAATACGATAAGGGATTTTGTTCTAAGGGAAAAGCCTCTAATTTTTTGTCTTTTAAAAACTAAAATTAGAGAAGTTAATTTGAATAAACTATGTTGTTTGGGTAGCAAATGGCAATTTATTACAAACCACCAAAGTCATGCCTATAGTAGGATTATTATTGCTTATGATGGTGAATTTTTGGAGGTGAGGGCACTAGAATACAGTTAGCAATTTATTCACACCAAGTTCTATTTCAAAATGGAAAATTCATGTGCTTTAGCTACATTTGTCTATGGTTTTAATACTATGTTTCAAAGAACTGAACTCTGGAATTCTCTACGAGGAATTAAGGCTTCCATTAATGCTCTAAGGTTAGTTAATGGTGACTTCAACACCACTCTATTCAGATCAGAAGCGGAAGGAAATTATAACTTACTCAGTTATTCTTCTGACATGTTCGATTGTATGCAGGAGGTGGAACTTACTGATTTAAAATTTGAAGGCCATCAGTTCACTTGGTCAAACAAACAAAGCTTTACTTAGCACATCAGGAAAAATTTGGATGGGGTAATGGTTAATGTGGAATGGCTAAATGTTTTCTCAAGAAGTTCAGCAAAATTTCTAAACCCTAAAATTTCTTACCATACTCCTATGAGGATTGATAACTTGTTTTCATCTACTAGAATCCATCATCCTTTCCGGTTTAACAATTTTCTAGTAAATATAGAGGGTTATCAAGGAGCAATAATGAAGGGTTTGGAGAGTGAGTTTTATGGGACTAAATAGGTCATTTGCCTCTAGAAGCTCAAATATATTAAAAAAGAATTGAAGACCTTTAACTTAATGAAAGGTCGGAATATCCCTAAGGAGATAGAAATAACTAGAGACAAGCTCTCAGACATACAGAAATCTTTGGCTGGAAACCCCATAGATGGTACCCTAGCTATAGTTGAAAAGCAAGCCCTTAAGAACTACTTGCAATTGGTGGATAATCATTATTCTTTATTGAAGCAAAGAGCCATAGTTAATTGGATAAAGGATGGGGACAGGTGCAATAAATTCTTTTTCAATTCAATATTAGCTCGAAAGAATGTTAACAAAATCACTTCCACTAAAACTGAAGGAGGTGAGGATGTGTTTGGGTGAGATGGAATTGTTAAGGAAGCTAAGAAATTTTATAAAAACCTCATAGGTTCAGTTGTTTCCTCTATAGGAGTTAGAGTTAATATAAGGCAGATTATTTCTACAAGAATTCCTAAACAGAAGGCTTCTTAGTTAATTAGACCAGTATCAAATCAGGAAATAGAGGGGGTTGTTTTTAATATGAATGGCTTTAAGGCACCGGGACCTGATGGTTTGAATGGGGTCTTCTATCGAAAAACCTGAAGTAGTGTGGGTGGCTAGTTAAGGAGGTTATATATGAGTTTTTCCTAAAAGGTATATTGCTTAAAGAGATAAATAAGACATTCCTCTGTTTGGTCCCTAAAAACTCCAACCTGACCTCCTGGAGTGATTACAAACCTATTTCTTATACAAATTTCCTCTATAAGATCATCGCTAAGATTTTGGCAAATAGATTGAAGGAGGTTTTACACTTACTCATCAGCGAGAATCAATGAGCTTTTATGAGCAGTAGGGATATAGGGGATAATATTCTCCTAGTACAGGAGTTATTGAAAGGATATAATCATAGCAAAAGTCCTCAAAACTGCACTATCAAAGTAGACTTACAGAAAACTTTTGATAATATGAGTTGGAGTTTTCTGCTACGAACTATGGAGATCATGAATTTTCCTTATAGCTTCATAAGGTGGATTCAAGAGTGTATTACTACTGCATCCTATGGAATCTTGATTAATGGGAGCCCTATGGAGATATTTAAAGGTAAAAAAGGACTTAGGCAAGGGGATCTTCTGTCCCCTTACCTATTCCTAATTTACATGGAGGTCCTTACTCAAATGCTGAAGCATAACACTTCAAAGGACTCCAGATTTAGATACCATGCTAAATGTAAGAAACTTTCTCTAACAAGCTTATGTTTTGCAGATGATCTTATTCTCCTAAGCAAGGCTAATGTTCATTCAGCCTCTCTTTTGATGAGTACACTCAATCTTTTCAAGGAAATGTCAAGTATGAGTATCAATCTCCAAAAGAGTTATTTCATACTCTCCAAAAAATGCTTCTCACCTTTCTAATTTATTATCTCAAGCTACGAGAATGGAAATCAAGGATCCTCCTCTTCCTTATTTAGGAATTCCTATTTCATTCAGGAGGCTAAGGTTTTGTGAATGTATCCCATTAATAGAAAAAATCCAGAAAAGATTAAGGTCATGGACTAATAGAGCTCTTTCTTATAGAGGGAAACTTCAACTTCTGAAGTCAGTTATTATGTCAATGCAACCTTACAGGTGTTCCTACCTATTTCTCTCTAAAGGGCTTATTAAAACAATTGAAAAACTGATGAAGCAGCTTCTATAGGGGAAAGGAAATGGTGAGAAAGGAATAGCAAAAGTTAATTGGAAGACTATCTGTCAACCGAGAGAAGAAGGAGGATTAGGACTGGAGTCAATTAGCAAGAAAAACAGTCTTCTTATCACCAAGAGGATTTGGAGGATCCTAGGTGAAAAACAATCCATGTTGATCAAATGGATCCACATCTATATATTAAAAGGTGAGAGTCTTTGGGCTCTAAAAATCAAAGATAGTTATTCTTGGTTCTTTAACCAAATGCTGAGAATGAGGGAAGAAGTCCAACAATACATTACTTGTCAAATAGGGACAGGAGAAAGAATTTCATTACGGTGTGACAATTGGACGGGATAGGGAGCTTTAATTCAAAATCAGTTGGCTAGAACCTTATCGAAGAGATTCCCTAAGAAAACAAAGCTCCTTGAAATAGTTAGAAATGGAACTTGGATGTTATCATCAGATGAGATTAGACTCATATCTATTCAACAACTTAGAAGCTTCAGAGAGAGAGATATCTATTTATGGAAAGGGATTCCAGTTACATAATAACTATGAAGGAAGCTAAAAAATTGAGGGATGGGACAATAAACAATGGTTTCCCGTAATTTGGAACAAGGTTATTAGACCTAATGCTAGTTTTCTTCTCTGGCTAGCTCTATTGAACAGACTCAGCACTATGAATAGACTGAAGTTCCTATCCTTCTTTAACATATGTATCCTTTGCAACCTAGAGGAAGAAACTAGAGAACACCTCTTCTTCGAGTGTGTTTTCTCTAAAGAGCTTTTGACTAAAATCTTTAGACTATGTGTCCTTGGGTTTAACTATTACAAACTTTCTGACATCTTACTGCAGTTAACTCTTTTGCATATTTCTAAAAATGATAGGGATATTATATTGGTCTCAGTGGCTACATGTACTCAAGCTGTTTGGAATAAGAGGAATAACAGAAGGTTTAAGGGCAAATCTATCTCTTTATACTCTCTTATAGAGCTCACAATAGCTAACATAAGGGAACAACTAATTATAAATCAGTTGAACTAGCACTGTAGTCGAGAACTAGCTCTCACATGGAGAATATAGTCCTTGCTGTATTTACTAATGCATGTTGCTCAAGAAACATTCATTCAACCTAGATTCATTCCAGAACAGATCAGAAATCCTTATCACCTGAGTTCAATTCAGTACAGCTCACAAAGTAGACATGCATATAAACCCCTAGATACTACATCATCTACTCACGGTTCACTACTGAAGTATAAAGGGCTTGATATTGACCTATTGGAAAAGAAGAGTGTTCTCATATTGCATCATCCTTAGTCGCATCATGATGGAATACTGTTGTCCCACCAGATCTTTGTTTGTTATTTGGGGAATGTTGTTATTCGGGGAGATTCAAAATTAATAAAGGATGGAAGCAATCTGAGTTGAGAAGTTTACCTGATTGAAGATCTTCCCATCCGTCTCGTCACTGAAGAGCAGAATCGCTAAACCTCCAAAAGAATGAAACGTTCGAAGAGTTAGGGAAACAAATTAGTTTGCTATAATCACGAAAAATTGCATTAGTTGAAGATGAGTTTGTTACTTGTGTTGAGAGTTTCTTGAAGCAGAGAAAGGAGGAGAATCATACTGGTGGAGACCCATCGCCTGCCTACAGCCAGAGCTTCGCCTCCACTTTCCCAATCGAGGAGCTGCTAAAGATTCGAGAAAGTGGATATTAGTTATACCTTAATTGTAAAATGATTGTTCGTTCATTATGCTCTACACGATGTCGTTTGTCTCAACCTCAGACACTCTAGTACTTCAAGTGGGTCTATCCCACGTGGGAGAGTCCCTCTCCAGATGTTATCTTCTCTAATCTTTTAATGAATTTTTTTAAATTCTAAAAAAAACATTTTAAGTTAAGCACCTGCCATTAGTAGAAATTTTCTCATCCTCTTCTATCTCCAGAAACACAAAATATAATACTTAGTTTTTGGTTACGTTGAACCTACAACATAACTGTTCTTAATTACATTCATATGACTATAGAGAGAGAGAGAGAGAGAGGGAGCTTTAGTAGAGTGTAACATGGCGTCTGATATTAGTGGGGCTAACCTGTTTTGTTAATCAGTACAGTTAAACAGGCTATGAGAAGAACGACATTCACAATTCCAAAGATAGTAGTGCATTAAAAAACATGAAGATCCTTAAATTATTTTGACTAGATAAGATATTGACACTTAATGACACAAATTACTTTATATGATTTCTATTTTTCCTCTTTCGTATATTTTTATCTTCATCCTTATTTTCTTATTTCGTTTAACTCAATTAAATTCTGTCTTTTGAATATGTCTTTCAATGGAGCGCTAAATAGCATTAATTTGAAGTCTTGATACAAATCTAGTATTTACTTTTTCTTTTTCTTTTGCATCCAAACCAAACCTCTAAGTTCTAAACAATTCATTTATTTAATTGATTGTATTCATCATACCTATCTTTTTCATATTCCCAAAACTAGAACTTTACAATTAAAAGAAAACAAATTGATTTAGCTTATTGCATAAATAAACATTATTTTGAAGGCCTTAATAAAAGACTAATGTGTTAGTTTATACTATAAAATCAATCAATTGATTATATATTTATGATATAACTAATTAAAAGTATTATTTATCTCATGCATATTTATTTTTTAAATAACATATAAGATAAAGACCATAGAATAGTTATAATTTATAAATAAAATTATTATATTTACATTACATTTATGTATTATCTCTAAATTATTCATAATTATTTTTTTATTAAGGCTGAACATTAATAGAGCAAAAATACTAAAACATGTTGTGTTCCTTCCTTATGAAAGAAGTAGTCAATATTATCAACTAAAATATTGAGATACTCAAACAAATATACTAGTATTTTTAGAGAACAAGTTCACCAATCTAACATAATATAAGAATTTCATGTAAAACATTACTTATGTGTTTATATAAATTCTAATTGTGATAATTGTATAAGTGATATTTTAACTTGTAATCTCTAAACTATCTCTTATAGGGACTGTTATATTTTGATACTACTTATGACCTATTATAGTCAAAAATAGTTTAGTTGGTAGTTATTAGTATGACATAACCTGTATAGAGGTAGTTGAATGAACATGTAAGATTCTTCACCTTAAGGTAATTAGGGACAATGTTCCATTATTCTCTATTGGTATTGATTTGAAAAATCCTTACTAAATTGGAATGATACTTTCAAAATAGTTTTCAAATATAATTAAAAAAATTTGTCACTAATGTTAAGAAACCAATACGGTTGGACTCAAATAAAGTATATTAGTTATTCTCTATTTCTAATTAAAACATTGTATCATAAAAGGATTAAATTATACAAAAAATTATATATAGAAAAGTTAGTTAAAAACTATTTTTGACATTTCTAATATTTGGGTGGTCATTATATGTTATTAGATGCCAATCAATGTATGGATATAAGTTGCTTAATTAAAAAATCGGAGATAAATTAAAGGGTTTCAATTGATCTAATCTTAAATATACTACAATTATAATTGATATCTATTGCTAATATATTAAGTAACATAATAGGTCATATACAAAGAATGATTGAAGAAAGAAAAGATAATTTAATCAAGTTAGACTTGATTACAAAGTTTTTGAAACTTTAAGGTCAAATATAAGATATTAAATAAATAAGCACCAATATCAAATATTGGATTTTATTTGAACCTAATTACTATTTAATTAGAATTAATTATGATTCTAATTAAAAATTAAAATTAAAATTAAAATACTACTTAATAATCTATAGAAAAAATTTTGGTGAGAGAAGTTCTAACTTCTCTCTACATACCAGGCATGTTTTGTGTGATCTAATTATAGTTGCTTTCCGTTAGCTTGAGTGGCCTCTCCTTTTCTATTTTTCAATTGCTCCCTCCTTCATTCATTAGCCTTCTTCTAATGTTTCTGTATTTCTTCTTTATATTTTTTTATTAATGTTGCCTTATGAGTCTCTTACTACTTCGTTTTGTTTAATACTCCTTTTTTAGTGTTGAGGCTTCTTGTTCTTCTCATTGATTTATGATAGACACACACATTATTTTTAGCATAAATTTCATAGTATATTGCTTATGTTTTAGATGAATTTAAAGGATTTTACTTAATTTAAGAAGTTTTGTCATTTTAGGTCATATTTCTTCCCATGCAAGGAATGTTAGAAAAGGATTTGATTGAAATGGAGCAATTTTGAAAGAAGTGGAGAAGAACCACATAACAAGGCAATATACATGGTCCCATATTAAGGGCGAGTATAAAAGTGATTGCTTCTATTTCTTCAATACACCTTACACCCCCTGTATTACCCTTTGTATGAAGAACACGTTGACATAAATAGTCCTTTGTATATACCTATATTGGCATTAGTAATTTTTAAATATAGCTCTAAAATTTTTCAATCATGGTAAAATGTTGAGGGAGCTTAATAATACTTTCATTAGTCTCATTCCTATATTTCACTCTCTTAATTCTCTAAAGGATTTTAGACTAATATCTTACTACAACACTATTTATAAGGTCATCTTTAAGCTAATAGTTGATAAACTAAAAGTTATTGTAGTATTCTATACATATCCTTCATAAGGAGCTTTTATTAAGGAGAGATATATTGGGGATAATATTTTAATTGCTTAAGGAGTTATTCAAGAACTATAATAGGAGACACTTAAGAAAGAACTGTGCATTTGTGATTTACTTTCACAAGGCCTTTGATTCCACCAATTTTAACTTTATCTTAATCTCCCTAGAGGCATTCATATTCCCAACAATTTTTATTAGTTAGATTGAACAATGTATCAAAATTGTATCTTATAGCATTCTAGTCAAAGGGGAGCCTTATAAACTCATCAAAAGTGCAAGAGGATTAAGGCAAGGAGATCTCATATTCTTATATCTTTTCAAATAGTGCATAGAAGTCCTTTCTAGGCTGATGAGATATATAATTAACGAGTTGAAAAACTTCAAGTTTCATTTTAAATGCTAGAAACTAAGGATATACAACTTATCATTTGCAAATGACCTTATTCTTTCTTAAAGGTTGATGTAAGCATAATTAGTGCTCTAATATCTATAATGAACACTTTTAAAAAGCATCTTAGTTTTACCATTGATAAAGACAGGAATTGAATATTTATTTATTTTAGAGCTCAATATATTTCTAATTGACTCTCCAATTTGACATGTTTAAAGATTATGAAGCCTCCTCTCACTAATTTTGGCATTCCCATATCCTCTAAGAGACCTATTTATATTGAATTTCATCCATTAATTGAAAGAATTTAGAAAAGAAACACAAACTAGCACAATAAAAGCTTTTCTCCAATAAAAAATTTACAACTTATCAATTTAATGCTCAATAGCCTCCATATATATCGGTTCTCTTATATGATGTTTCAAATAAGTTTAGTAAAGATGATAGAGTAATTAATAAGGAGATTTCTAATGTCAGGTGATATTTCCAAAAGATTACTTGCTAAGGTTAAATAGAGTGAATTATGTTTACCTAAGGAGGAATGATGTAGTGGAATAATTTCCATCAAATTCACTAATAAGGTCCCCATGATCAAAAGAATATATGTGATTCTCACTAAAAAGAATGAAAACTTCTAGAATATCCTTCTTAAATATAACTCTTTATAGACTATGGTTCACATCCTCAAGTTAAGGGAGAAAATTAAGGTTGGAATTCAAGCACATAATAGGCAATGGGGCTTTTATTTGGTCTTGGCATGATAATTAGACTAATTTTGGTCCTCTAAGTAATATGACAAAACTCACTCATCTTTGGAAAAATATTCAAACCATACTTTAGTTAAATATGTCCTTAGGAATAACCTAATGCTTCATCAGTTGGCAAGGACATCACTCATTAGTCATCTCTTTAGTTTTAATCTCAACTCTAATTTAGAGGACACAATTAAATGGTGTAGACTCCCAACTAATATCTTCTCTAATTCTATTTGTAAATTGTTATTAAGGAATCAATCTCTAAGGGTAAACTAACACAAGATAGTATTGTCTAAACAAGCTAGCCATAGAGTGTCCTTTGTCCTTTAGCTTACTATAAGGGAGAGGTTGAGTACATAAGATATGCTTAAAGGAATTCTCAACCTACCAAATTCTTATGCACTTTTCAATTAAAAAATAAATCAATTGAATGTCTCTTCTTTATGTGTAGTTTCTTCCTTTATATATGGGGAAAAAATTAAACTTCTTTGTAACTTAAGCTCTCCTCCTATAAGTTGGTTTGATCAAATAGTTAAGTCAAGGTATAATACAAGTAAAGGAGATCTGGTAGTTTAAAAAATTGCTTAAGGAAATGTGGTTTATGCCTTGTGGAAAGAAAGAAATCAAATGATCTTTCTTAAGAAAATCACTTGTAAGCATATCATATTAATAAAGATGTCAAGAATTATTAGAGATTAGTTGGTTGCTCATCAATTCCACCACAAATGTAACAATATTATTGCTCTTTATTAGAAATTGCCTACCATCGATTAATCATCACATTTCGTTAGAAGTTGTGAGAATTGTATTTGATTCTTATGAAAGGTTAAGAGTTTATTTATTTTTTATTTTTATGCAATTTTGTTTAGATTATTAAGCTTGAATGTAAAGTTGGTAATCGCAATGACATCTGGAATGATAATTGGAACTCTATTCATAGTCTATCATGGTTAGAATAATGTTGGTTCCTAGTGGCCCCTATATCTTCCATAATTCAGAAGTTTTTGGTTATCATTTCTTCTTATTCTTAAGATATTATTTGTCAAAAAATTGTATTTCTTCCCTCTTTAGGTTCCTTAATTTGCATTTCCATCTAACTTGAATTAAATAAAATTACTTTGTTATGTCATATATACTTTGACATTAATTCCTATTTTACATCTCCTTTTTAGAGTTATTTTTATAATTCATTTTAATTTCTCAAAAAATCAAATTAACAAAAATTTCAAACCTTATTATAAATAGTAGTAGGCTTTAAAGGAGATAGAACTTCTTATTTACTCCTATCTACACCATTTGTAGAGTTCTCTTAATATATTCATACATATACCATTAAAGATTGGTTGTTGCATTTAAAGGATTTCACAAATTAGTTTGACAAAAGAGCTACAAAAAAGAAATCAAACATCATAATAAGGTACGATTTTATGATTCATAGTTTATTATGTTTATGTAATCACCTAGTTATAGAATTAAAATGATCTTAACATTAGGAAAATGGTGAAAATTTTTATTTTTCTTTTTTTTTTGCACGAGGGATGAGGTTTATCCAACTTCCCAACATAACGGTCATTCAGTTCTTTAAAGAAAAATCATTTAAATTTATAGGTAATACTAGGTTTCACAATAATTCTTATTCAACTAGGTAGAGAATGTATCGAAATAATTTATACATGATTTCTCAGGTATTGAGTCTGTTCAAAATGACTAAGTTGGCAAGAGATGGAGTATTAGATAATATGGCATTATTGTTTTGTGTTTTTTATTAGGTAATAATTCGTAGCTTATAACTTGACCAATGATGACTTATTAATATATATACTTTGGTTTTTATGGATGTTATATTTGGTTATGATATTTGGTTTAATGTTATTGAAGTTTATTTTTGTATTATCAAGGCGCACAAAAGAAGGACAAAGATGTAACTAGAGCACCATCTCCTCCACTAGAAAGAAAAAAGGTCATAAAGTCAAAAAGAAAGACAATTAATAAGTATTTTATTAAAAATAATATGACGATAATATAAAATTATTTTGATTTAATGATATGTGTTTAAATGTTAATCTATTTTATCTTCTACACTTAGTGATTAATGCCTTAGAAATGCTTAGGATACTCATTTTTAGCTCATTTTTTTTATTAATGCCTTAGAAATGCTTAGGATACTCATTTTAGCTCATTTTTTTTTATCTTAGGTACATTTCAAAAGTAAAAGAACTAAAGTGACCCGAAAGCATGTCCATTGAAGCTATCTTCTCTATTTCCATACTCTATTGATTCATGGAACATGAAGAAAATGTTGTCAATATGACTCACTACCATCTAGAAAATTTCATAGCTATACAAAGTGAGTAAATATTGTTACAAAGCAACTCATTCACGTTAAACCATGCAAGCTATATAATGCAAGATTATTAACTCACGTGAGACACTATACACACTTGCTTCCATTCCATTTTTTTACCTAGCATTTAAGGTATAAAGAAGACATGTTATGTGAGACAAAAGGGGGCTGAAAATGTGAACCGAAAGAGATAAAAAAGGAGGGGTAGATGCATCACAAGACAGCTGTCCATTTTGCCACATTTTAACTAACATTCTAGATCAAAAGAACAAGTTTTTCTTGGGAGAGAGCTGGAGAGGGAGATCACGCTACACCTGTCCATTATGATTTGGATGGGAAACCTAGCTACAAAATAAGAAAAGAAAGAGGCTGAGGGGAGCAGTCAGTTAGAGGTGGGCTAAAAGGAAAATTAAACAAGTTACAGCTGAAAGAAGGAGGAAGACCGAAATGAAGGTAGAACTAGTTCATCTATTCGGTTAAGCTATCTTTCCATGCTTCGAAGCTAGTTTTTATCACAAAAAAAGAGTGGAAAGGTTGCTGTATTTTAGAGAACAAAATGAGGAATGTGGGGGCTGAATGTGAGAACTGAAGCTCCCATGTTTGTTGGTGAAGAAAACGTGAAAGTTGGAGTGCTTCACTGAAGCTGGTTTTAACGTAGCTGAAGAAAGAAGAGAAAAGAAACAAAGATGGGCATGAAATAGAGAGCTGGAAATAGTGTGGGAGCTGAAAAAGAAAGGAAGAAAGTGCGTGAAAAATAAGGGAAAAAACTGAAAGCTGCATGAGAGTTGTGTGAAAAAGAGAAGACAAAGCTTGCGGCAGAGAAGGAGATGCGTGAAAAGTAACCAAAAACACCAACATTAAATTGTCCCATCAAGCTACAGGGATAAAGGAGTGGCAATAGAAACAAAAGAAGGGTGGCTATAGTGAAAATAAAAAGGCTTGTGGAAGGAATTCGGTGATCAATCTTTCTTCAAATTCTTTCACATAAATGGAGGCTACTAAAGTTAATTGTTGGAGCTTGAGGATGGAGATAAAAGGCTAGCTTCCCAATATCTATTCAACGAGAATATCGACGCCAAGTCACAATTAAGCTATTTTGATCACTTTAAGGTTATAATTTCTTTTCGGATTGTTGTGTTGTTGGTGTTGATTGAATTCAGTTTTCGGATGAATGATCTTAATATGTTATTTTGATTGTTTTATTTTGAACCTACTGCTAAAACATTGAATGTAATCCGCAATCGTTACTTTTGATGTTTGTGAGTAGCATCTAATGATCGTTAATCATTAAGAATAACATAACTTAGGTTAGATAACCCAAACGTGTGAGGTTACTGCCTATATTGATCGTTTTCCAATTCGTAATGTAACTGCCTAATTGAATCGAGAGATCGTATCCTAGGTTATTCGGTAGTTAGGTTTAATTAATGATCGTATCTTGATTAAACACAACCTAAAGGAAAACTGAGATCAGTAGAGCATTCTATTAGTCTCAGATCAATAGTACGAAAAGAGTTGTAAAGACGTTAGGATGATGGAATATGCTTGATTGTGTTTAGGTCGAGATTGACCATAGAACCGAACCTTAATTATATTCAACACTTTTCTCATTTTCGATTGCTTGTTTTAATTTGTTTTGATAGTTTACTTTTTCTTTAATTTCTAAATTGCTTAAAAATGTAAAACCCCCCATTTTATATTTTCCTTGCATCAATTAATTTCGTTACGAAAATTAACTGAACATCCCCTGTGGATTCGATCCCGACTCACCATAACTATAAATTTTAGTGTGCAGAGTCAGGTAAATTTTACAGTGCACTCGACATGCACTATCATTTAAAAATTCAAGATGTAAATTGAAGATAAAGTTGTCACCTTCAAAACAAGTCAAAGAAGTAGGAGCATAGAGAACAAGCTACGATATTTGCATTAGATTAAACTAAATTAATATAGTTTGGTGATTGAATATTACTATTATTTGATTTTAAATAGTTTGCATAAGTATTTGTAGAATTTTAAAATGTGTTTTTTAGAAGGTTCAAATTAATGTAGAACCTTACTTTAAAGTAGATGAAGTGGGTCATCAATATGGGATTCAGTGAACTTCAAAGGATGGAATGGTTTAGGGTTGGGAGGGACACATGTTATTGGTTGTATGGTTGGTTTGATTTGGACAAGTAGTCTTTAAGAGTAAGGGAAGATCAAGCAAAGGAGATTAATGGTGGTACCATTGCATAGATTGTTAGGATGAGGCTTTGAGAGGATTACAAAATTAATGAGCACTAAATTATTATCAAATAAGTACTTAATAAAGTAAAGGGTGCACAAATTGAGGAATGCTTTTAGCTTAACTTCCTTTTATATGGGTTAGATGTTTCTTTTGTATCCAAATAGTGATTATGATCAATATACAACTGCTAGATACTGTAGTTGATATTGACAATTATGAGCAGCTTGGTTAGGGGATTCTGTCTTGGGCCATCTTTACAAACGAGCCTACAAGTTTTGCCAAGCTATAAAAGACAAAGGTGTTATACCTTGAATGGGTCGATGTGTAGTTGTATTGATGGTGAACCATATGTCATAAAAAGTGAATCTTGTCAATTGATATGCAGACTTGTATATAATGTTTTAAAATTTAAAATCAAATTAATTTATAATTTATTTGTAGATATTTAATACTGACATGTTATGAGCGAACTGACCTTTTAAAAGGGGAACATGGTGAGGATTATAACTTGGGGCAATGTCAGAATCGATAAGTGATTGGCCTAGGGTTAAGGTTAATATTAATTTCACCGCAAATGCACGATATAGTTGTAATTAGCATAGGCAAGTACGATTCGGTCCCATGAAAATGATAAATACTAATAGTTACCCTTTTTTCTATTATCTAGCCTAAGAATAAAATTTTTGAATTTTAATTAAAACTAAATCTAAAAAATAAAAAAACTTAATATTAAAAAATTATGAACTTAGAACAAGTAGAATATTAAGAAAATTAATATCAAATAGTAGTGCCTAGGTAATAAATCCCCTTAAGAATTCTTGATGTAACATCCCCTCACCTAATGTATAAGTGAATAGTGACATATGCATGCATTCACATATGCACATGCATAATATGATAAGTGAATGTTACACATGAAATGTTTATACATGCATACATGATGTTTCCCGGTTT
>JAOTAY010000006.1:21492190-21514816 GCA_025629805.1 Erythroxylum baracoense | reverse complement strand
TTTGCCTCTCTTCTCTACTCTGTTATATTTCGATTTGTTTTTGTTTGTCTTGTGTGTTTTTAATTCTCTGTTTTGTAACACTTCGCGAAAAATTTAAAAGATCTATTCAACCCCCTTCTAGATCATTTTCAGATATAACCTACAAATGCATTTAGAGAGAGTTAAGTACTAAATATACAACAAAACTATAAAATATCAAGCAAAACATGTTAAATATGGGTCTATAGTTATAGTCAAATATGCATTTATAATAAGATGTTAGATGTTGGCAGGGTTTCAAAATAGGAGTACAGGAAGGTAAAGATACTTTTTTTTTGAAAAATTAAATTGATTAACAATAATAATAAGAAAAGAGAAGAACAACGTTTGGAGGGCTTTAAAACTCTCCTACACCAAAGAGCCAATAGAAAATATGGCAAACTTTACAAAACACTAAGATCTAACACAGAAAAATGATAGTGTATAACAAAACATCAAGGCCTCTAGACATGACAACATTTAAAGTCTAAACCTTTTAACCCACATCGTTATGTAAAATAAGATAAGAAATCCCCAATGTTTCAACCATTTTGTCTTGTTTTACCTTATTAGGGTGGTTGTAAGGTTCTGGAGATCACCAACCTCTAGGGGGACATGCATGAGTGATTCATAGAGGAGAAGCTTAAGGTCAATTTGACAAATTCTTCAAAGTGTGATATCTAACTTTCTTGTGCTTTTCCTCATATCTCTTTCTTCACTAGTCCATTAGTTAATAGTCTCAACAACAGATGGGTTCTTAGTCAAGACCCAGCTTTATATCCGCTTAGCCCTCTATCACCTTATGGTAAGTCTCCCATCTGATGCTTTCTCTATGGTACATTTGAGTTGCATACTTCACTATATTCTTTGTAAGATTACTAGTTTAGATGAACATTCCTTAATCGATCTTGAGGAGATTATTTGCTATTTGACCTTAGTATAAACAAACTTAAAATTTTGTTGTGACTTCTACTAATATCCTAGAACCTACCTAGGTTCCTTTTAGCCCATATTTCCTTAATGTAAGTTGCAAAAGAAATTAGGCAGATAATTGTATTAGGCAAATAAGCTAAAAATAATGTTGGTGGAAAATTTATAGTAACATTTTAATAGACTAAGTGTAAAGATTTCAAGCAAATGGTATATATTGAAGAACCTTTAGATAGTTTTGGAATATATTTTAAATAAAATTTGACATTGTAATTTAAATATTTATACGAAGGAAACTAGAGGCAAACATTGATAATGTTACATGAACAAAGTTGGTGACATCTGGGAAGGAACCTATATCTCGTAGAATAACTCTAACTTTTAAATTTATGCATGATAAGTGCCTCCACAGAAAAGCCAACTCAAAAATAAGGTAACATAGTAATTATGTTATGATAAAACTAATGTTTATACATATGCTATTGAATATCATTAACATTTATTCTTTTTGGTTAAAATGTACTTACAGGTTTACTAATAGTGACATTTAACATAACAGGTGATTCCAAATTTACTTTATGCTATATGGTTCCTTTATATAAAGCTTATGATATGAATTTCTAACAATTTATTTAGCAAATTTTCATCAAATTTGTTACTTGAGATTGTATTCCTTAGAGTTCATCTAGGTAGGTACATAATGGAATTAATGCTTGTGGTGAGTAATTTTGGTTGGTTGTAAACAAAATGATAATAAATGTTGTAATGGAATTGGAATTGATGTTATAACCTTATTAAGTGAACGTAAACCATGTTTTAGACAAAAATATGGACAAATCCTTATCATCTATTGCTTGTCTTGCATCTGGTTTCCAAGTATGCAAGCAATATTAGTAAGGATTTGGATATTAACATCGATGCATGCATGCTAGCTTAGTTGATAGGTGTGAATTATAGTGTGTTTTTTAGGTGTTAGAGTGTGTTTTTATTGTTTACTTAGATGATAATCACGTGTTTAGGATTGAGATTTATGTTCTTGTTAGTGTTATGTATGTTTTGTTTGATTGATTGTTTAAGGAAAGAATTTGCTCTTAATTGTACGTTTTAAAGGGTGTTTGATTTGTTTAATGATGAGTGGAGAAAGGAAATTTTGAAGAAAGAGCTGGAAATAAGATCTAGCGCGAACATGCATGGAGCAGGAGCACAGTGGTGAGCCCTCTAACATAATCATGATAGAGAGCTAGAAAAAGACCATATATGATTGTGCATGGGATGCATGATCGTGCAAGGAGCTTTTTCAGGTCACCAGTTTTTTTCGTATAATTTTGACAATTAGAGGCTATTTTCGGAACAAAAACACATAAAAATCCTAGATAAAAACCTAGAAGGCTCAAGAATATAAAAATGAAGAGAAAACAACAATTTGCAGTTAGAAAACATAAAAAAGGATATCAAAAAGAGTAAAATTTGAAGAACAAAAGCTGCAGAATTCTAGTGAAAGGAAAAGAAGAGATGACATTTAGATTCAATTCTCGTATCTTTTCATTATTTCCTTACTGATATTGAATATTAATGATGATTCAATTTGCATACATAGCTACATCTATGGATTACTAAATTCCTTTTAGTAATTACTCTTGACTTATTTTTTAAACTTTACATTCTTGATTTAAAGAAATATGCTTAAGATGTTTATTGCTTTATAGCCAATTAAAATCGAGAGATTAGATTGGATTATTTATATTGTGTTGTACAGTAAGAGCCGATACCTTAATAGACCTATAAACATCAAATTAATAGGTAATTGAAGAGAGATCTTAATTGTGTATTAGTTACCCATAGGATTGCTTCAATTCCAATTGTATAGTTAGTAAGAGTTTTGAAATATCAAGAGATCACAATTCAATTTCTATCTAATTTAATTGGGATTACTTGATTACATCCTAAGAAAGGGTATTAGATATCTAGGGTTAAGTAGTATTAAATCAAAAAGGTGAAGTGAGAACAAACAAGGATAGAAGTAATTCTTAGTTTTCATCATTAATCAATCAATTCACTGTTACTTATTTTATTGTTTAGTTATCAATTCTTTATTTTTTAGTTTAAGTCTTAATAACTTATCTTATTATTTACCTTAAATAATATTTACAAGAATTATTGGGTGACTACTCTCATCCTTATAGGATGATACTTATTACGTTAAAAGATATGATCTATATACTTACAGTAAAGAAAGTTTTTCATTTAAAACATGAACAAGTTTTTTTTAATGCCATTGTTGGAGACTGTTTTAAAGCATTTACTATAATTTGAGTTACCTTGATTTACGGATTTTAACACTTTATTATGTGATTACAGGTGCACGCACATGAGATCTACAAGGAGTTCGAGCAAACTAAAAGACACACAAGTTAGTGACATTACCAAGCAAGAGAGGAAGATTAAAAAAGCGAGAAACATAAAAACAATAGAGAGGACAATGGTAGACGAAAGAAATCAAGGAGAACAACAAAGAAGCTTTGTGGACTTCGTGAGGCGATGGTTTAATGCTAATTAATAAGGAATATAAAAACCACCATTGCAAACCAACATTTTTGAAGTTAAACGACGCTCTGAATATGCTACAAACCAATATCCAATTTTATGGACTGTCCAACGAGGATCCCAATGCTCATTTAGCCAAGTTTTTAGAGATTTGTAATAAATTATGATATAATGGGCTATCGAAAGATGCAGCCAAGATGAGGTTCTTCTTGTTTACACTTAAAGATTGAGCCAAGGCATGGTTGAATTCTCTCAAACCAAAGAATGTCGTAACATTAACTGGTACAAACCTTTTTGGGTAAAATATTTCCCCTTAGCAAAGACTACTAGAATCATAAAAGAGATATCTAATTTTCAAACAAGCAAGGGAATCATTGTACGAATCATGGAAGAGATTCAAAGAGTTACAAAGCAACTGTCCACATCATAACCTGCCTAAGATGTAGCAGTTGGTGGTTCAATAATGAGGAAAACAATTGATGTTGCATGTGATTTGTTGGAAAAGATGGCAAATAACAACTGTCTATGGACGTCAAAGAGAAGTAAACAACAAATAACCTTTAGATATTAAAAAGGAGTGCTTGTTATGGATTCAGTGTCAACTACAGGCTGAACCAACAAACTTAGCCAAACAATTGAACATCTTAAAAGCCACTTCTTCTAACCCACTTAAGGCAATTTAGCTTAGATGTGAATTACATAGACAAGAAATTCATGCCTGAACTAATTGCTTCTTAATGAAAAACATCAATATGGAGTAGCTCAACTATATAGGAGCATAATATAGTTAGGGTGGTAATAGCTCCTATTCTTATACTTATAATCCTGGGTGGAAGAACAACAAAATTTTTCTTGGCATTGGTTACATCTATGCCTTGTCTCTTTTATCATAGCTTTTTTTATTGCAAGGATGCAGTTTACCTAAGATAAAGGCACCTCAATGTCCTCTTCTATTTCAAGAATAACACCAAAATCACCAAACACCTTATCAATAGATAAACTACTAATAATACAAATGATAGTGAAAGTCTCTGCAGCTTTCAATTTTGGTGACAACTTATTTAAGAGGATAGTTGAGCATTCCTCGTCTACCATAACCATTAATAGTTCCTCTAACTTTGACTTAATTTTAGAATTTTCTTCTAGAACTTAACGTCCTTATGTATTTATGAAAGATCCTTAAAAATAAATTTTTAATATGAATTTGTTTTAATGGTTTCAAAATTTTACTGAATTGCTCATCTATTTTCTCTTTCTTTAGTCTTATTGAGTAAGAAATTTTGGGTTGTACACGTCCACTTCTTTCTTCACCATGTGATCCTCCTTAACAACATCTTCTCTTACAGCTTCTCCCTTCATATCATTGGTCATAATGATTGCTTTTTACATGCTATAGCATCAAGCACCGTATTGCTACGTAGTGACCACTAAAATCTCTCAACGATAGAAATCTTCTCATCAATTCTTATAAGACTAGTTTCTTTTTTCATTATTGTTATTGCTGATATTTAAGCACAGATGGCCTATGGGCTACTTGATTGCTCCTTAAAAAAATTAGGTGATTTTTTTACCATGAATTATAGGTTTTTTTGTAAAGGTTGTTCTGTCATTGGAAACTCTTTATGTACTCCACTTTCTCAACTTGCTCAGCATACCTTATAATTCTAACTTAACAATCACTACTCCTTTGTCCACCTTATGCAAGTCATAACATAATTCTTGAGCTAGTCTTGTTGGTACAATTAGGCTATCAAGTTTCTTCACTAAAGCCTCCACCTGAGCTACCAATGCAATAACACTTCCATATTTCTTATACCTATTTGCTTGCTTGTCCTCGACCTTCCTAATTGTGATTCGTAGTTATTCATGGTCATCTCTTTAATAATTGTGATTCATATTTGATTGCTTTTCCTCGACCTTCCTAATTTGAGTGTGCCTGAGATCATAATTTGGAAGAAACATATATAAATGTGTCATAGGTTGTGCCTTTGGTGAACAAGAATTATAAAAGATGATGGAAATTAGGGCTTTAGGAGCTCTAAGAATTTTCTTTTAGTCTAGAATTCAATTTTAATTAGGGTTAGCAATCACCTACCTGAAGGGAGTATAAGAACACATCTAACATCCATTTTTAATAGAGAAAGATCAAAAGTTACTCTAGAGAAGCAATCACCAATAGAGGATAAATATTTTCATTAGATAATACTTTAGAATTTCTTCCTTTCAAATGTTGCTTTCATATTTACAAGAATGCTAAATGCTTTAATATCTAGATTAGATGAAACCGTAATTGATTTTTAATATTTTTTAATTCAATTTTCACTAAAGGTTTCTATTTACAAATGAGAAACTATTAGGAAAGAGTGACAGATAATATCATGAAATGAAACTTTAAGAGTTGTTTTATACCATTTTTCAAATAGAATTTAAGTAGGAAAAAATTAACTTAATAAGCTATCATTTAATGTTTGTTGAAGAGAATGTCTTTGTAAAATGAAAATCTCTTTAATCATAAAATTCACATTAATATGTTTGGTAAAAAAGAATATCTTCATTTTAGTATAGCATATTTCAAAAACAATCTTAATAGATTTTGTATGTGTATGTAAAATGTAGACATTTTATTAAGTAATTTTCTTGATTTTGATGTTAGATTACCTTGTTTTACTTAGCTTTTGATATATTTGTAGTTGATTATGCAAATTTAACCTTGGGATGATGTTGTTCAAGAACTGAAGACCATTTTAAATAAAATCATTAAGAAAATCCAAATTCTTGGTTGAACATAGTTTGGCCCATGCCCATGTGCTAGCCTTTGCTCTAGATGGATCAACTAAAGTAAGTGACACAACTTTAGCAATGGGTACGTATGAGACCTTACGTAAGTTAAAAGAGAAATAGGAAAATTTGCAGGTTAGTGACATGATTATGTTACAGACATCACCTAGAATAAGATCCACAATTTACTGACACGGTGGTGCTAGAGACCAAGTCCATCACCTAAAGAAAACAGTGAGATCTACGGTCTAAGCCATGGCTATGCATAAAACTATCTTAGGTAGAGTAAAACGTATTTAAGTATAAAAACCCTAAATTTTTGGATAAATAAATATTAGAGACTTTTTTTTTCTTTCTTAAAGCTATTAGGAGGCTTAAAAAACCATTAGAAAGTCAATTCTAAGTTATTTTTCATTGTAGAATCAAGATCTAATCATCTCAATATATTTAGTTATCTTTGAAAGTTAAGATTTCATCTATTGATTTTTTTCAATTTTAACTTTTGATTTTGTTATTTTAATCATGCTTCGTGACTAAATACTTTTCTAGATTTAAATAAAAAAAATCCTTGTAATTATTTTTATATATATTGTTTCATATTCATTTATAATATGAGATATATTTCTATGAATTACTTTTGATCGACCTTAATGTAGGTGTATTCATAACAGTACCTAAATCTGATATAAATTCAATTGTGGACACCTCAAAAGAGCCTGCTTATGAGTGAACAATGACTTAAGTGGTTGGGGTTCAACAAGATACTTGAAAGAAACTTACATGATCTTCCTAGTGTTAGGGTAACCTTTCACAGGATTTCACAAATCTTAGTACATTAAAATAGGTGTTGCTTCATGGTGGAGATATGGGTTAATCAATTGGAGAGTATATAGTTGTAGCTTGAGAGAGAGTAGTTTTGGTGTCTAAGATATCTTATCGGTCTAGAAAATATTTTCAGTCTGGAAGTGAAAAAAAGGCACTACTAAAGGAAGTAGTAATGATAAATTGTCTTATCATTGATTTTCTTATAAACAAACATGTTATTTTCAAGGTATCTATTTAATATTACCCAAGAACAGTTCAAATAATATCTCAAGAAAAATGATAAAAATGCACCTCCTTCCACCCAAAGTTGGGTCAGATTAAATGTCTTGTAGTGGTGGAATTAAAACCATTCAAAGATTATGTACTCTTTATGAAGTATGAAAACTAAGACCTCTTCAGCAATTATCCCCATCATATGTACACAAAAATGAAAATGAGTGCTTTGTCACCATCATATGTATACACAAAATGAAAATAAGTGCTTTCTGCATCATTTATTCTCCCACTATAGGCTTGGGGTGGTACGGCAATATCTTTCTTGACATGGTTGTGCAGTAGCTTCCACTTTCAGGAACTAAACTTCTCGTGGTAATCCAAGTCTATAAAGAAAGTACGTATTTCCATTGGAGCCAGCTCCACTACTAGCTTTGCAGGGTCGACAGCTCTTCCTCTCACTACCTTATGCTCTTCTCTATCAGGGTATGCTACCTTCCAAGCTAACCTTTTCTTCTCCATGTCTGCTCTTTCTTGATTTGCTGACAAACTCAACTCTGTCACTTTGCTTATCTGAAAACAAAAAAACATTCTAGAAAGTGGATGCTTCTAAATCAATGAAAGAAATGTAATATTCCTACTAACTTGCCTTCTTATTTGGAAATAGTTTTCTCAGTTCCACACTAGCCATCACAGAATAGTCCTTGTCCTCCCCAATCTTTGCAGACACCAAATTGCACAGAAAAATCAATAGTTTTAGTTAGTGGTATCTATATGTGCAATTAAATGGAAGTAGATCGGTCCAAAACTTAAGAACTTCACAATAGACAAATACTAAACCAATTTATAAACTAAAACACCCTCGAGAGTTGAAAGTTACGGAGAAAAAAGATAAATTAGCAAGAATTGACAAAATCTCTGGGGAGATGATCAAGAAAAACCAAAAGGTCTCAAACAGAGGAGAAAGAAAGAAAACCAAAGTTCTAAATCAAAATCTAGATGATCTTTAGAACAGAAGGCATAGAAGTCTCATAATCATAATGGAATAAGTTTCAAGGCTAAAACAAGCTGGTCTTTTCCTGTTGCCAAACACCAACACTTTATCCAGCAGCCTTTTGTTTCCAAAAGAACTTGTCCTTTAGTATGCCACAGATTCTCCAGCATCCAAGCTTCTTTTATAAATTTAAGTATCGTCAACCAAAATGTCACTCATTCTTTAAATCGTCCTATAACTCTATCCTATAGAAAGCAAAGAGAAGACAAAGTATCAAAAACACACAACCCATGCTGCAAAGCTGAAAAGAATAAATTCCACCAAGTTTGATAATCCCATAAACGAAAACATAAAAAGGAAAGGGAATGCATTTTTCAGTAATTTGCTCCCTACTCCACCAAGGAATTGAAGTCCAAGTAATACCAAGTTGGGATTGGGATCCATACACGGGGACCAAAAAGATTAGTTAAGAGACTCAAGGGGCAAGGTAAAACCTCGAAGAGGTGAGCCAGCCGAAGAAGTACTTTTCCATTTTCAAGTTCCTGCAATTTTCAGGGATAAATAGACATAAAGCAAAGTCGAACTCTTTCAGACTGCCAAACAAGGATAAGTTTCAAAGTTTTACATTGACGTTCTTGGTAACATTGGGTGAAGTTTTTGAAATAACTATAGCTGATAGCCTTAATGATGCATTACTGTCGAAGGAGATGAAGAAAGCTAGTTATGGAACACTTGCAACATCTCTCCACATACCTGGAGAGTTATCAGAGCAACATTTTTAGGTAAAGAATAGGATGGATCAATGCCTGAAAACTTCGACACATGGGAATTCAACCAATTGCCTCCATTCTGCAAAATATAACATTAACCAAATAAGCATTGCAGCCTTGTGAAATCAGTCAACTTCAGGTTTTGTCTCACCTGTTCCGTAAATGCTAAGAGAATTGGAGAGTATATCTCTTGGCCAAATGTTCGACGCCACTTAGCACCTTCTCCCAAGTGATCAACTCTGACAAAAAATTTTCCTTGTACCTGAAAAAATGCATTTTAGTGAATATACAGATTTTAAAGATTCTTAAAGCAGCTAATAGCCATAGGAATAAAATGCATCCAATTTCAGCTTATAAATACAAATTGGTAATCAATGCTTACAGTTAAACCTTCACATTCATCCAAAAGACAAACTGTCTCGTTCAATACCTCACCAACACCCCTCAAGTCATCATGTAGCAGCCTCCTGCAAACATGAAGTCATTACCAACAATCACCACAAGCAAAACCAGTCCAGTGGAGAAAAAGCATCAGAAAGGATAAAAGCTTATGATGATAAATAAAAATATGAATTATAACAAACCTATGGAGCATCAATTCTACTTGACCATCCACTAGGCTCGATCCTCCAACTGATCGATCAACTAAAATTGAGAGCTCAGAATTGTTGTCTTCCACATAAACACCAAGATTTATCTACAGTAGAAGTATTAAATGGATAGGTTAATACTTCTATGGCACACAAAATTAAAAAAGGGGATGGTAAGAATTTTTGGACAATGGACTTTGAGAAATTGAAATCTTGTAAAATTAATTTAAAGCTTGCGAGCATTATCAAATGGAAGAGAAGATGGATATGCCTCGAAGCAATTTGTCAGCCAAACTTGACCATACGAAGGAAGTAAACCAGTATAGGTAGGATGCTAGTCATTTAAACCAAATTGACCAGCTTATGTTAGTGTGCAGTTAACCGAAGGCTAGGCTCATGTCAGTAAGTGCCAGTTGTCAATTAGTATCATCGACATCTAGGGTTGATACACAACATAGACTGCTTCCTGAAAGTGCTCAAAGACAAATTTTCCACAGTTTAGATGATGACATTAAACATCATGCATTAAGAAAGCAAACTTGGTCAGTATTTAATATTGTAACTTCCTGCAGCTACTTCCAAATGGTCAAACAAAATGGATCACTTTAAAAGTGACCCCTAATATACAGTTGTGTAACGTTGAGAATGCATGGTAAGGACTCCTCTAAGACTCGAGTGTATAGAAGAATAATTTACAACATGTTGAAATAAGTAAATGGACCACAATAAGAAGTTAAACAGAATTAACATACAGGGTAATAATTTCCAGCAATTGGTTGGAAAACTTGAAGGTCCCAGTCTTTCCTGAAGTCTCGAATCTACAAACCACAGGATACAAGTTAAGCTTCTCTCATCTACAACCTATTCTTCCAAAAACAATGTGTACTGAAGTAACAAACAGTCATACTGGCTGGCAAGACGAAGATAATACCGAATTAGTATATATTAAATTTAACAGATTAAATTACACAAAGAAGAGAATGATTCCAGTGAGTTAAACATTACATGATGTTAGGCAGTAGCTATTTTTGTACCCGTTTAATGAAGTCGCGTCCATTAGAGTCAGTGTAGAATGTTCTATTGGTCTTCATGGCAGTTTTAATTTGTGTTGTGATCTCTTTCCCAACTCCATCATTCACAGGAATAGGCCCAATCTGTTATTATGTCCAGAAACTTATCAAATGAAAAATATAGACAACTTTAAGCCATACAAAAACCATAACAAAAGGAATGCAGAATTTTAAAACAAAAAGAATTACAAAAGATAATAAATTACTCACACTGAACTCAACTTCAACATGCTCCTTTCCTTTATAGACTCTGGTAACCTGTGAAAGTTGTAGCAACCTGTTATTGGAAGTAGAATAACTTGACGACACAAACAACCCAAGTTGCTATGTAGCACACTTCAGTCAATATATTTGATGTCTGGAAACTAGAGGTACGCCAAAAGTTATTTTGGATACGAAATCAATAGTAGGGCTAGATTAAAATATAGATGGGAGAACACAATGACAGAAGGTGTCCACCTGAGATATCCATGGGTTAATCTGCTGATGCACTTCATCCAGTAATGGTCCCCTGACAAAAGTTAATGGAACCTGCCAAAAGAAAATCAATCCCAGAAGCTTTCAAATGCTCTAAGTTTCCTGCACACTACTAACAGCCCCTTAGATGACAATAAAAGTGGTTGATCACTTATTAATTCAACACAACTACCTGGTACCCAGATTGTACTGAGAATGTATCATTTGGGCGGAATATGTATGCACCAGAGGCCTTCAACAAATAAAAGTACATTATCAAGGCAAGTAGATTTAGAACAGCTATTAGTCAATGAGTAAAATAAACTCCACAAGCACCCATGTATAACAACATGAAATCCTGGTACTGCAGAGATTTGACTACCTGTGGATCTTTGTCAGTTCCATCATTTCCAGTATAATAGCTATATGATTGATCAACTGAGGTGATGACCTTCATATATTAATCATTAAAAGGGTTAGAAAATTTTACAAATTTTTATATTCATAAATTTTCCACATTATATTGAATTATCCAGAGTGACAGTAATTGGGAGAAGAAGATCAGATGAGAGGAACAAGGATGAAAAGAAATTGTCATAGGTAGACAGTTTATTTCACGGTGGAATATAAAGGTCTCTAAACTATACATACCAGGTTTCTGTTATTGACATAATGAGTAAGTTTGCATTCAGCTGCAGAATAAAGAAGCTTCAAATTTCCTTGACCAACGGTAATGGTATTACTTGTACTATTCACTGACGAGCTTACAAGTGAGACTGTCGAACTAGGGCCTTTGTGAAAATCAATTTTAAAAAGAACACTTGGTTAGTACTCTAGCAATATCATTTAGTAGTCTTTCTTATAACAAAAATCTATTGAGGTAAAGAAGTAATAGAGTAAACCTACCAGTGCCATTTGTATTTGAGACAATGTAAGTGCTGAGACCAAGGGCTGGTAAAGATACTGGAAATGCAAGCCAATACTTGGGCGTTTGACTTGGGAATTGACCTAAATATGCTTTGACATATTTATTTCTTATGCTTAAAGTTCCATTTGATATTGGCAATAGTTGAGATTCAATTTGTCCTCCACCAGAATCATGAACTGTGACTTTCTCAGAGGAAACCTGCAGAAGGTTTGACTTCTAAGTTAGTAATATGCATTTAAACCAATTCCAGAGATACTGTTGCATGGTATATGCATATCTCGTCCACTGAACTTGACAAAAAGATTCAAGATGGAATACAACTGCCTTTATTCAGCAGTTGAATTTGTTCAGAGCCTCAAGAAATCATGTGTATTCATTAGCAACTGACAGCAAAACTACCAAGGACATAATTATTCATCTCAAATCCAAAAATTAACAATAAGGCCTTTCCAGATGCTAACAATACTGAGAGGAGTGGCATGAACTTTACATGTAACAAGGACTCCTTGCATGCATGTGCAGCAGTTACTGAATAGCTGAAAATTAATCAAGCTCAATACAAAGCATATGCAAGTAAAATTGACAGTAAGTTACAGAACTGCATGGGGGAACATCATGATAAAACAATTACGAACCACTTAGACCGACTTCAGCACAATAGTTTAGATGTCACTCATTAGCAAATTTGACATCAAGAACGAATTCCAACAATGATCATCCTTTTATGGAAGGAGAGAACAACACCAGACTCGTGACTACTTAGAGAAGGCCAACAAAAGTGCATATTCTGAAAAATAAAAACCAAGAAAAATATTGAGGCAGCCAATCAAAGAAGCAGAGAAGGAGTAGATAGCCAACAAAAGATGTCACAACAATCAAATTACCTTCAAAAGGTCACTATTAGCATCTTCTAAAACAGGAAAACGAAAGCCTATTCACCCTCTTGTACCTCAAAGGACAGTCTTATATTGTCTAATGAACAAACTAAATTAGCCATCAGATCATTATTTACATACGTACCCACTACCATAAATAATGCATTACAGTCATGGTGTAAATAGTTCAAGCCTAGATCAGGTCATGATGGAAGGACTCACTGGAATTCGTATTACTTCCTCTCTACTCCATCCCATAGGATTGTAAGCAACAACCACCTATGAGAAAGAAGCAAACCCAAGTGAATAAGAAATATGAAAGATCCGTCTTTAGATCTTCAAAAGGAAAAGCAAAAGGATACAGAAAACAAAAGAGAATAAAACACCCGTACCAAGTTTTTCCCATCTGACAAAACAGACTCGGATGCGGGGCAGTAACTTATGTTCAGAAGAGGACACTGCAAGCAAAATTAAAAATGCCAGTTAAGTAAATTTTTCCAGTAAATGTTAGAAGAATAAAAAAGGGAACATTAAGTAGAAAGTTCTTTAGGGAAAAACTATTTTATTATAAGTTAATTAGCATCATTTTCCAGTATCTTCTCATCTTTCCTTCTACGCATGACACTTAACATGACAACAATAGTATTTGTTACTGTTACAGATCATGAATAAATGTACAGATATTATGGGGATTATAGCTTGATTCTAGGAAGCTTAATTGTAGGGATTGACAATATCTCCCTACCATCTTTAGGCATACAACATGTATATAAATAGAGGTGTATAGTAAATACAAAACATCAAGTATTAATAACATGGCATCAGAAAGTTTATGCCAAGTGCAGAATTTCAGCATAATTTCAATGTTCTCCAACTTGACATAGTTGCAAGTTTTCAGGTCAGCAGCTTAAGGTGACATTTTAGTCTCACTGCCAGACAGTTGGATTGGCCAGCCACTGATTGGCCTCTGTTCGAAAGCCCGTGAGGTATAAAATCACTGAAAATAAGTTTTCAGGTCTTAATTATTTAAATTGGAGCAAAACAATTAGGATTTATTTGAGCAGTATTTCAAAGGATGACCATCTTACAGATGATCCACATTCTGATAATACAAGAAAGGGAATGGCTAAAAGATGATGCCAGATTATTCTTGCAAATTCGGAATTCAATAGATACTGAAGTGGTTAGTATGATTAATCACTGTATCTAAGGAATTAATGGAATACCTGGAATTTTTGTATGTGGAAAAAGAGAATATTTCTCATATCTATAATGTCTGTAAGAATTTGTATAGGGCTGAACAAAATGATCTGTCTCTTCAAACCTATTTTATGAATTTCAAAAAGGTTTATGAGGAACGCAATCTTTTGTTATCTTTTAGTTCTTATATCAAGGTGCAACAAACTCAATGGGAGAAAATGGAATTCATGAACTTTTCTAATGGTCTCAATTCTCAATTTGATACAACAAAGTCACAGATCCTCTCCAGTGCAAAAATTTCCTCCTTTACATGAGATATTCTCCAAAGTTCTACGTACAGACAATACTATTATTGCTCCACCTGTTCAGGCTTCAAGTGCCCTTGTTAGTTGGAATAATGAACATTCCTCGAATTGAAGTCAAAATAAAGGAAACAATATGGTGGGTAGGGAAAAGAGGAATCATGATACTAGAAGTGTTGAATGTAACTACTATCATGAGTTGGGTCATATCAAACGTACATGTCCAAAACTGCAAAACAAATTAAAAAAATTTCACTCAGCTCATGTTGCAGCTATTTATACCACACCCAACACATCTTTAGAAAGTAAACAGTTTTAGTTTCTATTTTGTTAAATTTCTTCAGTACCAAGAAGCCATGCAGAGCTCATCTAACTCTATCACAGGCATTGATAAAAATAGGTAATCTTGATAAGTATCTCCTTTCTTCCTCCAACAACCAATGGGTCATTAATTCTAGTGCTAATAATCATATGACAGGTAATCATAATCTTCTTACTAACTTTTCACCCCACAACTCTCCTTCCAAAGTCACTTTAGCAGATGGTTCTAACTCATTTGCTCTTGGTTATGAAACTGCTTAGCCTACTCCCTTACTTTCCCTATCATACGTGGTAGGCCAACTAGGATTTTCTTTCAACTTAATATCTGTTAGCAAAATTACTCAAGCTCTAAATCGTTGTTTCTTTTTTTATTTTAGATTAGTGTCTTTTTTAGGATTTTATGACAAAGAAGATTATTGGTAGTAAAAATGTATCAGGAGGTCTTTTCGTTCTAGATATCCATGAACAAGTGCCCAGACCCATTACTTGCTCGGCAATCTCAAGTCTCAACTCCTTTTGAAGCACACTGTCTGTTAGGCCATCCATCCCTGTTTATGTTGAAGAAACTATATCCAAAATTTAAAACAGTGTCGTCTTTAGATTGTGAGTCATGTCAATTTGCCAAACATCATCGTTTGCTTAATGTTTCTCAAGTTAATAAAAGAGTCAGTTTTTCGTTTGAGTTAGTTCATTCAAATGTTTGGGGTCCATGTCCCATTGTATCTAAAACTAGGTTTCGGTCTTTTGTCACCTTTATCGATGATTTTTCTCGGATGACTTGGCTTTATTTAGTGAAAAATTGTTCTAAGCTATTTTCCCATTTCACCGCTTTCGGTGCTAAAATCAAAACACAATTTAATCTCTTTGCATACTTTGCAAAGTTATAATGCCAAAGAATATCTTTATGATCCCTTTCAAACTTACATGCTTAAAAATCTCATCGTTCACTAAACTTCCTATGTAGATATACCATCTCAAAATGGTGTAGTTGAAAGAAAAAATAGACATTTCCTCGAATTAGTCAGAGCACTTTTATTCTACAACCATGTATCCAAGTGGTTTTGGGTTGATGCAGTCTCTACAACATTTTTTTTTATTAATCGTATGCCATCTTCCATCCTTCATAGTAAGATTCCTTATCAAATTCTCTTTCCTATTAGACCAGCCTCATATATTTGGAAGTACATGCTTTGTCCATGATATTCATCCTCAAGTCACCAAATTAGATCCCAAATCTATAAATTATGTCTTCTTGGGTTACCCTCTCATTCAAAAAGGGTATCGACGTTATTGTCTCAATCTTAATAAATACCTCATATCTATTGATTTCATGTTTATGAAAAATCTTCCTTATTGATTATTGTCTCAGTCTTAATAAATACCTTGTATCTATTGATGTCATGTTTATGAAAAATCTTCCTCACTTTTCTAGTTCTTCAACCACTTCTAACAGTCAAAGGGAGAATTGTTGAAAGGCCTAACACAACCCCAAAAGCTAGCTTGAAAGGGGAGGTTTGCACACCATTATAAATGACTAAATACACTCATACTTGTCCGATATGGGATTCTTGACAAGAATGATGATTTTTTAGTATACCAAATTAGTCAACAGTCACCAAATGTTGCTTCTACTATTTTAACAACAACGCCACCAAGTCCACCTATTCATCACGTATACTCTAGACATTGAGATATTTTTTATACACATCCAACACCAATTCCTTCTTAGGCATTAGATCTCGTGGATACCAATCTTTACATTCTAGTTGCTCTCTGGAAAGGTAAACGTTAGTGCACTTATCCAATCTCATCTATTCTTTCATAAGACCATTTGTCGTCCTCTTCATATTCTTTTGTTGACCCTCTTGATTCTGTGTCTATTCCTAAAATTGTTCATGAAGCCTAGTCCATCCTAGTTGGCGAGCGACAATGATAAAAGAGATAAATACTCTAGTTACTAATGGTACCTAGAATTTAGTGAATTTATCTGCAGGAAACAAGACTATCAGATGTAAATGGGTATTTGTTGTTAAAGTCAATTCTGATGGCTCAGTAGCTCGACTTAAAGATCACCTTGTTGCTAAAGGCTATGCTCAGACTTACGGTGTAGACTACTCTGATACCTTTTCTCCTATGGCTAAGCTGACATCTATTCGTTGGTTTGTTTCTATGACAGCTACTCATGCTTGGCCTTCGCATCAATTGGACATAAAGAACGTGTTCCTATATGGAGATTTACAGGAGAAAGTTTACACGGAGCAACCACCTGGATTTGTTGCTCAGGGGGAGTATGGGAAAGTATGCCATCTTCAAAGATCTCTTTATAGTTTGAAACAATGTTGTCATGCATGGTTTGGAAAATTCAGTCAAGTCGTTGAACAATTTGGAATGAACAAAAGCAAATTTGATCATTCTATCATCCACAAGCATTATACAACCGACATTATTATTCTTGTTATGTATGTAGACGATATTGTTATCACTGGCGATGATGCCAAGGGGATCTCATCTCTAAAAACGTTTCTTCAAAGCCATTTTTAGATAAAGGATTTGGGAGTTTTAAAATAATTCTTGAGAATTGAGGTAAGAAGGAATAACTTCTTATCTCAAAAAAATATCTGCTTGATTTGTTATCTGAAACAGTGAAATAATGCAGTGCTCCTATGTCACCTAATGTGCAACTTACAGAAGATGGAGATTTGTTTGAAGACCCTGAGAATTATAGAATATTGCTTGGAAAACTGAATTACCTTACAGTAACTCGTCCTAACATTGCTTACTCAGTTGGCATTGTGAGTCAATTTATGTCTTCACCAACAATTTATCATTAGGCCACATCGGAGCAAACTTTGTGTTACTTGAAGGGAAGCCCCTGAACAAGGTATACTCTATAGAAATCATGGTCACACTCGTATAGAATGCTTTTCAGAAGTAGAATGGGCAGGGTCCAAGATTAATCAAAAATCTACCACAAGTTAATTATGTCTTTCTTGGGGAAATTTGGTTTTATGGAAAAGTAAGAAACAAAATGTTGTATCTCGCTCAAGTTTAGAATCAGAATACAAAGGTATGGCACAATCTGTATGTGAAATAATGTGGATATATCAACTTTTAACCGAAATTGGGCTTAAAGTTGATATGCCAGCAAAATTATAGTGTGATAATCAAGTTGCTCTTCATATAGCCTCTAATCTTGTGTTTCATGAACGGACTAAGCATATTGAAATCGATTGTCCCCTTAGGCGTGAAAAGGTGCAACAAAATCAGGTATCTACAGGATATGTGAAGACTAAAGAACAACTAGGAAATCTCTTTACAAAGGCTCTAAATGGGACCTAGGTTGAATATCTGTGAAACAAGCTGGGCATGATAAACATCTATGCTCCAGCTTGAGGGGGAGTGTTACTGTTATAGATTATGAATAAATGTACAGATATTATAGGGATAATAGCTTGATTCTAGGAAACTTGATTGTCCCTGCCTTCATTAGGCACACAACATGTATATAAATAGAAGTGTATAGTCAATACAAAACATCAAGTATTCATAACAGTATCAATATTGGCACTACAATCCTACAGCTCTACATTCAATTAAAAAGCTACATGTACAAACTACATAAGCACCGATAGGTGTATTCATTCAAGCAAAAAACTTGAAATTTATGAACCAGATCAGTCGAACATGTTGCTCTAACTAGATATCAACAAGCAAGAAAAGGATTCATATTTCCTGTATAAAATTAATTAGAAATACAATATCACGTTCTCAATAATCTGTAATAAGCATGATTATGCAACATGAAACCTAAATTAAAAGTTAAGCACAAATTATTTGTCAAAATATCATAGCACATCTCCTAGTAAGATAATTTAAATGTAGCACGTAATTGCTTATTTAGAATATTGCCTGCTTGAAGTTTGAGAGATTGGCCTTTTGTCTAGAACTTGATTTTGAATCTGTTAGAAAGGTAAGTGCTGATGCAACCAATTCTTCAGCCTGCAGAAATTACAGCTAAAGGGTATCAGATTTATGTGACTTTAATCTTCTAAGAGTAGAATGCCACTGAATATGAAACTGATACGAACTTCCTTATACCCAATGGCTAGCCGCAAAGCATAATCAGCAGCTACATGCTGCCTTTGTGTACCACTAACTGCATCATGGTGTTGAGCAATTGCCAAAGCATCACCAAGTGCATCAGTGTTTGGTCGCAAATGGCTCCTGCCTACAAAGAATTCTAGTTGCCTTGCAGCCTAACAGAGAAAAGATGAAGCAATCAAAATTTTCAGAGAAAAATTGAAAGCATAAAAGTACATTCAAAATTTTAATAGGAAAGGCAAAGATCTGACAAGATAGTAACTGCTCATCGATCTGACATAGCCTTTAAAGGCTGGCCGACTTGTAAAATAACCGGTCCAATAAGCATTTGGGTGATCTGCGTACCTGGAAGTTTGAATTTTAAAATTTTTCAGCAACACCTGAAAAATATTCTAATTGAAATAACATCAAGATTGACTCACGGGAAGAAATCTTCAGTTTTGAGAGGCCATTCTTCATCTGCTGCATATTTTGCATCAGTGTAGATGGATGGAGTTGAATATAGAGCATTCACACGGCCATCCTGAAAAGTTCTTATTGAAAATTACTATAGCTACTTATAGTTTCCAAAAAAAAGAAAGTTTCTCCATAATGTAGGAATTGAAACTGAAAAACGAATTAAGCTGGATGGCTTTATATCAGATCTATTGTTGGAAAGGGCAAAAGAAATTTGTACTGCATTGACATAATGAATGAATTTGTCCATCTGCCTAAACCACGAATTTGCATACTGATAGCGGAAATCTGTCCCCATCAGCCACATAAGATGATTTGTCCTTGTTACATTGGCCTAAAATGGGAAAAAAGGAAAGATCATTTCACCATGAATTGCAATTGATCATAGTTACATAACCCAAAATAAGGAACTATCTTGAACATGCTTCAGGAAAGGTATTACAAATTCACTATATCATCTTATTCAAGACTCATTAGCACCTTCCTCAAAAGGAAATTAAGGAAGAAAACTACAATCAAACTTTTCCGAGTGCCTGAAATTCAGCTCAACCAAGTTTTGGCATTCAACTTCAATAATCTGCTTGAAGTAGAATGCATTCAAGTGGTAACCAATGAGGGGAATGTAGCTCCACTGTCATATATAATTTTTAAGTCTCATCTAGTAAGCAAAGTTACAAGAAGTTAGAAGTAGCAAAAAGTTTATTGGAAAAGATAGAAAAAGAGAACAAATGGCAGCTGTTAGAGTTTACCTGAGCTAAAGCAGCGATGACAAAGTCATTAACTCTCTCTTGAACATTATAGTCAAACAGGAGAACATTATCCTTCCAAGACAAGGCACCACATAAGTAGGAGTTCCTGATAAGGAAACTAAAAGGATCCAACTTATATACTAATTACCTGAATAGGAGGGGAAACATCAGTTATTTCAAATGTGAAACCATCAGGTGGATCATAGTGCCTTGGAAATATACCAGTGAATATCTGCATGTATAACAAGGGAATAAAATAATAGGTTAAAATGTAGACAACTAAAAAACTTCATAAGAAAATTCAATTGAAAAGGAAGCATTGTAACCTGTGAAGTTGAGCCAAGCGACTTGGAACCCTGCCACACAACCTCAAGGTTCTTGTCCTTTAACCTCTTAGCCCTATCTTGGTAATCAATTCGAGCAAAAAAGAGGGAGTCGAAACCTAACTGCAAACAAGATTGCACATTTCATTTACCATCGTTCTTAGGTAAATTGACAAGTACACTGTTTTTGGTAGAAACTAGACAGGTAAATGATTAATGAGCACATGAACAGAAAACTTCAAAGTAAATATACATAAAAGACGACTGAAATCATCAGAAGTATAATTATTAACAAAACTCACCTCAGCACCAAGCAAATAAGCTTGAACAGCAGAATGCCCAAAAGGATCTATCTGCCAACCAACTCTAGGAAGCTGCCCAAATTCATCTTTAATATAGCGATGGCCAAGAGTTGTCTGATCAATCATGTCAATGTAATGCGGGGTTGCCTCATCATGCATGCACATGCCTCCATTTCTTCCATCCGCAACAAGAAGAGCAAACAAAAAGGAGATAAGTAAATCAAAACCTTGTTAATTGTGAAACAACTCCCTCCATTCCATTCCGTTCCATTCCATAGACGGACTAAAATAACATTGCAGTTTAATTTCACAGATAAGCAGAACAAGTGATTGCAGTTGCAGAAATCGTACATGAATTCAAGTTGACCAGAATTGACTAACTCTTTGACTTTAATCTTCATGGATTCACTCTGCTGTCTCCACCATCTCTGAAAGAAAGCCTGAAACAAAATTTTCAGAAATCAAAGATGTTTCCCAAGAGACAGAGAAAGAAGGCAAATAGTAGAATAGTAGGAAAGGTTAAGGCTACCATTTCGACATAGATGAACTTGCGGTTCTTATCCTCAAACAAAGCAGACATTACAGAATCCAACACATTCTGCACACACACAGCCTATACAGGAAAACACAGCGATCAAATAATGGAAAATAAGCATAGAACTTGAAACCCAGCAATAGATATATGTAATCCAACTGAAAATGTAGAAGATTCAATCTTTTATTTGCGAAAAAAAAGGGGGTGAATTTCTTTACCCGGATCGTGTTATTACCACCAAAGTAGTACTGGTCAACGGTTTTCAACCAGCCAACATCGTCGTGAGTGTGAGGCACCAAATGAACGTTGATTTTTCCGGGAACAATTGCGCCAGTTGTGTTGTAATGTAAGTATGCGGAATCCAGGCAGAGCAACCCCGCCAAAAAGATTGCTATAAGCAACTTGATCACCATGATCTCCACAAACTAAGAGTTACCAGGAGAGGAAGTGTGAGAAAAAGAGAAGGATTGTTAGGTAAAGCAAAGGGCTTGATGAATTGAAGACAGAATGAAGAAAGAGCAAAAAACAAGAGAGAGTGAGCTTGGCGAACAAGGGAAACTGATGATGAATGATCACTTTGAAAGCCCAATTATAATATAATTAAAAGGAGAGATTAAGTGAGGAGGCGTGCACGCTCTAGCTCTATGTTTGTTTGTTTTCCATTTGTTCTTTCTTCATATGTTTTATTTTATCCGCATTCTAATTTCCAAACCAAAAGGGTGACGCTCTACGTTTGTTTGTTTTCCACTTGTTCTTTCTTCGCATGTTGTATTTTATCCGCATTCCAATTTCCAAACCAAAAGGGTGACGCTCTGTGTTTGTTTGTTTTCCACTTGTTCTGTCTTCGCATGTTTTATTTTATCCGCATTTCAATTTCCAAACCAAAAAGGTGAGTTTGAAGCAGCCAGACACCTGTATCTGGATGGATCAGCTCAGCCGCAGGTAAATTGTTTTATCTTCATTAAACAAACTCAACATCGCTTGATTGCAAAAGGACAAGATTGCTCGCCTGCTATTAAATTATCATAATTTAGAAAATTAGCCTCGGTCTGTATTATCTGTTGAAACAATAACAAACGAATCATGTTGATATATAAAATTTTAAAAAATTTAATAATACATAACCTTATCTTTAATTAATAAAAGATTATATTGCTTATTTAATTCTCATAAATTATTTCTTTTTACCTTAAATTTGTCCTTATTTTAAGGCTAAATTCTCTTTTTATGATTAATATTAAATTGAATCCTTGAAATGTGACTAAACGAAAGGAGTAGGAGTAAAATAAGACAACCCGCCATTGAGAATGGCGGGTTTGTGTCATCCCGCCATTGAGAATGGCGGG
>JAOTAY010000006.1:21467078-21492090 GCA_025629805.1 Erythroxylum baracoense | reverse complement strand
CACCTTAGCAACCCCGCCATCACCAATGGCGGGGTGTCCTATTTTTACCACTCCCATTCTTTTCAGTCACATTTCAAGGATTAAATTTAATATTAATCATAAAAAGAGAATTTAGCCTTATTTTAACAAACCGAAAATATAGTCCTGTTTTAAATTCACATTCTTAAATTTGTCCTTATTTTAACATACCGAAAATATAGTCCTGTTTTAAATTCACATTCTTTGTTATTATAAACTATAAATTAAATAGTCGATAAGATATGTAACGTAGCAATTTTCTGGAAATTGTGTGTAATGTAAAACATGGAATTCAACCTCAACCTCAACGCGTCAAATGCTGTTTCTTGACATGGAATGGTCAAAACCACATGTGACGTAAAAGATGTTACATCTTCAGCCATCCAGAAATGAAATCTACGGCAGTAGACTCAACTCTCAACAAATCTACGGCAGTAGACATGGTGGATCACTCAGCTTCCAACAAATCTATGGATGACTCAAAAATTCCAAAGATGTCAACGCATTTCCTTAGGAACCAAGCTTCCTCAGTATATAAATCTTTTATCATTCCATTCCCTTGAAGACAACTAAACCCTTCAATATCTAGTTGCATCATTTCTCTAAGTTCATGGTGAGCTTGCTTCTATTAGTTAGTTTTCCTTCATTTATACGTATAAATAGAAAGAAAGAAAGAAAGAAAAGATGATATTAGTAACAACAAGTTTTCAAATACGATTCAACTTATGTTTCTAACTTAGTTTCTGGTTTTGATTCTTCTGCATCACCGCAGGCTTTAACGTTGAAATTTGAGGTACTCCTCAAATAATCCTATGGAACTAGCTAGCTATCATCTTCTGTGCCAACTCTTTATCTCCTGCTCATATAATGAAGCAGCTATACTCTGCTGCAACTGATTGATCTTGCTTGTACAACAGGAACAATTTTCCCAATTATCAGAGAGGGTTAAATCTGTCGATCTGCATCCAACCCAACCATGGTATTTTTATTATTATTTTCTTTTTTTTTGGTAACTTTGTTGTACTTCACGTATGCTAAGAGGGCAACTAAATCCAACATGAACTCATGCAGGATCCTAGCAGCTTTGTACTCGGGAACTGTATGTATATGGAACTACCAATCTCAGGTAAGGCATCTTTGTTAAGTTGATGTTGAACCACCAACACTAATTAATGCTAACTATTTATGTCCCGTCTGATCATATATGCCAGGCCATCCAAAAGTCGTTCAAGGTCACCGATTCACCAGGTATGCACAAATAAACCTGAGTAGTATTGTTACTTATCCAAACGGAAAGGTCCTCTCGTTGATCTGAGTCTCAGATTCGTGTGTTGTTACGTGGTTGCAGTGAGATCAGCCAAGTTTATAGCAAGCAAGCACTGGATTGTCACTGGAGCTGACGATAAGTTTGTTCGAGTATTCAACTACGACACAATGGAGCTGATCAAGGAGATTGAGGCACACCAGGATTTCATTAGGTCTGTATCTGTCCATCCTACACTGCCATATGTGGTGTCCGCCTCCGATGACAAGCTTATAAAGATATGGGATTGGGACAAGGATTGGGTGTGCACACAGACTTTTGAAGGACATTCACATTATGCTATGCAAGCGGTCTTTAATCCTAAATATACAAACAGTCTTGCAAGTGCATCTCTTGATGGCACAATCAAGGTGAAATTTTTTTTTTGTTTTTAGAGAAGCTGTATATAGAAAAAGTAATTTCGATCATTTACTCGTTTTTCTTCTTCCTAGATATGGGAACTTGGCTCTCCTGCTTCAGTTGCCACATTGGAGGGCCATTCTAAAGGAGTAAACTGTGTCGATTTCTTAACTTGTGGGGATAATACGTACTTGTTAAGTGGCTCAGATGATTTCACTGTGAAGGTCAGTTTTCCTCGTTCAGTTTGTTAAGTAGAGTCCTTGTGTATATTTCTGATTTCTTGGTCAATACAAATGGGAGCAGGTATGGGATTACCAAACAAAAGATTGTGTTAAAACTTTGGAAGGCCACACCAACAACGTTACTGCAGTGTCTGCTCATCAGGAGTTTGCAATTATAGTTTCAACGTCTGAAGATGGATCTATCCGCATATGGGATGCACACACGTTCGGGTAACTCTTGTTTGCTTCAATTAGCAAGAGCTTTTCATACTACTTAATTGGCTAGGGAATAACAATATTAACCAAAGAGGTTAATTAGATCACACCTCATGCATAGTATCTGCTATTTTATTCTCTAGTCCCTCTTTGCTTCTGTTGGTTAATCTTAAACTTCTTTCTGTGATTTCCAGGATTTTTAGTACGCTAAATTACAATCTGGAAAGGGTCTGGACAGTTGGGTGCGTTAAAGGTTCAAAGAAGTAAGTTGGCATTAAGTAATTTACCACCTTTATCTCTGATTAATCTCCAATTAGATGATTCAAACCAGCAAGTCTCTCGTTTTTAACCTCGTACAGGATTGCACTTGGTTGTGACATCGGAACCATAATGGTCGAAGTTAGCAGTTAGCAACTCCTGCGGTTTGGAGGAATGTTTGATGACTAATGCTGCTGCAGTTGTTATATTTATTGTTGCTTCAGTTAATTTGTACTTTTATATGTGAATCTTGAACGAATAAAAGCATAAAGTATCTGAGTTTTTACTTGTGTCTCGTGCAAAGGGTTGTGATAACTGATAAAGAGGTCTGTTGTATACTCTAATATCAGTTTTTACTGCTTTACAAAACTCTTATACCACTCATGTTCAGTTCAGTGCATGTTGTTAGTCGTATTTCATCACATGGGGATATATCGGTTGATAATTGAATTATAAAAGAAATAGCATATCATTCTTTACTTTAATCTCATACCTTTTTAGTTCAATCCATGAACTATTAACATCACCCATATTAAGTTTAAATTAATGATCACTTAAATAATTAACAATTATATTTCATCAGCCTTCTCAGACATTGTATTCTGAGATGTTAATTCATTAGTCTCATTATGTAAGTATAAACAGTGATTCTATTGTAATCAACAAATAATATTTCATGTAAACATCCTAATCTTTGATAATATGCATTCACATCTTCAATTATAATACCTAAATCCATATTTCGCTTCATAAAATTTGTATCAAAGCTTAAGTTTAATCTAAACATCTACTTTCTATGTTATGAAAAATCATCCTAAATAATTTTGAATTAACGCAGTTATTAATTTCAGTTAAATTTTCATTAACCTAACTTTATATGACCTTATTTATGGAGATTTGTTTTGTCCATCTACTGAATCAAAATAAAGTACTATAGAAGCTTAAATTAACAAAAAGTAGTGATTTTACTTATTTGAATCAATTAAAATGATATTCATGATCAGAGACTCAAACTTAAATTTGGATCAAGATCTTAAGAGAAAAATGTAACTGCTAAGAACAATAACTAGAAAGCCAAACCCCATACCATTTTAATTCAAAATTTGATAGAATCACACATGGAGTCAATAATGCATGTTTCATGATGGTTTGACTCCTGATGTTAGTTTTCACTTAAGAAAAGCATGCCCTGTTGATTATTCATTTTCACTTGGAAATTTGTCGCTTCTTGAGGAAATAAATTTCTGGATTAGTATATACTCAAAACTTATATGCATTTCTTGAAATTCTGCGCAATGTCTGTCTAGTATCTTTCCAATTGCTGTACAATTGACGAATTGAAGATTTTTTGCGTGAAGAGGAAGTCACATATGACGAAGTTGCTATATTGGAGAGCGGCTGTATATGATATAAATCAGAGACCATTACAGGGATTTCTACTCTCCAAATTAACTTTGGCCTAACATTTACACTTCTCTACGTAATACAGCGCAAAAACTTGTACAAGTTTCTTGTATTCACGAATAATAAGTGTAAGATTTGTCAGCTATAACCATCCACGAAAGATGGGACTATCTTTGTTACTGTGCTTCGTGCAAAAAGAACAATAAATACAGCTATCAAGACTCCCATCCCGTGTCACCATAGCTACAAACTTACAAGTCGTCAGTGGTGCACAAGACTTGTTCCGCAAAAAGAGTATCAGCAGTAGCTCTTTGAATAAAACTTAAAAACACCTGGGAATTGGACAGCTAAAACAAACGCTTTCTACAATCTGCTGCACCACAGAAGCATGGCATCTGTTTTACCTTTCCATCCGGCCCATGTACACTATCAAGGGCGTAACCGTAGTCGTAAGTAAGCTCCTATATATTCGACAAGAATATTGGTCACTTATCCCTCGAACAAATGTAGTAGAAAGGAGCATCTCAATATCCAACAAAAATCGTCCACACCATGCAAAATTCAGAATCCATCATTTTCGTTACAACTTAAAATAAGAGTCTGTTTGTGCAAGATCAGTGCACAAATATCAGTCACCACCAAACAAAATCATGGTCGAAAAACTGTCCTTACATAATAAACAAGATTATTTATGTGGTGTAGGAAAAATAGAAAAATTATTAACTAGTAGCTAAAAGTACAAAATCAGGAAGTATGACTGATATTAGACTGTTAAAATATCAAGTTTCAAGGTCAAATTTTGGCTAGGAATGCAGAATTTTCAGATTTCATAAAGCTGGCAATTTAAGGTTTAATTGTTGGAAATTTAGGCTTAGGATTTCAGGGTTTGAGTGGGCTGGAATTTAGGTTAAGGTTGCTAGAATTTAGTGAAGAACACAAAGAATGAATAGAAATCCTAAGCCTATAAGCTAAGTTATAAGAATCACTCTTAAAAGAAAGCATCACACTTGTGAAAAAATTCCAGATTGTTTCTTATTAATGAAAGGTCAAGTACATATAAACAGAGTTCTTAGAATCTTTATTCTAACAGGAAAAGGATTTCCAATTTAAATCATATTATAATAGAAATTCTATAAGTCCTAAACAACTAGGATATCATATATAAAGTAGGATAACATAATACTACTACTTCCTATCTAATAAAAAATCCTAATACAATCTAAATTTCAGCTTTTATCTTTTGTTTTCAACTCAATTCCTATCCTCCATCCCACCAAATTAAGGCTTTTTTTTGGACTAATTTTTCCTCTTGTATTTCTTTTGTAGACTTTAAACTCTTTTGCATCAATTCTCCTCGGCTTATTTGAAGTCGTCCTCAACATAAAATGTGATAAATACTGATTATATAAATTTGGATTCAACTTCTAAAATTCAAACTCTAAAATCCAAGTGTTATCATAAATCAGTCTCCCTTTCCACTTGACAAGAAATTGTCAATATCATCTACCTTTGGTAGCTACAACTTGTTCATCTAGAACATCTTCCATCTCCTCCTTAAGATGGAGAATGGTTGAAATTCTTACAGCTGCAATAAGGGATTGCTCATCATCTTGTCTATGATAAATAGTTAAATTCGAAACATTAAAGATAAGACTTATCCTCATATCACTTAGTAATTCCAAAACATAAGTATTAGCACTTACCTTTTTATGATCTTATAAGGTCCAACATTCGTGAATGCAATTTCTTATAGTTTCCTCTTTGAAAACACTCCGGACGAATCCTAACCATCAACATATCCCCTTCATTGAATTCTACCAATCAATGATGTTGATTAGCATGTTCTTTGTAAAACAAATTACCGGATGTTATCTTTCGTCATATCTCATCAAAGATGTCCCTCATGTGTTGTGCAAAACCGTCAGCTTTAACACTAACTCGTGCTGTTTGTAGTAAAGGAACCACATCAATAGGCTTCCTTGGGTAAACTCCTAAAACTATCTCAAAAGGGCTCTTACCAGTAGACCTATTTATAGAACTATTGTATGCAAATTCTATCATAAGAAGAATTAAGTCCCAATTTTTCACATTGTCTCTAACCAAACATATTAACAAATCCCCCAAACTTCTATTCACCACCTCTGTTTGTCCATTGATTTGGGGATGGAGAGAACTTGAAAATTGAAGCTTAATGTTCAATGTTTTCCATAGAGTTCTCCAAAAATAACTCATAAACTTTACGTCACAATCAGAGATGATGGTTAAAGGTAATCCATGTAGACGTACAACTTCTTTGAAGAAGAGTTTAGCTATATGGACAACATCACAAGTCTTAACCAATATATTTGCAAATGGTTTCATAACCAATATATTTGCAAATGGTTTTATAACTAAACCACATGGCTTCTCTACAACGTAAGCATCAAGAACATACGTATTGCTGCTTCTTGCAGTCAGATGCACTAACTTGTTATCATTGCTGAATTTTGACTTTGCAAGTGTACTCACTTCTTCTCCTTTATTACTATGTTGTACTAATTGTGTATCTTTATTCAAGTCTACTTCTCCTTCATCAATCATTACAACACAATATTCGTCAACAACATCAATGATATCATCAAGTTTTGAACCAACAAGTTCTAAGTAGTTGCTAGTTAATCTTTTTTGCTTCATGTTTTGTTATATTAGCTTGCTGTCCAACTATTTCAACCTGCTTCCTTGTTGTTTCAGCCTGTTGTTCTTGTGCTTTGATTCGTTATTCAAGGGTTTCAGCCTGTTGTTCAACTGTTTCAACTTCTAGTTCAGGCGTTTCAGCTGGCCATTTAAGTGCTTAAACTTGTTCAATTGTTTCAGCTTTAGGGTTTGCGAAAGGATCCACTTCGTTTTGTTTTTCTTCATCTTTAATGCTTTGATCATCTCCCACTATCAAACCCTCCATGTCATGAAGTACTTGAACATCATCTACATGTAGGCTTGAAGATTCTAATTGATCAGTTGAAAGAGATGTCATTAATTTCGCCACCCATAACGCTCCTCTGCTATTAGCCGTCAGTCGGTGGCCAACCGGTCGGATAGAACTTCGTAGGGCGGACTGTCCTTCCGCAGAAAATTAGCACATGATTTTTCAACAAATATTCTCCCTAGCCCTCTGTGCTGTTGATCAAATACCAATCCCTCCATCTAGCTTATTATCACGTTCTCCATGTTTACCATCAAGTATAGGTTGTTGGTTGGTATAATTTTTTCTTGTTGGAGTTTTGAGTTTTAGGGAATGTATGTCAAGGTTGTCCAACCTCTCCAAAATTTGATGAACATGTTTTCTTATGGGCGTTGATACATGTAAGTTGGTTCTTGGTGCACCTTGTGAACAAGGATCATCAATGCCCAACCTTTTTGCAATATTTAGAAGTATTTCATCTTGCTCAAGTCACTAAATATTCTTCCATACATCCGTCCACTATGAGTCGCCATTGTGAACCAAAGCTCTGATACCAAATTGATGTAAGACAAATAGAAGAATTATTAACTAGTAGCTAAACACACAAAATTAGGAAGTATGGCTGATATTAGGCTGCTGGAATATCAAGTTTCAAGGTTAAATTTTGGTGAAAAATGCAAAATTTTCAAATTTTATAAAGTTAGGAATTGAAGGTTTGATTGCTGGAAATTCAGGCTTAAGATTTCAGGATTTAACATGGCTAAAATTTAGGATTGAGTGGGCTGGAATTCAGGTTAAGGTTGCTGGAATTTAATGAAAAACACAAGGAATGGATAGTAAGAAACTAGGAATCATTCCTAGGGTCTAAGGATCACTTTTAGAAGAAAGCATCACTGTTATGGACTCCTTTGTTGGGCCTATGTACACCAGACGCACTGCTCAATAATTTATAAACTAGGATTTAATAAGATATTCTGCTTCATTATCCTGCTTTATCCTTTTAAGTTGTTTAGGTAGGAACGTATCTTTGAGAATTGGTAGTTTCTTATCCTTTAGAATTGGTATTTATTTTATTATATATCCTTTAGTTGATTTATTTTAGACCCTCCTATCTGTAACGTGCTAGTCCTATTTAAACGGCAAGTACAGAGAAATAAAGCTAAGCAAAATTTTCATCGTTAATCTAGAGATTGGAGCTCTCTCCTAAAGAGGTCCAAGGTTTCAACCTCCCTTTGATGAGCTGAACTCTTCCTTAAAAGATAGGTCGTTCTAAGAACCTTAATAAGGGAAAAGGACGACTCTTAGAGATGGATTTCCCGGTTAATCGCCCAGTGACAAGATCCTTGGCAAAGGACTGTAACAAATTGGTATATGAGCCAAACACAATGGGCGATTCTCATACTGAGGACACACTACGTGTGCTTCTCGATAACGCACAAGCAGCTAGTGAGGCTAGAGTTTTTGAGGTCGAGAAACATCTAAGAGGCTAGATTCAAGAACTCGCATTGCAGATGAAAGAGATGATGGCGAGTCTCCAGAAGAGTTTGCGTCTGGAGTCAGAAGGAACCGCGAGCTACAACCCACCAAAGGAGTGAACACCAACTGGAAATAGTACCAACAATCTGGTGTTAAGGGTTGGCGCGACAAATCCTGGGGTTGCGGTGCCCCGGTATACAAAGTTGGATTTCTCTACTTACGAGGATACAGAAGACCCTCTAATCTGGTTATATAGGTGCGAAAAATTCTTCACCAATCAACGCACATTAGAGGCAGATAAGGTCATGCTAGTAGCGTTCCACCTCCTTGGGGAGGCACAACTATGGTATCACCAGTTGGAGTCAGAGCAGCCCGCGATCAATTGGGACGGGTTTAAGGAGTATTGTTCCCTTCGATTTGCCCCCCCCCCTGCGCGTGAAAATCCTTTAGGGGAACTAATTAATCTAAAACAGACAGGTCCAATTGAGGAATATCAACGACAATTTCAGGAGCGACTGGAGCGAGCAAGTCGGATGGTTGGAGTGGACCAAAATGTCAGCTTATTCACTGCAGGTCTATCTGACTCACTCCGACTGGATGTGGAGCTTCATGCACCACCCGATTTAGCTCATGCTATGAATTTAGCTCGAGCTTTTGAGGCCAAGCACAAGGTTATGCGGGAACAAATGCAAAGGAAGGGAGTGTGGCAAGGCAACCAACGTATATCTACAACTCACATGGGACAAATGGTGCCACCAACTAGGAATAACACTGTAAGTTCTTCCTCCCCTTTTGTCAAGAAACTCACGGCTGAAATGGCGGAACAAAGGGCACGAGGGCTCTGTTATAATTGTGATGAGCCGTATTCAGCGTCGCACCAATGCAACAAACTCTTCTGGCTCGAATTGACTGATCATAACAGGGAGGAATCGGTGCTGGAATTGGGGGGAGAACCTGAGATATCACTTCATACCATTACGGGCAAAAGGGGGCAACGACAATGTAAGTTGGAGTGATAATATAGGAATTACCGCTACTTGGGCTAGTAGATTCTGAAAGTACTCATAACTTTATCAGTTTAACAGCGCCCAATTATCTGGGAATACGAGTACAACCAAAATCGGGCACTACCGTCTCGGTGGTAAATGGAGAAAGCGTGCATAGCAATGGCCTTTGTCGAGAGGTATCCTTTTCGATTGATGGCAATAATTTTTCTACAAATTTTTTTGTACATCCCTTGGCTGGCTTTGATTTCGTGCTAGGTATTAAATGGCTACAAATGTTGGGTCCCATACTGTGGGATTTTGCCACTCTTCCATGGGCTTTGAATTAAATGCGGAGCAAGTTGTCATTCATGGGCTACCAACGTCACCTGGACACCATGTTCACTCACTCCAAACAGTGGATGCTTGTCCTGCCAAGATGGATCAATTATTGTTCGAATTTTCATATTTGTTTCAAGAGTTAACAGGTCTACCACCCATTCGCAATTGCAATCATCGCATTTGTCTTGTGCCAGGATCGGGGCCAATAGTAGTGAGACCCTACCGCTACCCACACCTTCAGAAGTATGAGATAGAGAAGCAATGTGAAGAAATGCTGCAACAAGGGATCATTCAACCAAGTCGATCCCCCTTCTCTTCGCCGGTTCTGTTGGTCAAGAAGCATGATGGCGATTTTGTGTGGACTATAGGGAGCTTAATGCAAAAACGGTGAAGAATAAATTTCCTATTCCGGTGGTGGATGAGCTACTAGATGAATTACATGCGTCCCAATTCTTCACCAAGCTGGACTTGAAGTTCGGTTATCACCAGGTGCGCATGCATGCATCAGATGTAGAGAAGACAACTTTTTGGACTCATCATGGGCACTTCGAATTCCTGGTTAAGCCATTCGGACTATCAAATGCTCCCTCCACCTTTTAGGCTCTTATGAATGAGGTATTTCGGGCCTATCTCCGTAAATTTATTTTGGTTTTCTTCGATGATATCTTGATTTATAGCCCCTCTTGGGATGAACACATGAGGCATTTGCACATCACATTTAATCTGTTGCGTGCCCATCAACTGTCCTTGAAAAAGTCGAAATGCTCATTTGAGAAGACTCGGGTTGCATACCTCGGTCATATTATCTCCGCTACAGGGGTGATGGTCGACCCGAGCAAGGTTCAAGCAATCTCAGATTGGCCTCAACCATAGTCCATTACAGCCTTGAGGGGATTTTTTGGGATTGACAGGTTATTATCACAAATTTATTAAGGATTATGGATAGCTAGCAGCCCCTTTGACAAGCATGTTGAAACGGGATTCCTTCCGTTGGAGTGAAGCGACAACAACATCATTCGCGCAATTAAAGCAAGCACTTGCCAGCTTCCCACACCCACCAAACTTTGAACGTCCATTTATCGTGGAGTGTGATGCATCTGAGGAGGGTATCAGTGCGGTTCTACAACAAAATGACCACTCTATTGCCTTTTTCAGTCGACAATTGGCTACAAGACACCTTAAGTTGGCTGCTTATGAATGTGAATTGATTGGGTTAGCAAAGGCAGTGCAACACTGGAGACCTTATCTGTGGGGCTGCCATTTTCTTATAAGGACTAATCACTATAGCTTGAAATTTCTGCTTGAGCAGCGAATTACCACTTCGCCACAGCAGCACTGGTTAAGTAATCTTATGGGGTTCGACTTTGCAGTAGAGTACCATGCAGGACACCTAAACAAGGTTCCCGATGCATTATCCAGGTGCTGTCAGGACGAGCGACTCTTATGTGCTATAAGCCAACCACGTCTTTTGCTAGTTGATGCTATTCTTGACGAAATCACTAGCGAACCTGCCTTATGAGAGTTGCTAGATAAGGTTAACAATGGCGAGTTGGTTGCCCCTTGGTCTTCCCGTGACGGTCTTTTCCTTTACAAGAATCGACTCTATTTGTTGCCCACTTCCCCCTTGATTTCTACTGTATTGTCTAGTGTACATGACAGCACTCATAAAGGGGTACAGAAAACTCTTCACCGTATCAGTGCTGATTTCTATTGGAAGGGAATGAAGGCCATCATTGCCGACTATGTGGCGTCCTGCCCAACCTGCCAATGTCACAAGGCGACGAACCTAAGTCCCGCAGGTTTGCTTCAACCATTGGCTCTTCCGTCACAAATATGAGCTGATATTTTTATGGATTTCATTGATGGCTTACCTAAGGCTTGGGGTAAAACGGTCTAACACGGGTTGCTCATATATTTTTTAAGCACATCGTCTGTCTCCATGGCATATCAGAATCCATTACTTCTGATCGAGATGTGGTGTTCACCAGTACCTTCTGGATGGAGCTTTTTTTATTAAGTGGAACTAAACTCACCCTCTCTTCATCATATCACCCCCAGTCCAATGGACAAACGGAGGTGGTGAATCGTACTATTGAGATGTACTTGCGCTGCTTTGTGGGGGACCATCTGAAAAGTTGGGTCAATTGGGTACCTTGGGCAGAGTATTGCTATAATACATCATTCCACTCAGCCCTCTGAGAGACTCCCTTTCGGCTTGTTTATGGCCGCGATCCTTTGCGCTTGTTATCATATGTTTCGAGAGAATCTCAGATTGAGGCAGTTGACAAGGCCTTGGCTGATCGTGATGTGATGCTCAGCCAAATTAAGAGCAACTTGCAAAGGGCTCAGGTGCACATGAAGGAGTCTATAACAAAGGGCATCGAGACATTTACTATAACATCAGAGATTTGGTTTGGCTTCGCTTACAACCATACCGCTAGCACTCTCTCACTAGCCAGTGTCACAACAAACTTTTTCCGCGATTTTTTGGCCCTTTTCCCATTCTCCAGCGTATCGAGACAGTTGCTTACAAGCTCCAATTACCAGCCGACTCCAAGCTCCACGATGTCTATCACGTCTCCCTTCTAAAACCATTCAAGGGGCCCAACCTCTTCTTCCGCCATCCCTCCCACCGGTTGATAATGGGCACGTCATTCCCAGTCCTGGTGCAATTTTGCGTGCTCGTTTGAATTGCGGCAAATGGGAGTTGTTGGTCCACTGGATAGGAATTGAGATTGCAGACTCCACTTGGAAACCGTTAGATCAATTCCACAATGAGCATCCAACCTTTGAGCTTGAGGACAAGCTCTTTCTTTAGGGGGAGCATGATGTTATGGACTCCTTTGTTGGGCGTGTATACACCAGACACACGGCTCAATAATTTATAAACTAGGATTTAATAAAATATTCTACTTCATTATCCTACTTTATCCTTTTAAGCTGTTTAGGTAGGAACGTATCTTTTAGAATTGGTAGTTATCTTATCCTTTAGAATTAGTAGTTATCTTAGCATATCTTTTAGTTGATTTATTTTAGACTCTCCTATCTGTAACGTGCTAGTCCTATTTAAAGGGCAAGTACAAAGGAATAAAGATGAGCAGAATTTTCATCGTTAATCTAGAGATTGGAGCTCTCTCCTAACGAGGTCCAAGGTTTCAGCCTCCCTTTTATGAGCTGAACTCTTCGTTAAAAGATAGGTCGTTCTAAGAACCTTAATAAGGGAAAAGGAAGACTCTTAGAGCTGGATTTCCCGGTTAATCGCCCAGTGACAAGATCATTGGCAAAGGAACGTAACAATCACACCTAATTGAAAACTCAAGTTTGTAAAAAAATTCGATATTGCTTGTTATTAATGAAAGGTTGAGTACATATATATAGAGTTCTTAGAATTCTTATTCTAGTAAAAAAAGGATTTCTAATTTAAATCCTATTATAATAGAAATCTATAAGTCCTAAACAACTAGGATATCATATCTAAAGTAAGATAATATAATACTACTACTTCCTACATAATAAAGAATCCTAATACAATTTGAATTTCAGCCTTTATCTTTTGTTATCAACTCAATTCCTATCCTCCATCCCACCAAATTAAGGCTTTTTTAACGACTATTTTTTTTCTCTTTTATTTCTTCTATAGACTTTAACTCTTTTGCATCATTATGTTTACTCGAGTCTTAAATCTTCAAGCTATTTATGAAAGGATAAAAACAACTAAAGCGCAAAAACAAAATCATAGAAATAGTTGCTAACCTGCAGGGGAGGTATATTATCTGCTGCAAAAAGCATAACTCGAGCAAGTTTCACATCATGATGCGAGCTTAGTACACACTGGACAAAGAGATTAGGCTCACAACTATGGTTGATGAACCTTGCAATATTCCCAGCAGAACCAGCATCAATGCCAAATTCTGGCATAATTTCAAACGTCTGATCATCAGTTCTATCTATGCCTTCAATTTTTGGTATCGACACATCTCGTGATCGTTTCTGTTGGAAATTTACAAAATAAGGTAAAAAGATATACCAGGGGAGCACAGGAACTACTAATAAAGAAATGAATAAGAGAAACATGACAATAAGCACAAATGTAATGCAAATAACATGCAAAATCTCAGTCAACATGCTTCAAACTGATCAGCTTAATAGCTATATGGATTGAAGCCATAAAGGAAAAAAGCATTTGCTTCAAGCGATAAACTATATCAAAGATATCACAGAACCTCTCTTCCACCAAGGCCATTCATTGTCTGCAAACAGTCAATTTCAAATATATAATTGTTATCAGCAACAGTATCCAAGTCTTCTGTTCTTATCAGCACCCCTATGTACTCACAGACAGGTGCCCCAGAAGGTATGAAATCCCAAGATCTTACTGCCCATCCTTTCTTTGGAGTACGAAAAACCTAGTGATCGAATACTACAAGTAAGCATTATGAAGCATATTGTACAGAACAATATAAGCAAAATTGGCATTCATGATGAGAGAAAAAAAAAAAACCTCGAGACGGTATTTGATCCCTCTTTGAGACGTCCGATTAACACAACCAGGCCCACATTTACAGTTTGGACCACATTCGAACACGACATCCTTGGCTTCAATTAACCTTAAAGATATAACCAAAGGGATGTAATAATCATACAAAGGAAGAGGAACCGTATACTTTGCTTTATCCATATAGAACTTCCATAATCTAATGTTTAATACCCAAGCTCTTGTTTTAGCTCACCTGCCACCATCACGATGCACATATGGGAAATCAGAGCCATTAAGCTTTGCGCAGGCACAAATCTTGGAATCCACGCAACTGCCTTTACAGTCACATCCACTGGAATTCATAGGTATCTTCACATTTTTAGCAACTTGAATAGACTTGCAATACTTGTAACCTAAATATTTCAAGGACTTAACATCAGAATACATAGCTCCAGTGGAGATATTTGCAGTAGCAAAGTATGTCATCCTCAAATTGATTCTAAAGCAATGGGAGAAAACTATTGAACACTAAATGGAAGGGAAACAATGAGGAGGATACTGATTATCAAAGTGGAAAAAAATCTCATCATTGTTCTATTTCACAAAGCTCCACCCTACACTTGCCTAGTTTTGGGGAAAAACTGCTGCAACTCGTAGTTAACACTATATACAGGTAATACCAAACTACAATACCCTATCCAACCTATCTAATTGTAGTTGATAAACAAGTCCACTTTGTTTTATACAGGTCCACTAGGCTTAAAAAAAAATTCATGTAACAAACTAGGGAGCTATACACCTATGGCGACCTGTTCACTTTTCATACTTCATGATAGATAAGAATGAACAAATAAAAACATGAAAATTAAATGCCATATATGAAGAGAAGCATTTTACATCATATAAGGATCAGTAGCAACAGTATGTCATCAAATTTAAAAGACTAGCCTGTTGGAGCAACTGGTGGATCATCAACCAAATTAGTAGCTGGGATTGGAACATCCTCTTGACCCCCACTTATGTCCTCGCAGACCAACCTTACCGAACGGAACAAACATCAAATTTTATGCAATAGGAAGAAGGATGCATAAGCTATGTGCTTTAATTCTATATTACGATCATACCCTCGTATTTCTGAAACAGATTGGGGAACTCGTCCATAAGTGAAGAAAACCTGCCATTAAAGTGAGGAAATGTATGGTCCAAATTCAATTGGGAAAAAAAGAAAAGAGATTGAGCTCTTGACAAGTAATAGAGATTACAAAACAATTACTTTGATAAATTTTACTGAACTTTTTTATATTTCTATTAATTTTTATATGCAGACAATAACATGGATGGTAAGTTATTAACTGAACTTTTAGCCTCCCAAATAATTAAATGATGCCAACTTCATGATACTATGACCTCTAAACATCATGCTTACCTTATAAACTAATCCATTTCCTAACTATTACTAGAGGGTTTGCATCAAAGGATAATATTTGGATTTTTAGCTTGATCACAAGAATTACTGCAAACATATAGGCTGCTTTGATGAAGGATAAGTTTAACAATGAATGATATAACATCTAGATAATCAAACTAAACCTGATTGGTGGTCAACAATGGCTGCCCCTCCAACCGCCTCAGTCGATATTTAAACACATTAAATCCTGAGATACCCTTCTCTGCCCAATACTGAACAACCTATAAATAAAACCAATTTTCTCCAACAATCAAACTAGTAAAGCAAAGAAAAAGAAAGAAAATAATATTCATAACAAATTACTGATTAAAGAAATAAGTCGTGTGCACCAAAGATAATAGTGACAATGAATATGTATCAGCAAAATCGTGAATAATTACATATTCCCTGTGGGCAGCCAGCAGTATCTGGCCTATCCCGCTTTATCCACTCTCATTTAGCAATTTTATCATTTACAGAGGGAAGAAGAAAAGGTGAAAATGGTGCACTACTCCAGGGTAAGGAGGGTGTGGGACAGGGGATATCGCAGAACCAGTATAGAAGTGAATTCAGTTTTTACTTTATATAGGCCATCATATGTATAGACTTTGCCACTGTAGCTGCTGGTAGACATATGACCACGAATGACTCGTACAGGCACACAATGGTCCACGCAATTCTGATAACAAAACAAGAAATCTTAATGCATTAGCTTTCTAAATAAAATGGCAGACAAAAGCCTGCAACATAATACAACCACAACAAGAATTTAGGCACCCACTTTTTATGTCACCATTAAAACCTTAATATAAATTCGTATATGCAACTTAAAAGACTTAATGGCATTGCCTCAAAAGACAACATACACAAATATATTTCACACACTGCAAAAAAAAGTGAGAAAAAAAAAACTCTAGATAACCTAAATCAGGAACAGAGGAGAGTTTGAATCCACCCACTAGGCTACTCCCTCAACGTCAAGAATCAGTCTAATTTCATCTCAGTTTAACAATCGAGTTATGCAAAGTTCAAAAATCTAGTCAGTCCAATTGCATCTTGTTGGTGCATATCAAAATTTGTCTAATAGGGTTAGAGACCAAAAAAATCACTTAGTTTAGAAATCAAACATTTAAATACAAGCATTTTTCCAAGTCAATAAAAACTACTATACATGGTAAAAACACTCCTCAGATATTCAACAAACAGGTCTAAAGGTGCAACACTACTTTTACAATAACAAGATTACAGACTTGGCAAACATGTCAACACACTAAAAATGACATGTGTGATGATGAGCTGCTCATTATAATGAGAGGCCTACCAAAAGTTTACACCGAAGAGAAATGATAACAAATAATAAGTAGCAGGAAAAACGAATTGTCGATAATGTGGAAGTTCTAGGAATAGATTAAAGACACACCTTTAGTGCTAAATTACCCCGTTCCAATACTTGGTCCTGAATTTGACGCTTATTTCCTGTCAAATTATTGCCTCCTTGACCAGTATAAATAACATCTTCAGCATTATCTAAATCATCCTCGTACATTCCTGAAATGACAATGGCTACAGCCAATGGGAATGTATAGTTACCATACTCCTGCAGTTTCAAGTAACAATAATTCATTTAACATACTAAGCCATAGCTTCAAATTCTTAACATCTATATGTAAAAGAACAAAAAGACAGTGTAGGAATCCTACTATCATTGTGATGTTTAATCAAATGTACCATTACTATGATAAGATATAACTAAATATGCTAGATGTTTAAGATTTTATAAGGATCATTTATTCGACGACATGACAATTTTTTTCTTAGTAGAAATGTCATATAAAACCAACATTCTTGACTTATGTGGCTGATGCATGCCGTAGCATACAAAATTTAGTTCTCACAACTAACAGTTTCTAATAAAAATTTCAGTAAAAAATTAAGTATTGAACTAAGGAGATTCTAATCCAAATTTTGAAGATATCAAAACATTTACCACTAATGTGCTTGTTATGTAAATATAATGAGAACTGAAATAATGATTAACGAAGATGCGATTATAAAAAGATATCCTTGGAAGGATCGAATATTCAAGTGTAAAGCAAGATTTAATAGTTATGGATTCTTTGGGTGAAGAAATTCAATTCTTGTAAAGTAAAGAAGTTTTTTAAAGAATCAGAGCAGTCAACCAGGATAGCTGGTCAATTGGAAAAAGGAAATGGAAGAAAGGACCCTAAGCAACTCCAAGAATAGTCAACCATCTAGGGCAATTGATCTGATGCCTGACCAACCAACCGATTTGGTCTATTGACTTGCCTAGAATCCTACCAGTTGACCTAGGCAGTTGAATGACCCATGACAACTAACATCTAATTTTTCATTCTTGGAAGGACTCTCAGACCACCAATGGCTAATTGAGCCTATGTAAACATAAATAGAACCTTTCTACTTAGCAATAGCAAGAAGAAAAATGTAAGCAACAACAAAAAAACTGATTCAAATACTGTTCTTGTGAGTTGAAAACTATATTAAGATTGCTATATATATGCACTTTGCAAAAGTGACTTCATTAAAAAATTTTCAAAGCTTTCAAGAGAGATTAGTAGCAATTGAGAATTGTTATAGTGCTTTGATCTCCAGACATTTAAAATGATTCAATAATGGATTCTAATCTCAAGCATGGTTTGGAAAGAGAACAACAGGTTTAAACCACTAACCTTTAAAAAATTGTTAAAGTTAGAATGATTAAAGGAAACACCTAATTCACCCACATCTTAACATATCATATAACTGCTTTCAAGGCTTAACATGCAACTTTGTAATTGCATGTCAAATTTTGACAAATTGAACAGTAAGTGTATCCAAGCAAAGACATTAAGAAAAGTCATAATACAATAGGTGATCACACAGCAAGCAATTTACCAAACTAATGAAGAGCACGTGTAGCAATATCAAAAATGAGGTCCAAGGCACCAAGGCTTAAGCATACTTGTAACGAATAAATAGATCAAAGAAAAATGAAACCCTATTCATCTTCAAAAAGTAAGTTAATGTCCCTGTTTAAATCTTGGAATCAAAGTCCTCCATCCACTAATCGTCGAAAGGATAACAAAAATTTTAACATACCAAAGGAAAGATTTAATACAAGTACAAAGTAAATTTGCCACCCTCTACAAACCAACAATTGCATAGGAGTAAAAGGCAACATTACTGTAAATTACACCACCATTAACAACAAAAATGAATAAAAAGCACCAAGCTTAAGTAGTAATATTAACAAGAATAGCATTACCCCTCTCTTGTAAGCCTGGCCCATATAATCAATCCCATTCAGCCAGTGGCTATGAAAGCCAACTGCAACCATTTCAGCCCTTGAATAAAATTGATGCCCAACATCAACACCTGCCATTAGTACCCTCAATTAAAAGTATCCAGTCAAGCGTGCAGTTTAATTCCAACCCCCCTCCCCCGAAAGGTGAATCAATTAACAGTTATCAATTTAAACCAAGACAGAAACAAAATTAAAATTAACAACACAAAGATCCACAGTTTCATTGGGATATCTACCAAAAAACCAATTATAATAGCTAGTTTAAGCTAGCATTACAGGTGAAGCAATAACAATTATTGAATCAAATATCATTAATGAAACATAAACAATACAAAAAAGTTCTAACATTTCTTCTAATGCATGAATTTCCCACATATTTCAAATTGTTCTTGAGACATCAAAATTAGAACTAAGAATTGCAAATGTACAATTCCCATTACTATCTAGTCTTAACTATTTGTTATGTACCCTAACATAGGATTTAGTCACAGGTCGAGACACATGAAAAGTCACCTCTTTTCCCCTGGTCGTGTTCTCCTCTTCCTTTGAAAAGCCCATGTCGACACAAGGAAAAGACCTATCCTTGACAAGATCTCGTACTGTTACTGTTTTTCTAGTCTAACGACTTTGTTTTGATAAAAGTTGGCTTATCTCTTTACTAACCATCACAGCCTTTAAATAGGCTTAAGGGATAAATCAACAACCGTAATTAGGAATCCTAATTAGGTATTGTTGGTGAATTAGGAAAACTAATATTTAGTAGATAATGATCCCAATAAAATAGGAAAATCTTATCCTAGATTCAAGATATGATAAATCAACACCTAGTTAGTTAAGGTGTTGCAGATTGGTAGAGATAAGTAGTTCGAATACTGATTATATACTGGCCGTATTTCAATTAGGATACTGATTCTGCACTGGATGTATTTTTCCTATTTAAAATGCATCAATCAAACAATAAAATTGCAAAACTTTAGTTTTGGTTTTCCTATCCAGTTCAGTCAATATGGTATCAGAGCATTAGGATTAGATCACGAATTTCAAGGCAGCCATGGTGGGTTGTGGTTTGACTAATTCAAATGACAGTAGTGAGGCGACTTCAAGAGCAGGAAGTAGCATACCTGCACCGATTTCTATGGGAAAACTCTCTCCAAATCACCACTCATAAGTTGAATGGCAAAAATTACCTTGAATGGTCCCTGTCCGTATGTTTGGTGATTGATGGCAAGGGGAAGCTTGAATATTTAAATGGTGAGGTCAAATTACCAGCTGCAAAAGTATCAACAGTGGCGTTTGGAAAACTCAATGGTTACTGCATGGTTGATCAATTCTATGGAACCAGCTATTGGAAAGCTCTTAATGTTCATGCCAACAGCTCGTGATGTTTGGAAAGCAGTTAGGGAAACATATTCAAACCTGGACAACCACTCACAATTATTTGAATTAAACACCAAAATGTAGAAAATGCGGTGAGCAGAATGTAACATCATATTATAATGAAATGATGTCTGTATGGCAGGAATTAGATTTGTTTGATGAAAAAAACTGGGTAAATCCGAGTGACAGTGCTTGGTACAAGAAGAAAGCTAAAAGAGGACCTGTATTTTCTTCTTGGCTGGACTGAATAGAGACTTGGATGAAGTTAGAGGTCATATTTTAGGGAGAAATCCTCTACCAACCATAAGAGAAGTTTTCTCAGAGGTACAGAGAGAGAATCAAGAAGACAAGTGATGTTGAAGAATGCTAGTAAAACCAGAATATAGAGCGAAGGCTGAACTCTTGTGACTCGAGGAGCAAACTGCGAATGAGAAAAACGTAGTAAAAAACAGAAGCCTTGGTGTGACCATTGTAAAAAACTGTGGTATGCCAGGGAAACCTGCTGGAAGCTGAACGAAAAATCAACTAACTGGAAAAAGAAACCAAGCAATGACACCAAGACAAGGGGGGAAGTCAGAGCATTCCAAATGAACAATTCTAATTCAGGGCAGCAATCACCTTCAAAATCTCTTCCTTTCACTAAGGAACAAATAAAACATCTACACCAAATGTTTAAATCTCAAAATAATCCTAATCCGTCATGTTCTCTAGCTCATTTAGGTAATACTTTTCCTATGTCTTTGGCCTGTACCAACACTAATGGCCCCTGGATATTAGATTCGAGTCCCATAGATCACATGACTGGTATTCTACACTTTTTTTCGTCATATATTCCATGTGCAGGAAATCAAAAGGTCAAAATTGATGATGGTTCCTTTGCCTCAGTTGCTAGAAAATGAACAATGTCTATCTCTCATTCCCCAAAAGTCAAAGATGTCCTTCATGTTCCTAGCCAATCATATAACCTCTTGTCCGTTAGCAAGCTTACTCCTAATCATAATTTGTTGACTAATTTTCTGGCCTTCTCATCGTGAATTTCAAGAGTTAACCTCCGGGAAGATAATTAGGGATGCTAACCAGAATAGTGGCCTCTATGTTTTTCATAAAGGATGGACCTTTGGAAGGCAAGACCAACAAACTTGTTTCAATTCTATTTCAGTTTCTAGTAATAATGAAGTTATGGCATTGTCGATTAGGCCATCCAAGTTTTCACTATTTAAAGCATTTGTTTTTGAAGTTATTCATAAATAAAAACCCTTCAATGTTTCAGCGTGAGTCTTATGAGTTAGTAAAACATCATGTGTTTTTCCCACCACAACCTTACAAAACTTCACAACCATTTACCATGATCCCTACTGATGTTTGGGGGCCTTCTAAAGTTACTACATTGTTTGAGAAATGTTGATTTATTACATTTATTGATGATCATACTAGGGCCACTTGGGTCTTTCTCTTAAAAGAAAAATCTAATGCTAACAGAGTCTTCAAAAACTTTTACAACATGATTCAAACACAATTTCAGATTAAGATTAAAATATTTCAAAGCGATAATGGGAAAGAATTCTTTAACAATATGTTGGGAAACTTTTTTGCTAACAAAGGAATAGTTCATCAAAGCTCATGTAATAATGCACCACAACAGAATGAGTTGGTTGAGAGAAAAAGCAAACACCTTCTCAATGTTATGAATACCATACCAATACTAGTATCGGATTTGATTCTGGTACGATATTGTACCAATATCGGTCAATACCAGTTATCCTTTCAAGTAATTTTTTAAATTTATAAAATAGTGCCTAAATTTTTTTAAAATTATAAAATAATCCTTTAATATATTTTCCAATATATTGTAATGTATATATGGTACATCCACCACTCAGCATTTGGTCAAAAATTTCCATCAACCTATCAATGTTGTAACATTGCAAAAGGCATTAATCAAGGCAATATAACTAGCAACATTACCCTTTAAACCTTTTCTTTGCATCTCACTAAAGAACCCAAGTGCACTATTAACTCTCCCGTGTCTACACATGCCATCAACCAAAGTGTTAACAATAACCACATTAGGTACAATTGAACCGCCCTCTTTGTTCATCTCATCAAAAAACTTCAATCCTCCCGCTAGCTAACCATCTTTACAAAAACCATCAATCAAACAATTGTAACTAACAATATTAGTATCATAACCCTTCAATCTCATTCTTTCCATCAACCCAACTACTACTTCTAGTCTCCCAGCTTTACAAAGTCCATCAATCAATGTGCTGTAGATAACAACATCTGGTTAACCTCATGCTCTTCTTCATCTCCATTCATCTTTTTAAGCACCTCCAATGCATCATCCACTTCCCTAAACTTGCATAGCTGATTAAGTAAAACCCCAAATGTGATAACATTTGGCTTAGTCTCTAACTACTTCATCTTTTCTATAAGTTCATTCATTCCCTTAATGTCTTCATTTCTCCCAAGTCCAATCAATAAAGCATTACAAAATTCAAATTGAAAACTAAGCCCCAACTTTATCAACTGATGAAACAAGTCCTAGGCTTTATTAGCCATCCTATTCGAACACAACCTAGCGATCAATTGACGAATCCATTTTGAACTAAGAAACACACCATGTTCCCCTAGTTTCACGACTACATCAACAACCTCCTCATCAGTTTAGTTCCTACCTGGTCTCTTTTGCCTTTGAAAACCAATGGGAAAAAATCGACCCTATAACATCATCAGGATCGCAACGCAACGAGGATCTTCATTTGACGCAACATTTCGTCGAACAACTTGTGCGCATCATCAACGCACCCGTGGGTAATTTTGTTAGTGTTAAATTTGTTTTTGGTAAATCAATCCTTCAATTTTTTAAACTTTACACTACCAACAAGTACCAAACAAAATCACCAATATTGGCTAGTGCCGACAACCAATACTAAGCTCCATAATTTCGTACCATTTTCTGGCAGTACGAAACTCACATCATTGCACCTTCTTGAAATATTTAGAGCTTTGAGCCTTTAAACTAGGGTTCCTAAATATCTTTGGGGGAAAGCAGTTCTAACAACCATCTACTTGATAAACAAATTACCTACTCAAATCTTTAACTACAAAACACCAATTCAGTAAGTATTTTCCAACTACTAGACTCATTTCGAACATTCCCCTGAATAACTTTTGTTCATAATTATGATTCCAAACTTTCAAAACTAGATCCTAGAGCACATAAACGCATATTTATAGGTTATCCCACTAATCAAAAGGGGTACAAATGTTTTGATACAATTTCAAAAAAGATGTTTGTGTCTATGGATGTTACTTTCTTTGGAGGTACTTCATACTATAATAACTACCATCGTCAGGGGGAGGAAAATATCAATGAAGATGAGTATTTAGATGCTTCGGATCTTAGGTTTGAGTTTGTTCAAAGTGATACCTCTCATGATCATTAACAAAAAGACAACACAAAATTACTGGAAGCAAATGAAGTAAATATTGACAATGTTGGATCGGTTAATAAACAACTTGTGACAATACCATCACAAAATGATAATATTAGAAACATGGAGATACATGAGAAATGGTATAAAGGTCTTGTATATTCAAAGGAACACCTAGCCAAAACAAAGCCACCATTCCGCAACATCTTCATGAGTCTAACCAAAGGTTAGATCAAGAAAATCATGATGTTTCCACAAATGTTCATGTTCCTAAAAGTATGCCTGTAAGTGATTCTAAGCTAAACTCTTCTTCTCAAATTGATCTCTCTATAGCTCTTAGGAAGGGTGTTAGATCTTGTACACAATATCCTCTCCCTAACTCTGTGTCTTACAAAAATATTTCACACCCATGTATTATACCTTTGTTTCACAAGTATCTAATATTTCTATTCCTAACAGTACTTAGCAGGCTCCAATAGATATAGGAAGGTCCCAAAGATTGGTAGGACGATTGATCTACTTGTCTCATACACAACCTAATATTGCATTTGTTGTAAGTATAGTTAGTCAGTTTATGCATTCCCCATATGAGAAGCATCTAGAAGCAGTGCACAGAATCCTTCGATATTTAAAGGGCACTCCCATAAAGGCCCTTTTTTCAAAACAAAAAAAATGAAAGTAGCTGAGTGGAAGTCTATACTAATGCAAACTGGGCAAGATAAACTACTGATAGAAGATCGACATCTGGATATTGTACATTCCTTTGGTGCAACTTAGTCACATGAAGAAGTAAGAAACAGAGTGTAGTTGCTAGAAGCAGTGCCGAAGTATAATTTAGATCAATGGCTCCATGTATATGTGAAGTTCTATGGCTACAAAGCGTTCAAGAACATCTTTAAAATCTAGTGAGCTTTCCTATGAGATTGTATTGTAACAATAAGGCAGCCATAAGTATTGCCCATAACCTAGTACTACATGACAGGACAAAACACGTCGAAATTGATAAGCACTTCATTAAGGAAAAACTTGAAGCAAGAATAATCTATACTCTAGTCGTTCCAACCACACAACAAGTTGCAAACATATTTAATAAAGCGTTGTTAAGACAACCATTCAAACTTTAAGTTAGCAAGTTGGGCATGATAGACATTTTTGCACGAACTTGACGGGGAGTGTTGGTAAATTAGGAAAAACAATATCTAATAGATAATGATCCCAATAAAATAGGAAAATCTTATCCTAGATTCAGGGTAAGATAAATCAGCACCTAATTAGTGAAGATGCTGCAGATTAGAAGAGATATATAGTTAGAATACTGATTGTATATTGGTTGTATTTTAGTTAGGATACTGAGTACCTGTTTGGTTGAGCTTATATCAGTAGAGCTTTTGTCAATAGAGCTTTTGTCAGTAGAGCTTTTCTGAGAAGAGCTT
>JAOTAY010000006.1:21455915-21466978 GCA_025629805.1 Erythroxylum baracoense | reverse complement strand
AATTTGAGCTTTTGAAAAAGCTGTATTTTAGCTTTTAAAAAAGTTATTTCTACTCCAAAAGTGCTTTTGAAGTTTACCGCCAAACACTCATTTTTTCCTTAAAATAACTTTTGCAGTGGAAAAAAGTGTTTTTCCACTTGCCAAAAGCTGAACCAAACGCACCCTGACTCTATATTGGCTGTATTTTTCTATTTAAGATGCATCAGTCAAAGAATGAAATTGCAAAACTTTAGTTCTGGTTTTCCTATTCGGTTTTCTCAACAGGTATAAGGTCTAAAAATAGAATCCCAACAAAAATAGAAAAATAATCTGTAAAAACCCTAAAATATTAAAGAAAATCAAACAAAACAAAAGTAAAGCAAACTTGTTGTCCAGTCAGCCATGTTTCTTGCATCGGGAGTAAACTTTTCCTACAAAGGCATCCTCAACATTACTCCCCTCCTCGATTTTAAGCTTGTCCTCAAGCTCAAACTCTAAATAAACCTCCAAAGAGTGGCCAAATCTTCCTATGTAGCCATCTCGTCTGAACTATCCACCCAACGCATCAACATCTCATTTTTGCCTATGTTAAGCCTAGACCGGACAATACAGTGGAGAACAGGCACCAATGGCCATCATGGATAACTAGTAGCACAACCAATGAACTTGGAGTATCACCCTTAAACTTCTTTAAAAAAGAGACATGAAAAATATCATAGATATAGCTCCGTTTTGGTAGCTCCAACTTGTAGGCTACTATATCAATTTTCTATAATACTTTATAAACATTTAGGAGACAACTTGCGAGACCCTCTCTTCCCTATCAAAAGCTACCGGTAAGGGTGAAGCTTCAACCAAACCCAATCACCCTCTTCAATAGAGATCTCCCAATGATTAGCATCATTTGTAAGCTTCATCCGCTATTTGGCTTGTAATAAGCACTCCCTTGCTAATTGTAAAACCATATCTCTTTTGAAGATCATGATCCATTGCCTCCACTCTAGTGGAACAAACTAGATAATCGAGCAAACACAAAGGATTCCTTCCATACGTCACCTAAAATGGTGTAGCATGCAAGGAAGAGTGGAAAGATGTGTTGTAACAATACTTCGCCCATAATTAGTACCCTGCTAACCCTAGGAAGCCCTTAAGAGCTTTGGTCAATTGTGGTATAGACCAATCTACTATTGCCTTAATCTTACGTTTGCTTCCACTCCTTCACCTTGAACAACATGACCTAAGTACTATCTGAGTACCCAAATGTGCACATGGATTTCTTAAGAAAAAGATGGTAAGCTCGCAACAATTCATGAACCAAATGCATGTGCTGAATATGCTCAATCCAAGTCTTACCATATATTAAAATATCATCAAAGAAGACTAGTACAAATTTATGCAAATAAGCTCCAAACGCTTCATTCATCAAACTTTAAAAAGTGGAGGGAGCATTAGTCAACCTAAAGGGCATTACCAAAATTTTAAATGCTTATGGCACGTCCTGAAAATTGTCTCCTCTATATCCCAACTATTCATTCTAATTTCACGATATCCCAAACAAAAATTATATTGTGATTTATATAGCTCATCTAACAACTCATCCACTATTGGAATTGGAAACTTATCCTTCACGATGTGGTTGTTAAGCTCCTTATAGTCCACACAAAAATTCCATGTCCTATCATGTTTCCTCACTAATAGTATTGATGAAAAAAAAGAAGATCTACTTGGCCTATTATTCCTTATTGTAGCATGGCCTCACATTGCTTTTTCATCTCATCCTTCAAAAGGTGAGAATAATGGTAGGGCTACACCACCACCAACCTGAATCTCGACATTAAAGGAATTATGTGATCACAACTTCGACTCGATGGCAACCCTCAAGGTTCCGCAAACAAATCTAAAAATTTTGCCAACAATTTCTCTATAGCTATGGATGTCAAATGTTGTCCATTCATTAATGTTACTCTCGGTTCTGCACTCGAAACTTGCCCCTTCCATTGCACCTTCTTCCCATCTAGCTCAAAACTCATCATTAGATACGCAAAGTCCCATAGTATAGGCCCTAATGTACGCAACCAGTTGACCCCTAAAACCACATCAAAACCATCCAGAGGAATATAATAAAGGTCAATGGTAAAAGAATCATAATCAACTTGTAGAATTACCACCTTAAAGATACCCAAATTGGGCACTTTTTCTCCATTGTCCATCGCCACCTGCAAACCTAGCCGCTCTCTCACTGTAATACCTATCTTAAGTATCATCCTTCCCGAATGAAATTGTGGGTGCTCACTAAATCCACCAATACCCACATTAGTCACCCAACCACTAGTGCTTGCAATTGCATCGTTTGTGAGCTTCAAATCCCACTTACAGCATGTAACAAAATCTCCACATCGCCTACCACCTCTTCCTCCTGCTCATTATTTGAGTCTAGAACTTCAATCCAAAAAGCCTCTGGCACTTATGTCTCGCTGAGCAGGATTCATCACAGTTAAAACACAGCCCCTTAACCCTTCTTCCTCGCACCTCTGTCTTGGAAAACTTCCTGAAAAATAAGGTTAGGGTGCTACACAAACTACTAGTAGGAGACCCTATCAATTTCCTCCCCCACTCACCGCTTTGGTGCTTTGATTCCCATCAAAGGTAATGTTGGTTGCTGCTAAATTAGGGGCTGCCCACCCAACCAAAAATTTGGAGTTACCTTGCAACATACAATGATGTTTCCTCTCTAATGCCCCTACCATATTCAACCCAACTCCCAAATTCCTAGGCTATTGTATCTCTACCTTGATCCAAAAGCTCTCCACCAACGTTGGCATTAATAAATTCACCTTTTGACAAAAGTTTAGGTCTATAGTCCTTGCTAACAAGGACTAAAATAACCGTTAATAATCTTCTAAAATTCTTGTTTGCTTAAAATTTGCCAACTCCCCTAAAGGATTATTGCTCATGAGTGGTCTAAACCTTACAAGGCAATGCTCTTTAAATCCTTCCCGATCCCATTCCAATTGCTCTAATTGATAAAACCACAGTTGCGCTTCCCCATCAAGTGGAAGGTCGTCAATCCTACCTTTTCCCGCTCCAGGATTTTTTTAATTCTCATAAAATTATTCCTCTCTAATCATATCAAGGGTCCTTAGACCTATCATAGGCCAAAATTCAAGCTTAGAGTACCGCAGTATCAACTGACCCCTAGTTTGCCCATCTGTTATCTGTTGTGAATAGTTTTGACTCCCTCGGTTGCCACTGCTAGAACCACCGGCATTGTCCCTTCTTGAATCCTTCCCAATCTAAACATGGCATGTGAGCTCCTCCAGTTCTTGCTACCTCACAGCCATGGTTTGCATAAAATTCTCCAACTTGTTAACTAGGCTTTCCAAGTCATCCATGACAGGTGGCTCTAATACCATGTTGTAATGTACCTAGCATAAGATCCAGTCATGGATTGAGACACAGGAAAAGCCACCTCTTTTCCCTGGCCATGTTCTCCCCTTACTTTGAAGAACCTATGTCGACACAATGAAAAAACCTATTCTTGACAAGGACTCATACTGCTACTATTTTTCTCGTCTTTTTGTTTTGATAAAAGCCTTCTTACCTCTTAATTAACCATCTCAACCTTTAAATAGGCTTAAATGATAAATTAACAACCCTAATTAGGACTCTTAATTAGGTATGAAATCTAAAAATAGAATCTCAACAAAAATAGAAAACATAATACGTAAAAACCCTAAAATACGAAAGAAAATCAAACAAAACAAAATAAAAACAAACTTCCTAATGACTGTCATGTCAAACACTTTTCTTGCGTGACAAGTAAACTTTTCCCAAAAAAACATCCTGAATATTATCATTTGTAGAATTTCTAATTCCTTATATAAGACTTGGACTTAATTTCACATTCAATAATATTTTGGGGTCCCTTTTCTACGTGATTATTAAGCAAGTCAATTTGAATCCTAACTTCCCTTTTCCTTTCGCTACATTGCTCTACAATTATATTAAATTAAAATTTTCAACTTTTAGAGTAACTACTGGGAATTACAATCATCATTAACTCAATTTTATCAAATTATTTGCTATTTGCTACATACACAAACAATATAAATGTAATTAATTAGAACTACAATCTAGAGCTAAAAACTTCAATAAACTCTATTAAAATGATTATAATATGACCTTTGCACCTGTCCCCTTCAACAATCTACAATAAGCAATGTCTGGAAACCATTCAGCCCAACCCTCCACCCCCATCTTCCTCCACATGAAATGCAAACAAAGATAACAAATCACAAATCCACCTAAATTAAGTGCGGTGCAACTTGAAACCAAGATCTATTGGTCACAACAAGGCTTTGATATCATATCTGAAAACCATACAAACCAAAAGCCCTACCTATTAGGTGGAACCCAAAAATGGAACATATATTACTCTAACAAGAAAAAAATTCTTTCAAGATAAATAGCCTTTTAGGATAGGTCAATAAACCTCTATAAGAATAAGTTCATTATTCTATTTGTTGGAGATCAATACACAAATTGAAAACATCATCCAAAAGCTTAAAGAATGACCTGTGTAACATATCAATGGAATCTATTTAACCAAAAGATTAAGAATCCATTTGCACACATAACATAGGAGCTTGGACTTTGTGCTTATTTTCTACCCAATAAGCTTGTCCATGAGGAGATCTTCTAACAATTAATGCAAGAAGTACAACTACAACCTCAAAACATTCCAGAACACAACACTAGGTGTTAATGCATTTCGTAGTATATTGTTGGTATGATGCGGTGAAACAACTATTAAGACTAAATTTAGAATTGAAACAAAACTAATTCAGCAAGAACAATTAAGAGTTAGGTTGAAACAACCCAAAATCTCTCAAGAACACAAGAACTTTGAACACACAAATAGCTTTTCTTTCTATTGATTGAATGATGCCCCACAAGCATTAGCAATACATGCATATATATAGGCTACTGGACAGCCCCTTACATAGGTAAAATATAGCTAGAAACAACCTAAAATACAGCTAGAAAACAGCTGAAATACAGCTGTGAAAACAACTCAAATACTGCTGTAAATACAGCTGTGAATAGTGTTGTTCTTCATCATGGTACTCCTACTAGGACCAAACGACCAAACAAAACTAATAAGCAAGATTTGATTCTCCATCTGCTTTTGGTTCAATGGAAAAAAAGCTAATTCAAAGTCCAAGCTTTTGCCTAAAATGAAGAAAATCTAAATAAATAGTCTCAGATTTAGCACTAATTTATATTTCATACTAGCAAAGTTTCCACAGAGCCAAACTCCTATCAATAACAGCAAAACTGTCAGGAAAATAATGACAAGAAGGAATTTTTAGACCACCTTCTTCCTCAAAATCTTATTATTGGAAATGAAAACAACATATGTAACCTTGCATTTGACAAATTCTAAAGGACAAGATCAAAAGAAACATTTGTAGCTAGGATGACACAAGGACAACAATAAACATTGTTCAAGCTACTCTTTAGCTAAGCTGTAATGATGTCCTAAGCTACTCTTTTGGCACATGCTACATGTAATAAATGTTGGGTTCCTTTACGTTAGTTGAATAAGAATTGATATTTGACACACAATACTAAGTAGCAAAAGTGTCCACACCTAGCTTTAGCACAATGAGTGTGGTAGCCAGCACTCAAGTCCTAAAGCAATAAAAACGAAAAGGAAAACCGAAAAAGAGTTCTAAATAACATAGTTCCCCCATCATGCAAAATATTTCTTCCACCCAACTATTAGAAAACCTATCTAAACCAAGATACCAAATGCTAGCCAAAACCTAGGATTACCCCAGATATGGGCCCCTAGCCATTTTGACAACAAATCAAACTAAAGGGTACAAGGCAAGTGGGAAAATCTACATTTTTTACCCAAATCAAAGATTGGATGTGATGGAAAATGACCATAAACATTTGAAGCACAAGCTACAGACCTGAAAGTTCACCAATTCTCTTCTCAGGATACAACACAGCATTCATCTCCATCATCTGCCAAAGATTTTTATTTTGTAAAAGAGTTGAGAAAAAATAATGCCATTTCATATCTTATATTTTCCATCAAGATGCTAGTGATAAATAATAAGAGTTACCAACAATGAACAACATATGTAGAAAATCATTTTGATTTTCCTAAGGATCAACCATTGGATGCTTAAACAAACCAGTTTGAGTACTTTAGGCAAAGAATTAACAAGCAATATAAAGTTGATTCAAAAATATTTTACTTGCATAAATATAAGAGGAAAATGTGAAAGGTTATTTGAATCAATTACAAAATCAAAGTTAAGAAATTCTTTAATTTCCAAAAAAAATCGAATAGAAGTTATAAAACCCTATTCAAGTGTTGTCTTCAAAAAACTCTCTCTCAATTTAACTTGGTTTTTGTTGATTATATTTGATATGATGTAGATTTACCATATTATAATCCCCTGATTCTAGGGATTATAATTTCTTCATACTATATATAAATATTATACAATACTCTTGATAACATACAAAAAAACACATTTCCAAGATTCAATTTGGTATCAGAGCCACATTTAAGGTTCTGTGTTCTCATTACTGTCGTTTCGAGTTTCAACCACTGTTGTGAGCGCTGACCCATCTCTTCCGGTGTCTAAAGGAACACCACCATTAGGTTCAGAGAGTATCGATCGGCCAGCCACCAAAGTGCCGCCGTCAGACGCCTCCCCACGCGCCGCTACTTCGTCTTTGTGTCTTTGGCGCATGAGAGCCAAGGGCTATTTCCAGGCTACTGCCAATGACGTTGCTATCACTGTTGTGTTCTTCGACGTCTCCTCTTCTTATTTTGACCCTTTCTTGGTTCTAGGACTCACTGTTGTGACGTCGCTTCTTGGGTTATTTCTCCGTTGAGTACTATTCACATATCTTCTCCATGGATGAATCTGCCAAAGGTAAGCTTCCAAAGAAGAATTTGGTCTCCTTTGTCTTTTCTGGGTCTCCTACCATTACCTTGGACAAATTGAATGGAAAGAATTATTTAAATTGGCGTAACGCTGTAGAAATTTGGTTTTTGGGTCAAGGATTATTCGATCATCTCTCTACGAAGGTTTCTGACATTACTACATCAGAGAACGAAGAGTGGGAAAGGGGCTAACTATCAGCTTGTATCCTTGTTATGGCAATCCATTAAGACTAGATTAATGGTCCACTTTCGCCCTTACAAAACATATTATGATATTTGGAAGAAGGCAGAAACTATCTATGCTAGTGATATACAAAGGCTTTATGAGATGGCTTGTAGTGTATCGTTGCTTCAAATGATAGACACTGAGCTGCCTGCTTATTTGAACAAGGCGCAATCTCTTTGTGATGAAATCAAACTAATGATGATGAGTGATGATGCACAAAAGATGTCGACAAATCTAGATAACATGCTTATGGTGTTTTTTCTCCACGGTCTTCATAAAGACTATGAATCCGTTCGGAGTCAAACTCTAACGAATCCTAATATTCCTACAGTGGAGGAACTCATTGATCGTTTAATTCGAGTACCCTCGCCAAAAACTAATTCTCAAGCAGCTTCCGGGTCTTCTGTTTTGGTTTCTAATTCATCTAGCCGAGGAAGTCGAGGTGGTGGTCGTGGCAGAGGTGGTAGACGCAATTTCCATTGTTCCTATTGTGATCAAGATGGACACACTCAGGATCGTTGTTACTCTCTACATGGATTTCCAAACAAAACGGTTAATGTCGCTCATCGTAAATGATGAACAAAAGATTGAGTCTAAGGAAGATCATCGTCTCTCTGCCAATGAATATAAGGAATTCCTTCAGTTTAAGGCAACTCAATTCACTGGCCACTGTATCAAATACGGGTAATTCCACCATTTGCCTCTCCCATTTTGCTGGATCATGGATTTTAGACTCTGGTGCTTCTGATCACTTGACTGGTAATCCCTCTCTTTTCACTAATTTGTCACTACCTACAACACCTCACAATGTTACTCTTGCTGATGGATCTAAGAAACAAGCCACTGGCATTGGACAAGTTTCACCTATGCCAACTTTACCTTTAAATTCTTTTTTACTTGTACCTGGTTGTCCCTTTAATTTAATCTCTGTCAGTCAACTTACTCACACTCTAAATTGTTCCATAACCTTCAAATCTAATTCCTTTCTTATACAGGATCAGAGTACAGGATAGACAATTGGAATTGGATCTTAATCACGAGGTCTCTACTACCTACAACCTAATTCATCTACCATATGTGTTGTTTCAGAGTCTCCTGATCTTCTTCATCGTCGTCTAGGTCATCCAAGTTTAGAAAAATTAAAGAAAATGATTTCGAAGCTTTCTTGATTGAAGTCCTTGCAGTGTGAGTCATGTCAACTTGGAAAACATGTCCTGGTTTCCTTTCCAAGTAGTGTCAGTAGTCAAACTATGTCCCCTTTTGATCTCGTTCATTCTGATGCTTAGGGTCCTAGTCATGTTACATCTGTTTTAGGATATAGGTATTATGTTACTTTCATTGATGACTTTTCATGATGTACTTGGCTATGTTTAATGCGAGATCGTTCTGAGTTATTTGATGCCTTCAAGACTTTTTGTTCAGAAATCCAGAACCAATTTGGAAAGACAATTCGGGTTTTGCGCAGTGATAATGCTAAAGAATATTTTTCTGCTTCATTCACGTCATTTCTGGCATCTCATGGCATCATACATCAGTCCAGTTGTCCTCATACACCCCAACAAAATGAAGTGGCTGAACGTAAACACCGCCATCTTATTGATACAGCTCGCACTCTATTAATTAATGCTAAAGTGGCTTTAAAATACTTACCGCATGTTACTTAATAAATCGCATGCCATCTACTATTTTGGGTAATAAGGTTCCTCGTACTATCTTGTTCCCTAGGGATCCTCTTTATGTTGTCCCCCCACGTGTGTTTGGTTCTACCTACTTTGTTCATAATCTATCTCCTAGCTGTGACAAGTTGTCTGCTTGTGCTATTAAGTGTATCTTTCTTGGGTATTCTCGAGTTCAGAAAGGATATCGGTGTTATTCTCCCACTACAAACCGTTTCTATATGATTGTAGATGTTACTTACTTTAAGGATACACCATTCTTCACATCATCAACTACATTCGACATGACTTCACAGGTATTACCTGTGCCTCTTCTCAACTCATTTTCAGAATCGCAATTACAGGCTCATCCTTTCTCACATCGATTTGGTATTACTTATGAGCGACAACGACCAGACACGTTAGAGCTTCCTTCTTCAGTTGATACTCGTGATTCAATTCCAGCTCCAATCTCTTCTCCTGCTCTATCCTGCCTGATACTTCTGATGACCAACCTATTGCACTTCATAAAGGTACACGCTCTACTCATAATCCTCATCCCATTTATCACTTTCTAAGTTACCACCGATTATCTCCTTCACACTATGCCTTTGTTTCTACTTTATCATCTATTAACATTCCTAAGACTGTTCAGGAAGCACTATCCCATCCCAAATGGAGACAGGCTATGATTGATGAGATGACAGCTTTGGTGTCCAATCATACATGGACACTTGTTTCACTTCCACTTGGCAAATCTACAGTCAAATGCTGATGGGTTTTTACTGTTAAAGTTGGTCCTAATGGACAGGTCGACCGATTGAAAGCCCGCCTAGTCGCAAAAGGATACACTCAAATCTATGGTTTGGATTACTGTGATTCCTTCTCTCCTGTTGCTAAGATGGCATCTGTTCGTTTGTTCTTATCTATAGTTGCCATCAAACATTAGCCCTTGTATCAACTTGATATTAAGAATACCTTCTTACATGGTGATTTGGAGGAGGGAGATTTATATGGAGCAACCACCTGGGTTTTTTGCTCAGGGGGGAGTTAGGTCGGGTTTGCAAGTTAAAGAAATTCTTATATGGTTTAAAACAGTCACCTCGAGTATGGTTTGGGAAGTTTGGTAAAGTCATCCAACAATTTGGCATAACTCTTTGTGAGGCAGATCATTTTGTATTTTTTAAACGCTCATCGTCAGGTACCTTTATTTATCTTATGGTGTATGTGGATGATATCGTCATTACAGGTGATGATCAACAAGACATTAAGGAATTGAAGCGATATTTGTTCAAACATTTTCAAACTAAAGACCTTGGTCAGTTACGATACTTTCTTGGAATTGAAGTGGCCCAATCAAAGACAGGTATTGATGTCTCTCAAAGGAAGTATGCGCTTGATATTCTGGAAGAAACACACCTATGGACCCAATTGTGAAGTTGCTACCTAATCAAGGGAAGCCCTATTCCGATCCAAACAGGTATAGAAGGTTAGTGGGAAAGTTGAACTATCTCACTATGACTAGACTTGACATTGCATTTCCTGTTAGTGTTGTGAGCCAATTTCTTAACTCACCATATGAGAATCATTGGAATGCAGTCGTTCAGATCCTAAGTTACATCAAAGGATCACCTAGTAAAGGGCTTGTTTATATGGATAGAGGTCATACAAAAATCATTGGATATGCTGATGCAAATTGAGTAGGTGATGTTAGTGACAGGAGGTCCACTTCTGGTTATTGTGTTCTTATTGGAGGAAACCTAATTTCGTGGAAGAGCAAGAAGCAAACTGTTGTTGCAAGGTCTAACGCGGAAACAGAGCATCGTGCTATGGCTAATGCTACTTGTGAACTTTTGTGGTTAAAGCACTTGCCCCAAGAGTTGCAGTTTTGTCAGATTTGTCCTATGGAACTTGCTTGTGATAATCAGTCAGATATGTATCTCTCATCCAATCCAATCTTTCATGAGAGGACCAAGCATATAGAAGTTGATTGTCACTTCATCAGAGAGAAAATTCTCTCAAGCATCATTAAGACTTCTTATGTGAATTATTGGGATCAACTAGCAGACATGTTAACTAAGTCCTTACGGTGTCCTAGGATAATATATATATGTTACAAGTTGGATGCATCTGATATACACGCTCCAGCTTAAGGGGGAGTGTTGATTCTATTTGATATGAATGTAGATTTACCATATTATAATCCCTTAAATGTAGGGATTATAATTTC
>JAOTAY010000006.1:21445109-21455815 GCA_025629805.1 Erythroxylum baracoense | reverse complement strand
CAAATGGAGACAGGCTATGATTGATGAGATGACAGCTTTGGTGTCCAATCATACATGGACACTTGTTTCACTTCCACCTAGCAAATCTACAGTCAAATGCCGATGGGTTTTTACTGTTAAAGTTGGTCCTAATGGACAGGTCGACCGATTGAAAGCCCGCCTAGTTGCAAAAAGATACACTCAGATCTATGGTTTGGATTACGATGATACCTTCTCCACTGTTGCTAAGATGGCAACTGTTCATTTGTTCTTATCTATGGCTGCCATCAAACATCGGCCCTTGTATCAACTTGATATTAAGAATGCCTTCTTACATGGTGATTTGGAGGAGAAGATTTATATTGAGCAACCACCTGGATTTATTGCTTAGGGGGAGTTAGGCCAAGTCTACAAGTTAAAAGAAATCCTTATATAGTTTAAAACAGTCACCTCAAGTATGGTTTGCAAAGTCATCCAACAATTTGGCATGACTCATTATGAGGTAGATCATTATGTATTTTTTAAACGGTCATCATTGAGTACCTTTATTTATCTTGTGGTGTATGTGGATGATATTGTCATTACAGGTGACGAGCAACAAGGTATTAAGGAATTGAAGCGATATTTGTTCAAGCATTTTCAGACTAAAGACCTTGGTCAGTTACGATACTTTATTAGGATTGAAGTGGCCCAATCAAAGACAAGTATTGCTATCTCTCAAAGGAAGTATGCTCTCAATATTAGGGAAGAAACCGGAATGCTTGTTTGTAAACCTGTTGACACACCTATGGACCCAAACGTGAAGCTGCTACCTAATCAAGGGGGGCCCTACTATGATCCAGACAAGTATAGAAGGTTAGTGGGAAAGTTGAACTATCTCACTATAACTGGACCTGACATTGCTTTTCCTGTTAGTGTTGTGAGCCAATTTCTTAATTCACCATATGACAATCATTGGAATGCAACCGTTCGAATCCTAAGGTATATCAAAGGATCACCTGATAAGGGGCTTGTTTATGTGGATAGGGATCATACAAAAAGCGTTGGATCTGCTGATGCAGATTGGGCAGGTGATGTCAGTGACAGGATGTCCACTTCTAGTTATTGTGTTCTTATTGGAGGAAACCTAATTTTCGTGGAAGAGCAAGAAGCAAACTGTTGTTGCAAGTTCTAGCACGGAAGCAGAGTATTATGCTATGGCTAATGCTACTTGTGAACTTTTGTGGTTAAAGAACTTGCTCCAGGAGTTGCAATTTTGTGAGATTGGTCCTATGGAACTTGCTTGTGATAATCAATCAACTATGTATCTCTCATCAATTCAATCTTTCATGAGAGGATCAAGCATATAGAAGTTGATTATCACTTCATCAGAGTGAAAATCCTCTCAAGCATCATTAAGACCTCTTATGTGAACTCTAGGGATCAACTAGCAAACATGTTGACTAAGTTCTTACGCAGTCCTAGGATAATATATATATGTAACAAGCTGGATGCATCTGATATATATGCTCTAGCTTGAGGGGGAGTGTTGATTCTATTTGATATGATGTAGATTTACCATATTATAATCCTTGATTCTAGGGATTATAATTTCCTCATACTGTATATAAATATTGTACAATACTCTTGATAATATCAGAAAAACATATTTTCCAAGATTCAATTGTTTTAAAGGTCCATGTGAATTGATAATTAGCCAAATAGAAGTAACATATCAAAGTAACAATTTCATTGTCGACAAAACATGTAGAAAAGGGTAGCATAACTAACTACCAAGTTATGTAACCATAGATGCTAAATGATAATAGAAAGATAATTCTAGGTGATTTTCTTGTCTTACTAATGAGAAATCGTACAAAAAGAATCATAGGCATATTGAAAATTCCCTTGCCTTAGATACTGCCTTCAAGTCAGGACGCTTGGCCTTTTGCTTGGCCTCATCTTGACTTCCATGTCCTTTCTGCAAAAGTTTATAAACTGTCATAACATACAAATTTGAAATTTTTATTGAGTCGATTATGACATGCTTTCATTTCACTAGTTCAATCATGTCTAAAAGACCAACGACCAAAAGATATTTTCCCCCGAACAATGTTAACAGAAAAACACAAAAAAAAAAAGTTTCATAATATGCTTTTCACCTCAAACCAAATCATAATGGAGAAACTGATTCATGTAGCTGACTCCAATTAAAGCATTAAGGTCTATGGAATGAAGTTAAGTGTGAACAATGAACACCTACCAGAAACATCCAAATATTAATATGAGCACATTGCCAAAGAACACAATTAATGTATCTAAAATGAAAACATAGATATGCACCTCAAAACACACATTGATTATCAAAGAGAAACTAACCTTACTTCTGTCTAAATTTGCAATTTATTACTCAAGCACTCCACTTCAATATTTTCTCATGCCTTCAAGGCTTCAACTTATAACACGTGAAGTTATAAAAATGTGACATGAAGAATTCTTCTCATTATTCTGCGCCATCTAACAGAAGAGCAATATAGAGCCCCTGGTTTCAAGTATCTTTGACCCTCATTCAGTTAATTAAAGAAGTTACCGATTAAAAGCAAGCAACTAAATAAACTGAAAGAACAAACAGCATAAAAAGACTTAGCTACGAGTGGAACATTTAGACCCAAGCAAAATAAAGCAGAAAGTTGAATCACAAGCTAACCTTTTTAGGCGTCTTTTTATCAACAATCACTTTTCGGCACCTGTTCTCCTCTTCCTACGAGACAGAAGAAAGAATGGGTCATTGCAAAATCGGACATATTCGACCTCAGATTAAAAGCAACGCAAACAAGCATTTCAAAATAACAAGCTAGTCAAGACTGAGACAGCAAAAAATTCGTGAGAAAGGAGCTGAAACAGTAACAAACCTGTACAAAATGAAGATAATACTTGTTGAATAACCTCAGTGTCTCCTTAACTTTAGCATGCGCACTTTTATCACATACGGAACCCGAATAGCTCCTCGCTTTCACCGCTTCTTCCTTTGACTTGACCACATGATTAGACTTCAAACTTTCACTCACTTTCTTATCAACCGCCACCTCTTTACTGACTTGTCCATCACCTAACTTCCTCCTGGTACACGCATTACCTTTCTTACATCCATTCCCTTCAGTTTCTTTTTCTTGTTCTTCTTCTTCTTGGCCGTGATCATGAAGTAGCTCAACTTTCCTCTTCACCAAAAGCTCCTTTTCAGTTCTTTCCCTGGCCTGAATCCTCGCACTCACTCTCCTCTGCGGCGAAGCCTTCTCAGCTGGAGCCTCTCCTCCAATTATTGCCGCAGTCTTCCGTTCCCCGCTTCCTCGGCTCCCCGCCACAACGTTTTGGCTCTGAACTTGAGAACTGAGCTGGTGATTGTCAGCGCATTGTAGGGGTTGCACCTCCATATTCACCAGCGATCACTGTGCAATTGATTTTGGAGACGAAGAGAGAGGGGAGAAGAGGAGGAGGTTGTTAGGGTTTTGTGTGAGAGGGAGGAGGGAGAAAGGCGCGTGAAAGAGGAGAGAGACGGAGATTTGATTTTTTTTACATTCGTTTTGCTCGACCACTAAGACAGTGCCTCGCGTCTCGAGAAGCGTGTAGGAATATGCAGTTTTGGCGGACGTTAAACTTTTTTTGCCGTTTTCTGCCCGCTCTTCCCTCTCTTTTTATGGTTTGGACTTGCGACGCAAAAAACTCAACCTAGTCATAATTTTTTAAAAATTATAAAATAATTTTTTAATTTTATAAAATTATAAAATAAACAAAATAATCTGTTAATATATTTATCAAACAATTTTTTACTTTACTTTAATCACATCTTAAGAAATCATATAAATTTGATACAACAAATACTTCTTTAGTTTTATTAATATTATTTTGTACATATTTCTTATAAACTAAAATAAATTTAATTTCAAATATTATGTTTACATATATTTTATATTTTAAAAATATTAAATATGATTATTTTAAACTAATATTTTTAGTTATCCAATCTATAATCACTTTATATAAGTCTAATGACGTAAATTTTGATTTAACACATTATTATTTGTATTGGTATTATTTACTAAATAAATTATAGAAAAGTTTGTCATATTATTTTTAATTTATAAGCAATATTATTTTATACAAGAGAAATTTCAAGTTTTTTCAATTTAGTCCTAAATTTTTTTAAATTATAATTTTAATCAGTATTTGACTAGTATTCTGGTTATCGACCGATACCGACCAGTACCAACTGAAAAAGCCAATATTGACCGATACCAAAGTCCAGTATAAAATTTTCTTATTCAGTATTAATTTTTTGTCAGGCGAAAACAATATTCTAAACAATGTTTGAAGGAAATGAATCTAATTTAAATTAATTTAAAATTTTGTCACAATATTCTAAACAATGGTTTGAAGGAAGTGAATCTATTTTAAATTAATTTAAAATTTTATCATAAAATTTTTAAATTTTGAGTTAAGTTTACATTCAAATTTTATAATTTATTTCGACTAAAAACTCAATTATATATAATTAAAGAAAATTATAGTCCTACTATACGTCTTTTCTTCTTTTTATTTCATAAATGATAACCTTGGTTTTTTAATTTGCGTATTTTTTGTTGTGTTGCGAGCCTGAGGCATTCTTTTAATATTAGCTTCACAATTCAATTACTTCCAAATCCCTTTTCAATTCCTTATACTTTTGAATCTATATATATGTTTTTAGCTTAATAGAATTTCAATGATCTTAGGATTATAATGGAATAGAGTTTTAATATCTCTAGGTATCTATAAAAATAAAATTTTAGTAAATCAATAACCTTAGGATTATGTGGTAATAAAGCTTCAACGTAATTAGATTTCTTACATGTAACTATATGAACACCCTGTTAAGGGTAATGGAAGTTATGGTAGTTATCATACTTTTTCCTATATTGTTTCCTGATAATAATAATAAAAGAATCTATTTCGTTAGTTGTGAATGTATGTCACATCAATTGGTGGAACCACATAACTTTTATGTTCTTTACTTCCTTGTTTTATATATATGTATATTATTTTCGTTTATGCGATAATTGGTATCAAAGTAATTAATATCGTAACATTCTTATTGTTGTGTTGGAGCGAGTGTTATTTATGAGTTGTAGAATGATGAGTACTTAGCAACCAAATGGTTAGTTGCATATCATTTTCTTCCTTGGTTTTTGAATATGCATATTTCTTAGTGTGCTGGTGCAAATGAGTTATACAATGAACAACATTATGCTAGTTCATTATGTGACGACCGAGATGTGTTATAAAAGTTTTAAGTGTTTTCAATTGGGAAGAGCTTCGGGAGCCTTAGGAAAGAATGAAGAGACCAACCAAAGCTCTCAACTTTGAGAGACCTATAGAGGAATAGCTTCTCGATGCCAGTTCGGAGGTGACATCGATGCCGATGACCCAATTAGGCATTCCTTCCTTGTATTTGTTGGTTCTTTCTCTCTTTATGAATTGATTATGTTATCCTATGCATATAGATTTGAGTTTTATGTATGAATAATCGTATTATCGTATAGTTCGGTTGTTTGTGTATGAACTCATAGCTAGAATTTCAATGCAATTCGTAATTGTTATATTTGAGATTCATTTGTAGTGACTAATGGTTCGTATCATTAGGGATAACGTGAACTTGGTTAAATGACTCGAGCTTATATGGTTGTTGCTTAGATTAATCGGTTTTTCTAATTTGTAATACAACTACCCAATTGAATATAAAGATCGTATCCTAGGTTATTCGATAGTTAGGTTTAGTTAACGATTGTATCTTAATTAAACATGACTAAGGTAAAACTTAGGTTAATAGATCGTAGCATTCACCAACAATTAATAGTTCAAGGAGAGGTAAAAGAACAGCAATTCAATGAAATATCTTTGATTAGGGTGTAGGCCGAAATTAAATCAAAGAATCAAACTTCTAATGAATTCACCACTTTTATTATTTTTGCATGTTTTCTTTAATTTGTTTTTATTAGTTAGTTTAGTTTTATTTTCTTATTTTACACCAAACCAAACCCGCTTCCAAAACCTAAACACCAATTATTTTCATTTCAAAAGCTAACTAAATACTCTCTGTGGTATCGACCTAGACTCACCACTACTATAGTAGTATGTCTAGTTTATTTTGCGTAGCATTACAGCATGCTACGTCATCTATATATCATCAATATTAATTATGTTGAATATGATTTAATGTATTTTGTTTTTCATAATAATTTGTATGTTGCATATATAATTTTATCGATATTAATTTCATATAACAAGTTTCGTTTTACTTAATAAAGATTATACAACATTATGAGATAAAAAAATTAATGAATATCTATTGAAGTTTTGGTTTTTGTTTGGCAAAGGGGTCACTTTTGACCCTAATGTTTACACCAATTGAGGCCAATGAACATGTTTGGGCACTGATAAATCTTAGTAATGTTCTTCTTAACTGTATATTGGAATTGACTATGTTATTCTGTGTCTAAAGTTTGGGATTTTTATGTATGAACAATTTGCATAGGCCTATTAGATTATTCATGTATGAACTCACTGCCATAATATAGATTGTAATCTATAATTATTGTAAATATGATTCATATGTGGTAAACTAATGATCGTGCATCACTAGGAATAACATAGTATAGGTTAAGTGACCTAAGCTTATATAGTTGTTGCTTGGAAAAACTTCTTGCCCTATTTTGTAATGCCACTGTCATATTAAATCTGGAGAGCTTATTCTGGGTTATCTGATAGCTTGTCCTAATTAAAGAGCTTGTTTTAATTAGAGACAACCTCAGGGAGCATTGGGATTAATAGATTTTGTTGTTAATCAACGGTTGATAATTTCAAAGAGAGGTATGAGAACAACATGATGATTGATTATGCACATTCGTTTGAAGGCTAATATTGAACCGTAAAGTAGATTCAATTGAGTAATCCTTATAATTTTGTGTTGTTTACTTTAATTTGCTTATATAGTTTAGTTTTATTTTATTATTTCAATTGAATTTAACTAAAACCCAATAATCATAAAAATTAATTCATTCATTACAAAAGCTAATCAACACTTTTACTGATACGAATCCTTTCTCACCATTACTAGAAATTTAATTGTGTAGAGTTAGGTATTATTTTCTCGTGTATTCGATATGCAACCAATATCCCTACAACTTGGCATATTTATTAACATAATATATTGACCTATATTTTCTCAAGCTCCTTTTTTGTCTTTTAAACATGATTAAGTTAACAAAAATATTGAGTTTCTCCATACACTCCTTAACCATTTATTAGTACAGATACTAGGCTTCTTAAGAATTCTATCCATAAGACGTAACATTAAGAACTTAGGAGCAATAAAATTTGGTTTATTAGTTGTGAAACAACTGTGATCAGATTTGTAAGTCTTTGCTTTGATATATCTTATCTTCTTGTCATATCTAACGTACAACTCCCAAGGACATCTATCAATATAACCAATCCAGATCTTATTACTCTTATTCTTTTTCATCCTTATATTGTATTATGTTTGCAACGTATAGTTAATAACAACATCTTTAAATTCGTTTTTGGTTCCAAACTTTATACCTTATCTCCTTTATTGGTCCACACCAGTTAGATATACCTAATACTTGAGGAGAGATCTTAATTGTGAAATTAATTATCTATAGAATTGCTTCAGATCTAATTGAATTAGTTAGGAGTAGTTTTGTGAATCAAGAAATTACAACTCTATAAATATCGAATTCAGTTAGGGTTACTTGATTAAATCTTAAGAGAGAGTAATCAAAACTTTAAGATATCTTGGATTAAAAATAAATTGTATCAATAAGATAAAAGGAAACAAAATAAGGATATAATGGTTCCTAAGTCTTCAACTTTGATCAATCTCAATTTCATTGGCAGTATTATTTCATTATTTACTTTCTTATTTTATTATTTGTTTTAATTTCATTTATTTATTTTAATTCAATCAATTATTAGTACCTTAAACAAAGTTCTTTTCAAGTTGTTTAGGTGTTTAATAGTCCTCGTGGGATTGATACTGCAAGATACAATCTGTATATTTACAATATTGAGAGTTTTATTATTATATAAAAATTGCTTAATAGGTTCATCAAGAATTTCTCAAAGATAGTATCTACTCTATATAAGTTGTAAAAAGATGTCCTTTTTGTCTTCAAAGATAAGTGCAAGGAGGTATTTGATAAACTTAAGGAGCTCTTGGCATCCTTACCAATGATTAAGCCTCTAAACTAGAACCTTCCCTTTGAAATCATATGTGATGTAAGTGAATATGCAATAAGGGCAATTCTAGCATAAAAAAATGGGTAAAGCTTCTTGATAGGTGGATTTTGTAGTGTGGATTCTATTGGCCAACTTTGTTTAAGGATGCTTGAGATTTTATGCTCAAGTGCGATAGATGTCAAAGAGTTGGCAACATATCAAAACGAGATGAGATGCCACTTTTGAATATAATAGAGGTGGAGATATTTGATATATGGGGTCTGGACTTCATGGGACCATTCCCACCCTCTGAAGGCAATACCTATATCTTGGTTGGAGTTGATTATGTTTCTAGATGGGTCGAAGCGGTCGCTACTCCAACTAACGATAGCAAGGTAGTTCAGAAGTTCATTAAGAAGATTTTTACTAAATTTGCGGTGCCTAAAGCAATCATAAGTGATGGGGGAAGTCACTTTAACAACAAACCGTTTTATAACTTTCTAAGAAGACACAACGTTTATCATAGAGTGGCTACCCTGTACCATCCCTAAACTAGTGGTCAAGTTGAGGTGGTGAATAGAGAGCTGAACAAGATTTTGAAGAAGATAGTGAACATTTCAAGAAAAGATTGGTCAACGAAACTAGACGATGCACTGTGGGCTTACAGAACAACTTTCAAGACCCCCCATAGGCACAACACCATATCAGCTTGTGTATGGCAAGGCTTGTCATTTACTATTGGAATTAGAGCATAGAGCATATTGGGCAATCAAAAAATTAAACATGGATTGGAAGCTGGCAGGAGAAAAGCAGTTGTTACACCTCGACGAGTTGGAAGAGTTGAGGTATGATGCTTATGAAAATACCAAGCTATATAAAGAAAGGGCTAATAAGTGGCATGATGGCCACATCAAGAAGAAGGAATTTAAGTGTGGGGATTTAGTACTTTTATTTAACTCAAGACTTTAACTATTTCTCGAGAAGCTCAAGTCAAGATGGAGTGGGCCTTTTAAAATTCTTCAAGTGTTTCCCCATGGAACTGTGGAGCTGGAAAATAATAATGGGGAAACATTCAAGGTCAATGGGCACCACTGTAAACCATATTATAGAGGGACATATCCACAAGCAAGGGAAGTTATCTCTCTCCTATCTTCCACTTTTTCATGAGTATATGTTGAATAGTTGAGTTAATGACCTTAACTTAGCATGTTTAATCTCTTATGTTGTTTTTATCTAATTTTTGTTTGAGTTCTTTGGTTTGATTATTTCCAAATTAAGATTGATTGATGTTCATATTGATTTTGTTTGGATTTTAATTTGTTTTCTTTTCAAAATTCTTGTTGATGATATTATCTTGATGTGTTTATAGGTTTTGGGATCATGAAGAATTCATTTAAGCTTGGAAGAAGGTTTGGAATTGTAAGGATCACCAATTCCCACATTCATGGGAATCGAAGTGTTTCCCACGAGCGTGGGAGATCTCTCCAGAAAGTTTCTAGAGAGGAATCCCATGCTCATGGGAATTGTGGTGATTCCCACGAACATGGGAATCCTCTCCAAAAAGTTTTCGGAGAGGAGTCCCACTCCCACGAGTGTGGGAATCCCATACCGGAGGCAAACTTAAGTTTTCCTCCTATTTTTTCTCTCACCCTATCTTTAAATTTTCATACCCTCTCTCTCCTACCCATGAATTTCTCTCCTCTCACTCTCTAAAACTCTTCAATCTCCTTTTAAATTCTTGGTATTTTCTTTAATTCTTTCATTATTCTTATATTCTTTTTATTTTTTCATGCATTAAACTTTCCAAACAACAAGGATTTAGGTAAGTTTTTTGTTCTCTCTCTCCAAAGCTCGAATTTCACTTTCTCTCTCTTATTCTTACAGGTTTTTCTATAATAATGGCACTGAAGAAGATGATGGCTCAAAAATTGAGTGACGAAGTGCGTCGTCAAGTTTTTGGTGAAGGCAAAAGTGATTTGATGGCAACTTACCGATCTCCCTTCCTGATTTACTCAGAAGACGAAGGTACACGCTTCCGTTATTTTAAGAATAGGGGAATAATCACTTTTAGGTATTTCGATTTTGAATTGTTAGAGAACATATGAGTGAGGACAAAGACTGAGCAACTAGCTGATAACATAGGTTAGAATAGGTTCATCCGATGTGACATGCATATTTACCCTATGATGATAGTTAAAATTTTCACTACTGTTTGTTACATCCCAAAAATGGATGTCTTTTGGTTTAGATTATTCGGTGATGTGTACAAACTGGATTACAATGTCATGCGTCATCTTTTCAATTTCCAAAACACAAAAGTTTTAGATGATCATACTGATTTTGATGTGGATGCCTATTGGAAAATTTTAATAGGAGAAGATATGTTGGGCCCCGAATTTTTTTTATTATTTTAGTAAGCATGAATTGAATGAATTTTGTGATCTTGTTGGATAAATCATTTTTAAATTGGAGTT
>JAOTAY010000006.1:21427023-21437809 GCA_025629805.1 Erythroxylum baracoense | reverse complement strand
TTGTACAAACTTTATTTTGATTAATAAAGCAAAAGGCATTTTTCATTGATTTGATATTCATTTATATATGAACTGATATTGATCTTAAATCAAATTATTGAAGTCCATGATACAAAACATAACATAAAGGAAATCATGATGAGATTATGATAATGAGATTCCTATCATGTGCAATTATGTTAGTATCTAAATAATCCCCAGTCATAAGATTAATAAGACAGGACATTATTAATCCGAAAAGACTAGCACATATTATACTCCTTGATTTGATCAAGCAGTGGATTTCATAAACTGTAAGCATAAGATGTTTAGAGTTAATATGTGGATGCTTACTAAGGGTAGTAAGTACATCGGATGACTCATTATAAGATTATCATATAGATGATCTATCAAATGTCAATGATTAATCTCATCATAGCAATGATGCAAATATCCTTAAACTTGAGGTACTCATGGATATCTTAGATATAAATCACGTTCTTTGGAACTATTCCTTGTTACCTCAAGACGAGGTTACTCTTAGAGTGGTGATTGGGTACAACTATTTGTATTCAAAGATAATTGGGTAGCCAATAAAGGATTCACTACTCCTGATAGAAAGAGATGATACCCACGGTCTCTTGTCGGGGTCATTACTCGGGAGTCTCTGGCCAGAGCAATTATGTGTCATAAAGAGAGTCTTCAATGACACATAGAGTAATGAGATACCAGGATAAGAACTAACATCACTTAGACTAAATGTGATGTAGTCAGTTTAGTGGGAGTGACACATAGCCCATACTCCAAACTAAGTGGGGTATAGTTTGATGAAAGGATGAATTGCACGGTAATTGTCTATAGAAAGGCTCATAAGTTAGATAATTAACGACCAAAGAGTTTGTGTGTTAATCTACTTATATTCCGGCAAATAAACATTATGAAACCCTTCATGATGTGTTTGAATTAAGAGTTAATTCAAGTGCATAAAATACCCGAGAACCTAAGGGTCACATGTATAAAAGATCAGATGAAAAACAAGTGTGTATGACCTATTTTAAGCAGGCCATAACCGGTGCCTAAGGCGATGCATGCCACGATCGTGGCCAGTAAGGCCACTATCGTGACAGAAGCTATGAAGTGACATATAAGTGAGTTCTTCACTTATGTGCACGAGGTTTCTTCACTTCTTACACACTTAATTGATAGAGAAACGGTTCTAGAAGAGTTATAGAGAGAGTGAGAAGTGTTCTTAAGTTATCTTTATGCAAATTTATGCAATTGTTGTATAAATCTTACATGTATCGAAGATAACCTTGATCTATCTCCAATATTGAACATCTACTTAAATTCATCAAGTTTGGTGTTCTAAAACCCTTATACGTGGTTTCAACTTCCTTCTTTGCGTATTCTTGGGTGATCAAGGAAGGTCTTGGTGTTTGCAACAACCCAAACAAAGAGAATAAACAAGAAAGGAGGAGATGCACAATGTAAAAAGTTTTATTATCTCATGTTCTTTACTTATCCTTGCATACATGTGAGATGCTGTGATTTTTGGGTTGTCATGGTGTCGGAATCTTAATTTTGACACTTCCACTACATCCTCATGCATAAGATGAATGTAACCATAGCTAACCCAACAGTGGTATCAGAGCGTGTTTGTGCCTAAAAATTAGGTAACTAATATATTGGTCCAGAATTTAACTTAAAGATAACATGCTCAATAAAATTTGAAAATGTTATGCAAAATGGTCTTTAAGTTAAATCTGGCGCAGCTAACTCCCTCAGCGTTCTCAAATTCGTCATCATTTCTTCAGATTCAGATTCTAATTCTTCTACAAAGGTTGTTCTTGCTTCCATATCCAATCTTCGCAGTGTTCTCTTAATCTCTAGATCAAGTTACTCAAGTTCTCTATGAGGAGATCTCGTAACTACCATACACCAACGTTAACAAACTTTTAAAAGTTAACAAATAATCAAAAAGAAACAATTATAAACAAATATAATAAATTATCACACTCCCTGGCAATGATGCCAAAATTTGACAGCGCGTGTTAAGTGCACTTTAAAATTTACCTGACTCTACACACTAAAATTTGTAAGGATCGAATCCACAGGGAATGTTCGATTAATTTCTATAACAAACGTAATTGATGCAAGGAAAATAAAAAGGAGGTTTTTTGGTCTTATGCAATTCAGAAGATAAAGTAAAAGTAAACTAGCGAAAATAAATTATAGCAAGCAATCGAAAATGATTAAAGTGGTGAAAATAAATAAAGTCCAGTATAAGGATCAATCTCGACCTAACATGATTAAACATATTCTATCATCCTAATGTCTTCACACCTCTCCTCAAACTATTGATCTGAGACTAACAATACGTTATGCTAATCCCGACTTTCCATTAGGTTGTGTTTAATTAAGATATGATCGTTAATTAAACCTAACTATCAAATAACCTAGGATACGATCTCTATATTCAATTTGGCAGCCACATTATGAAGTGGAAAATGATCAATATAGGCAGTAACCTCACATGTTTGGGTTATCTAACCTAAGCTACATTGTTGCTAATGATTCAAGACCATTAGATGCTACTGACAAACATCAAACATAATGATTACAAGTTAAATTTAACATTATAGCAATAGGTTCGTAATAGAAAAATCCACATAACATATTAAGATCATCTATGCAAAACCTGATTCAACCAACACAAACAATATAACAATCCGAAAAGAGATTAACAACATTAACAAGATGAAATAACTTAACCATGACTTAACGTCGATATACCATTGAACTGGCATCAGGAAGTTAGTCTTCCATCTCCTCCTTCAAGCTCCAAGCATCAGCCAAAAACACCTTTGTTTCCATGGAAAACTGGAAAAAAATAATCAAGAAGGTGTTGTTCGATTATTCTCCAGCCTTCACACACTTGGAAACCAAAGAGGACCAAATAAAGGAGCCGTTGTCTACATTTTTGCCCTTTCTATCTATACTCCATTGCTAGCTTAAAATCAATGGGACAGATGGACCAACCGCAGAGAAGAAGGTGATCAAGTTTTTGTCGACTCTTTCAATTGTTCCTCCTCCAAGTGCAGCCGATAGTTTATTACAACACTCTCACCCCCTTTGGTTCTCCACTGTTATCTTCCTCTTTTGCAGCTGACATACCACTTTCTTTTTATATTCCATAGGTAGGTTTTAAGAAAAATGCATAGGAAAGCTAGCTCCTTTGGTAGCATGAGGTTTCTTCATCTTGTAATGTGATGCATGTGTCTTTTGTTTTTTTTTCTCTTGTTACAGCCATCATACACATTCGATTCTTCCAAAAGCTAGGTTTTTCTCAGGAGATGAATGGATAGCTGGCTTTAGATGGGACAGTTGGCTTAATTCACGTTGTCTCATGGGTATGACAACGTGAATTAATCTTATTCAACATGAATTTTGGCTTAGCAACTCATGGCTGTAACAATATTAACTCATAGCCAAGCCAAATTAATTATATGGTCATGAGTTAATAATCATGTTCTTGATTTTCATTTTTCTTTTGTTGTCTCCTATTCTTTTAATCATCTTCTTCTTTTTGCCCTGTGAAGACAATAGTGTATGATTCTTCAAAAAATGACTCAATTATAATCCTTTCGACTCACTTTAGCTTCTCCATTTTTGAAATGTACCTAAAATCAAATATGAGCTAAAATAAGTATCTTAAGCATTTCTAAGGCATTAATCACTAAGTGTAGTAAATCAAATTAATTAACATTTAAGCATATATCAAGATTCACGGGTATTACTCCATTAACATGCATGCATTAATTAATTAATGTTACACCATGCATAATTCACATCCACATTCATTCTTTCATATAATTTTTCTTATTTCCATGCAGCATTCACAAGACACTCCATTCAACATTCGTGCAATATTTAGGCCATTTTCACTCAATTCATTTCAAATTTGGAATAAAACACAAGAATTTGTAATCAAAATTAAGATATGAAGGCAAGTAAAATCAATAGAAATTAGACACAACAATTCCCCCACACTTAAATTGTGCTCGTCCTTAAGCAAAATAAAGAATACTAGACTGTACAAGAACAAACAATGAAAACAACAAATTTTCTAAATAATAGTCAACAATATCAATGATCATTTCAATAAAGAAAACCTAAAAACTTGAAACTCATAATACTCCATTAAGAGACTATTCTCTGCATGCTTAAGCAAAGTTAAAAAGTACTTCATCTTAAAGACCTTTAACAAGTTTGATAGACACTCACTCCACTCTCCATCCTGTCATACATTCAAAAGTAGGATATATTCACTCATTATTCATTTCATGTAAGCCATCTACCATAGGCTTGCTTACTAATCCAATCTCTAGCACTCATATCAAATATAAACGTCAATCCGAAGGTTTTTATTTTGGTTATAATAGGGTCAGGCTAAGGGTAGGAAAAAGAAAAATCAAATTGTAAACCCACATAACAAATTGAGCATTTAAAATAATACAGAACAAGGAAGCATAAAACACTTAATTCTTTCCTCTTGTTTAACAAGGTTAACACTCCCCTTTTTTACATCCCTCCTCTTTCTTCTCATTTTTTTGTTGTCTTCTCTTCCCTCTGTTTCTTTTCCATTTCTTTCTTTTTCTTATTTTTATCTTTTATCTTTTTTATCTTTTTATTTCATTTTTCTTATTTATTTATTTATTTATTTAGAAAAGGAAATCAAGAGAAAAAAATATAAAGTAGAGATAAAATTTGCTACATCCATACTCATTCCTAGCGCAATAGCCAACTATATGTTATGATCCCCCCACACTTATTCAAGCAATTACTTCCTAAACCCAAATATAACATTTTAAATGCTTAACTGCCTTATGGTAGGTATAAAGAAGAGGAAAAATAATTAAGCTAAAGGCTTATTGTTTTGTTTAAAGAAAGAAAAGGTTTCATGTTAAGCTCAAAGGGGCTCACCAAGGGTAACATTATGGTGGCTTTTTAAGCAAAAGGGATAAATCCTAATTTCCTTTATCATTTCAACGTTTGCATAAGATTATGTAATCTCAACTAGTATTTGCAAGCAAGTTCTAGAGTTCCCTAATCATGAAAGAACTCTCTCAGCAAAGAATATTTGAATTTGGTATTAACTATTTCAGAGGGCTCAAATTCTTACCAATGAAAAGTTACATTCATCTATAAAAAACAAACTAATGTCCTTTTAATCAAAATCCAAGTTAATCACTCTAAGCATGCAGGTATACATTCACTCATATTATACATTTCTAATCCCGATCGAGTTTATTTCATGATCATGCATTTCTAACTATTAAATGGATAAACAAACAGACACTACTCCCCCTACTTAAATATCATGTTGTCCCCGATGTGATAAGAAAATAATAGAGGGATCTAAGATGCAAAGCAACACAAAAAAAGACAAACATTAAAACTAAATGAAATTAACCGAACAAGCAATAAAAATAATTAAAAAAGAGAAGGATATAAATACAATACGAAGATGGGAGTGGTGGTTGTATTGATGTGGTGTGGAGCGTAGCGTACTGCATCGAAGAGTGGAGATAGCTAAGAGTAGAACAAATAGAAGAGACTGAAAATTAGGTATGCACACATAAAGCAAACAAACTAAGTTGAGATTCACTAAAAAGGAATAACCAACAAATAATTGAAAAATAAAATAGAAATTGTACAGGTTACCTCCTATTCAGTGCTTCTTTAATGTCTTGTAGTTGGATGCCTCAATGGTCATGCTGGATCAACTCTCCTTCAGTTGCGTCATCTAGAAATTGGCAATACTCATCAATCTCTTTAACTAAGTCCAATTCCCTTTCTTCTTCCCACAAGGCAAAATCAAAATCTATAGTATTAATTTGATCAACAAGAGAACATTCTTCATAAACAGTAGTAGTAGGGATATGTTCAATATTAAAGATTGAAAATTCTATTATTTCTCCTAAAATAGTCATGGTCAATTTTTCGTTTTTCATATCAGTCGAGGTATTGGTAGTGGCCATAAAAGGCCTATTTAGGAGTATAATGTGCCCCTTTTCTTTCTCTTTTACTTCCCCCATGTCTAAGACAACAAAGTCTGCAGGGAAAATCAATCCTCCTACCTTTAACAACACATCTTTTGTTATTCCTTTTGGATAACGAATTGAACTGTCAACTAATTGTAAACATATATTTGTAGGTTTCAATTATCTTAGATCCAATTTCACATAAATGGAGTAAGGTATAAGGTTTATGCTTGCTCTAAGGTCAAGCATACCCTTAACCTCATCACCATTACCCATTGATAGTCTTACAATAAAACTCCCTGGATCTTTTAATTTGGGGGGTAACTTCTGCTGAAGAACCACACTTGTCACTTCTGAAACTATCACCTTCTCGTTTAGCTCAAACTTGCTTTTTTTTGGTACTTAGTTCCTTGAAGAACTTCACATAAGCTGGAATGTCCTTTCTTGCATCCAACAAAAGCAAATTAATATTAACCTTAGAAAACATATTATATAAATAAGAAAACTTCTTATCCTGTTTTAAATCCTTAAGGCTACTTGGATATAAAATTGGTGGTCTATAAGGGTCAGTCACCTTATGCAGTCTTGGTCCTCTATTGTCTTTGATTACATGCCCAAGTTTTTCACCTTTTTGAACATAACTTGAAGAGTTATGCCCATTGCTTACCTCATTCTACTTTTCTTTTTCCTTGATGAGGCTCTCCTCCTCTTGATTGCCTGCATCAGATAGATTAGAAGGAATCTCAACATTATTATCAATCACCTTACCACTTCTCAGAAAAGTAACTACTTAGGCTTGTTTGGGTTAACCGGGTAACGTTCCCTTTTGATTGTTTTACATTTAAGCAATGAGTTGCCATACTTGAGTCTTAATCTTCTTTATAAAAGCTTCTAAGGAGTTGAATCTCTTATTGTTTATTTCTTGATTTTGAGTGGTTACTTGAATAAATACGTTTAGAATCTCCTTTAAAGAAGACCTTCTTGGTAGTTTTTGATTAAGGATTACCTTTAGAATTGACTTTGCCTCTGAATATTCTGATATTGTGGTTGGGGCTGCACCGGTAGATTGTTGTTCTTCTACAAAAAATTGGGGCGATTTCTCCAACCAGGGTTGTAGGTGTTCAAATCTGGATCATTGTGCCCTTGGCTGAAAAGCATTTAGTGAGTTCACTTGTTCTTCCTCACCTGCAAAAGATTCAAAAGAATATAAGCAAACATTAGCTCTATGACCATAAGTTATACATATACCATATACCTCTTAATTTGGAACATTTGAGGTAGCCCTATAATTAGCATTTTCACATGCTTTGTTAGCTTAGCCAATTTCATAGCCATTTCTTAGTTCAAGTTCACTTCATAAACTCCAGCCCTTCATCCTCTCACGTTCTTTTGTTAAGAATTGATCCCCAACATTTCAAAGATTTCGTTTGTCTCGTTAGCAGTCTTCTCTCCCATAGCTCATTCTGCTGCATTGTCTACTGTGTACTAACACTGATGTGTTAATCCATCATAGAAGAATTGGTTATACATATGAAGTGGAAAATGATGGTGTGGACACTATATTAACAAGGGTTTGAAGCATTCCCACACCTCATGGAATGGCTCTCCCTCCATTTGAGTGAAGTTAGCTATCTTCATCTGCAACTCAAAGGTCTTTTTAATGGGAATAGAATTTTTCCCATGAATTTATTGTACACCTCCTCCTATATGGTTAATGAATCAGACCGAAGTATTATCAACCATGCCTTAGCCTGATCTTTCAATGTGTATAGAAAGCATCTCATTTTAAGTTGATCTTCGTTTAAGTCATCCAAAGGAAATGTCTGGAGAGTGGTATAGAATTCCCGAATGATGTTTAAAGGGTCTTCATTGGGAACCCCATAGAAAAATGGCAGAATGTTGTAGTGGATGTTCTTCAATTCATAGTTTTCGGCTGCCTTTTCCAAACGTATGCACGAAGTAGCAATACTAATTACTGGTCCAACATACTCTCTTCATTACTAGCTGCCTTTCACCCCATCTCTTTGTATTCACGCTTAGGTTCCTCAAGAATGTCTTTAATGTCCCTTTGAGGTCGTCTTATCCAATGTATGTTATCAATAAAACGGAGTTCACTTTCTTGTAACCTCCTTCCTTGTATAAGCAAAATAAAGACGACACTAAATTAGCAAGAAAAACTACTAAAATAATTCAATGAAACAAAATTGTAAAAATGTATGCATGAATAGACAAAACAATCAAAATTAAATTAAGTGCAAACACTAAAAACCTCCCTGGTAATGATGGCAAAAATTTGTTGTGCCAAAGTAAGTTTTAAAAAATACCTAGGCTATCTTACTCGTAAGTATATGAGGTAGTTGTAGATGATAACCTAGGGTCGTCTCTCAAGAAGGAGAAATTGGTTCACTTAAATTAATCTTGAGTAAAAATAAAAACAAATGCAATCCTAAGCATTCAATTTGATCAACCGATGTAGAAAACTCTTAAGAAATTAACTTTAGTAATTTAATCTCTTATGTATCACTAAGATGAATTGATTGAATAATTGTCTTGATAAAATTACCAATTGGATTCTAAATTAGTTCAATTAATAAACAAAATATAACTTTTGTATTCGACAAGTTTATTATCCAAATTAATTATGGAAACCCAACTAATAATTACCCATTTAAGTTAATATATCTCTAATTCTTAATTGAAGAATCTATAGTTTCTCATTCCAATATTAAACTTCTTCTCTTGATCCTTTTTTTAATACCTAAATGATACCAAGGTTGGCCAAATTATTACATCTAATAAGCTTAGAAACTATAGCAAATAATAAGATAACAAAACAGCTTCTTCATCATGCATAATTGACTAAATTAACATTAATTCTCAAGAACAAGTAATCAGCCCATCATGGAATAAACAAGGTTCATCATCTTCATATACTTCAATGCCACAGTTAACAATAACATAAAAGTCTTAAAAGCAATAAATAAAGTAAAAAACTCTAACAAGAAAAACAAGCTCAACAGAGGAGTTCCATAACACAACAGAGATAAAATAGAGATAGCAAACAAATGGCTTGTCGAATGAGGATGTTAGCGACTCCCTGGCTTCAGCTCTCTCCCTTTAGTTCTGTTCACTATGCTCTAGCCCTTTAGTACTGTTCACTATCACCCAGAAGAACAGATGCTCCCTTTGGCTTCAACTCTGCCTTCTCTCTATCTGCTACTGTTTCTTTCCTTCTTTACCACCGACTGGTTTTTTGTTCTTTTCGCCTGCAGCCTCGTTCGTTGTCTCTTTTCTTTGTCTTTTTCTCTCTGTGTGTGTCTGCCTCTAGCCTCTCTTACTCTTTGTATTCGTAGTTCAAATCTAGGTTTAGGTTTTTACCCCATCAAAACCCTGCATCAGATGATATGTAATATTAAACCCATGACTATGTGAGTCTCGTGACTCCCCAAAGTCACAAGTCACAGGTGCGACTCCATTAACATGGATGCATTAATTAATTAATGTTACACCATGCACAATTCACGTCCACATTCATTCTTTCATGCATAATTTTTCTTATTTCCATGCACCATTCACAAGACATTAGATTCAATGTTCATGCAATATTCACGTCATTTTCGCTCAATTCATTTCAAAATTGGACTAAAATAAAAGAATTTGTAACCAAAATCAAGATATGAAGGCAAGAAAAATCAATAGAAATTAGACACAACACCAGTCAAAGAAATATTTCATTATTATTGTCCAGTCTAAAAGCAGGTGTCGATCCATCTTTCTTACAAAATTAAGGGGCTTCAACACAAATTTTCTTAGTAACGTGATCAAGTTCGTTGTTTGTTTCAACTCTATCATGGCTTCTAAAGGCTTGTATGTGCTCTTTATGTGTTGCTGGTTGGTTTCATTGTCTTAGATCTCTCACTAGGTGTTGATTTCCTAATCCCATTCATTGTTGAATAATTTCAGCCTCTTTATTTTAGATTTGACTTTCTCCACCCTCCACGTCCAATGTAGTTTGCAATTCAATGTTGTGTCTGGACTAGTTCTTGGAGCACCTTGTGATCGAGGGCCATTAATGTCCAATTTTCCATAACTCTGAAAAGTATTTCTTCTATAGACCATAACTCTTGTTTTTAGTTGTTGAATATTCTTCTATAGACCTTTATGCTACAAGTCACCATTGTGGACCAAGGCTCTTATTACAAATTGATGTAGGAGAAACTGAAGAAGTATTAACTAGTAGCTAAACATCACAAAATTAGGAAATACAAATGATATTAGGCTATTAAAATATCAAGTTTTAGGTCTGACTTTTAAATAAAGATACCAAAATTTCAAATTTAGTATAGCTAGGGTTTTATAATTTGATTGCTGGAAATTTAGACTTAGAATTTCATAATTTAATGTGGCTAGAGTTTAGGTTTAAGATGGTCTAAGTTTACGTTAGGTTTTCTGGAATTTGTTGAGGAATACAAAGAATTGAGGATAGAAATCTAAGAAACACTTTAAAAATCACTTTTAAAAGAAAGTATAACATCTTCTAGTTGAAAAGTTGAGTATACACATATTTATAAAAAAGTTAACCCTTATTTTAGTACGAAAGGGTTCCAATCATATATAAATTTTATTCTAATAAAAATTCTATAGCCGTAAGTGTTGGAGTTATGTAAATATAGTACCCTGGAAAGAAAGTGTATTTACATGTAACTTTATCTTCTTCAGTTACAGTTTTGTAATGAAAATATTTATTATTAATAAAACAAAAG
>JAOTAY010000006.1:21392438-21422675 GCA_025629805.1 Erythroxylum baracoense | reverse complement strand
TTAGTAAATAAAATATTTCACCTTACTTAAATACTATTGGCAAAAACTTCCTTCTATTAATTAAGTAAGGGTATAATAGAAAATACTAAAATATCATGAGGTTATTATTAGAAAGTAAAATTTTCACCGTATAACCAGTTTCCTACCGCAGCTCTCTTTTTGATTATCTATTTCTGCGGTAGCACCGCTGTTTTCTCCAACCTGCAGTTGTCGGCCGCAAATTTAAACGTGTGACTACATTTAAAAGCTGTGATGAATAAGTACTTATTCCTACCGCACCGTAGATTCAAACGCAGCCTAACTTAAAAACTGAAATAAGAAAGAAACGTAAGTCATGAGAGACTAGCTCATGACTAGCTGTTGGGTAAATAGGAAAAATGTAGACGAGAGAACACTTTTCTTGCTGTTTAGTTTCTCAAAAATGTATCTACCCTTCTTTTGCATTTAGTATTGGCTACGACTTTATTGTCATTTGAGGGTGATAATGTGCTTGATATGCTACTCATTAAGTACAAGAATTAAAAAAAATCTATTTAGAAAAGAGTGTTTTGAAAGAAACTATCTTAAACTTGAAAGTGAGTAGTCCTCTTGTTAAAAATAAAAAAATTTCAAAATAGTGAAAGAGTTTATAAGTAATAGTGAATAAGACTAACTCATATTTCTACAATCAAAAGTGGTTCCTAAAAAAAATTTTGTCAAGAAAGCTTTATATTTTATCTTATTAGTCTTTTTTTGCAAAGCCACTTTACTTAACATGGATAGTTGAATTCTTTTTACACTAATATATCGAAATGCATAATTTTATCCTTAGAGATGATAAGCATCGCTACTATCACAATTAGAATTCATATGGGGAATTGAAATACTTTCTTCTATTCAAACAAGTTGATAAAGAAATATTTGGAGGCATTGATGCTTTTGTAACAAAAATGAAGTGTACAAAGGCTAATAATCATGCGTAAAAATGAAAGGATGAAAAAATAGTCTTTTTCTCACTCATTTTTAAGAAATGAGTAACCAAACTCAACTACATAATCTTTATGTCTCTCAAAATCAAACAAATCCCATCAAATTTAATCAAAAAACAAATTTAAATTAAGATTAATTAATCTTAATTTTAAAATTAATCCAATATTTGAACCCAAAATTATAATGAAAATATGGGACAGCTCAAAAGGCAAGATTCAGAAGATCAAATCTAATAACAAACCTAGAGGGAAACAAAGCTTGATAAGAGGGCTAGGAATAATTTGATTAATGAATGAATGACCTCAGTATTATAGGTTCTAATTTTTTCCCTTATGTTGTTCGTCTGTGGTGTTATTATTAGATTTAATTAGGATTAATTTTAAAATTAAGATTAATTAATTTAACTAAAATAAGTAGATTGTATTTCTATGTAACAATGAGGACACCTGGCTCGGGAATTGTGAAACGTGTCACTGTCTCATTTCATTTCACGTGACTTGTGAGCATTGTGTTGACTATTAGCTAGAAGTGGCTAACTGTTATGTGCTATAAAAACATGGAAACTGGAGGTTCAACTTTGCAAAGAAATCAGAGACGGCAATGGAGAGTGGAATAAGAAGTTTGGAAGATTCAGGTCCTTATATCCCTCTCCAAAACAGCGATGGCATTGAGGACACCCTTAGCTCGGACGACCGTTGCCTGAGACAGCTGGGTTATAAGAATGAGCTCAATCGCACTCTCTCGTAAGTATCGCTTAATTCTTCTTTTACTCAATTAAAGCTAGAAATTCATTGGAATTTGTTGGGTGGCACTGGCAGGGCAATAGCCAACTTTTCAATGGCCTTCACTGTGGTGTCGGTGATTACTGGGATCTCTACACTCTACAACACTGGGCTGACTTACGGTGGGCCCTTAACTATGATATACGGTTGGCCGATTGTCTGCACATTCACGATGATGGTGGGTCTATCAATGGCTGAGATATGCTCTGCTTATCCCACAACGGGTGGTCTTTACTACTGGAGTGCTAAGCTTGCTGGGACTAAGTGGGGTCCTTTCGCTTCCTGGATTACTGGTTGGTAAGTCTTTTTCTTTTACTTTTTTTCTTAACAGTTAAATTTTTTATTGCTCAATAGTTATATGGACTGCCATTCCACACAAACAATAATTGAGGTGTTATTGTTAAATTAGCATTTCAGTCTAAGTTAAGTGATTGGAGTTGGCCACTACAAGACAACTCATCCCTACTACTTTTGTTTTTCTCCTCTTTTTCACTCGTAGAGATGCCACACGCAACCTAAATTTTTGGGTAACATAATCTAGACTAGAAATCTTAAGCTAAACAACATGATAACTTCACTTTAACTGGTAACTTTTAAGATATTGTCACAAATAAATAGCAGTCAGCTCATCGACGTCTTAACTGTCTTTCTGAAGTCTGAAAGCTTGAAAGTAAGAGCGAAAAATTAAATTTACCAGCTGGAGCTTTGAGACAATAACTTGCTTCACTAATACTGACATAATTGCTCATTAAAAGCCTGCATTTTCATTCCTCAAATCAGAATCCAAGGTCCTTCTCAGCAACACCGCACCTCTAGCCTGAATACAGAGACATAATGATTAGGTACAATATGTTATGACGTCTTGGCATGGAGCAGTCGAAAATCCGACCTGGAGACATTAAAAGAATTTTGCAACTTAAGCTGGGAAGTAATAGATGATCTCGATGTGTATAAATATATTATAAGCATATCCATCATTTCCCACCCGTCTAAAACTGAGGGGCCTGATTCTGTGGCTCCTCTTGCCTGAAGATTGAGTCACGTCATTGAGGGAGGTTCACGTCACGACCATATGATGTAGATATGGTTATCAGGAACTGAAACAACCACAGCCCATACTCAGATCGGAGGAACACGATAACTGGGAGCCAATTATTGCATCTTTTGATTCATATATACGAAAACAGCCTTCCATTTTTCTTCTGTCCTTCTCTGTTTCTTGAAGACTGTCTTAAAGTGTTGAAAGATGGGACTCACAAGTCACACATCACCAAAAGGCAAGGTCTCTCTTGATTCAAGCACCGTTCGTCTCAAGGAGCTTGGCTACAAGCAAGAGCTCAAGCGAGACCTATCGGTGTTTTCCAATTTTGCATTTTCATTTTCAGTCGTATCAGTGATAACTGGTATAACAACTTTGTACAACACTGGGCTGAATTATGGTGGGCCAGTTTCCATGGTGTATGGGTGGTTTGTAGCTTGTGGGTTCACCATTTTTGTTGGGTTAGCAATGGCTGAGATTTGCTCTGCTTACCCAACTTCTGGTGGTCTCTACTATTGGAGTGCAAAGCTTGCCGGCTCTAAATGGGCACCCTTTGCATCGTGGATTACTGGCTGGTAATTCTTTTTATCTTTTTGGATGTTCATATCAACTTTGAGTTGCTGTTTTCTGCATGACTTCTGAGTCACAGGCTCACAGCTTATCTACTTTACCTTTGATCTCATTTCCCTTTTTGCTGCGTGTGCTTGCATTTCCCACCTCAATGCTTTAGTCAACAATCAGACTAAGTCTTGCATTTAAAGGCGTCTAGTTACCATGGAATTTGGAATTTCATGTTCTTTTTTTTGGAATTTCATGTTCTTTTATCACCCTTGTTTGGGTCAAAATGTCATGACTGACCTGGTGCTAGAATCGGAGGGTGTATAGTAAGTCGTCGTAGTAGGGATACCTACATAAGTTTCTTAAAAGTCTTTTCATCCAGCTTTTTGAATACTAAAAGCACCATACACACGGCTTATTCATCTTGGCTGTAGAAGTTTTAGCTTTGTATGGAATGTTAAAGTGACTTCTTGGTAATTCCTTTTCCCATTCAAGGACATTAATCCAACTTCATATTGTTGGATTAATTCCATTTAATTGTTTGAAATACACTGACAGTCTAACACCAAGAAATGCATTTGTACAAGTAATTTGTCTAAACTGGCCTGATGAAGGACGGTTGGATGAAAGAGTTCAATACAGGAAAAAGAGAGCATGCTCTTTTTTTCTGTATTGTGAACCATTTTCTAAAAAGATGCAAGTAAAACACCTGGAACTAATAAATATTAATCAGGCGTCTATGTATTCACATATACTAAAATTGATTACTTACATTGAACGAAATCTTGTCTAAGCTTACGATCAACCATGGAAATTGTAAATGCTAAGTATTTACTGCTTTTGACTGGCTTATTCAAATGTGTTTGAAGCAAGAAACGAATTGTAATATTGTCACCCAGTTCCCAGTTGTTCCTGTGGTTAAAGTTGAGATAATACCATATAAAGATTCAATGTTTACTTGTGGTTTCACAAAACCGAAACTTCTCTATTAGAAACAATGTGCTAAATAGATCAATTTTCATTTTGCAGGTTCAACATTGTTGGTCAGGTATAATTGAGACTCGACTGTGGAGTTTTCTAGGCTTCAATACCAAATGATCTAATATCTTTAATAAGCTCTCAATTTGGTTGAATTTACATTTGTAGTGGGCGGTTACGACAAGTATAGATTTCTCGCTTGCACAGCTCTTTCAAGTGATTATTCTTCTGAGCACAGGTGGAGCAAATGGTGGTGGATATCAGGCATCGAAGTATGTTGTTATAGGTATGCATGGAGGAATTTTATTTCTACATGCAATTCTTAATAGCCTGCCTATCTCAGTATTGTCATTCTTTGGACAGCTAGCTGCTATTTGGAATCTTGTAGCTGTTATGGGTATCACAATTATAATACCATGTGTTGCAACAGAAAGGGCTAGTGCTAAGTTTGTGTTCACACACTTCAACTCTGATAATGGTGAAGGAATCCATAACAAATTCTACATTTTCGTTATTGGACTTCTGATGAGTCAATACACCCTTTCTGGGTACGATGCGTCTGCCCATATGGTAAGCAATAGTTATCTTCCCGTGGAATCAATAAAGTTTGAAGTAGAAAGAATATTGAGGTGAATTGTGTAATTTGGTGTATCTATATATGAATATTATAGGGGTATTCATTCATGTTGGATGAGTTTAAATAAAGAAGAAAAATCAAGATGATAATTAAATTACATACATGATTCTAGGCTAAACTGAAAATGATTGTTGATTTCTAGAGATATGTAAAAGATATGTGTTAACAACCTCTCTCAAACTCAAGGTGTCGTGGAAGATGAGAGCTTGAGTTTGAAAACGGGATTTGCAAGGTACGAAGATGGATGTGACTTTGTGAAGATGTCCGTAGTCTGAGATTACGATGATATAGGAACAAGTTGTACGATGCCTTGAAGAATATGATGTCGAACAAGATGACAATCGATCTTAATATGTTTGGTTCTTTTGTGAAAGACATCATTATGAACAATTTGTATGGCATTATGGTTGTCACAGTAAAGGGGAACTGCAGACGAAAAAGATACACTTATATCTTTAAAAAACCATCGTAACTAGAGGAGTTCAGAGGTAGTATCAACAAGAGCTTTATATTTAGCTTTTGAACTGAATCGGGAGATAATTGTTTGTTTGTTTGTTGATGCACTATAAACTGAGAGATGCTCCCATAAAAAAACAATAACCAGTGGTGGATCGAAGATCCATTAGGTCTTTAGCCCAATTAGAATCACAGTAGGCTTGTAGCCAATAGAGAAGAGTAGTGAAAATGAAGACCATAAAACAAAGTACCTCTGACGTACCTCAACATTTGAAGAAAGGAGATAAGTGAGTAGTACAAGGTACTGGCATAAATTGCCTTGTGATGTGAACAACATGAGAAATATCTGGACGAGAGATAGTGAGATAGATAAGGTGCCAACTAATTGACGATATTGCATACCATCACTAAGTAGGTTCTTATTAGGGGCAGAAAGGTGATTATTAGAGTCAAGTGGAGTGTTAGGTGTCTTAGTATCAGTGATAAAAGCCCGAGAGATGAGTTTAGTAGCATTAGCGGTGGGCGCGGTTCGGTTCGGTCGATTTTTGACTGTTAAACCGAACCGAACCGAATGTTAGATGAAACCGAAAATTCGGTTCGGTTCGGTTCGGTTGCTTCAATCGGTTTGGGCCCTAATCTTGGGCCTTAAAATTTGGGACAATTTTAGTACATGTTCAACATTTTTATTTCATTTTAGGACCTATTGGGTGATTGTCATACTTGCAAAGTTGCAAAATTACCTTATATACCTAGAGTTAGAAGTATAAAAAAATACAAACTTTTTTTGTTTTTAGTTGATCGGTTTGGTTCGGAAAAATTTTTGCCTACACCACAACCGAACCGATATAGTCAGTTTTCCAATATCCGAAACCGAACTAAACCATCCATCACATCGGTTTGGTTTGGTTTGGCCCGGTTTTGTCGATTTTTCGGGTTGGTTCGGTTTTTTTGCCCACCCCTATTCTCCTCTATGGTTGACAACACCCCATCTGCTAATGCCAGATGAAGATTTGTGATAGCATCCCTGTCCATCTCATTCCGCTTATGATCATTTATGAATGTTGTCGGCTTTTTGTTGATGGCTACTAAACAATTATTTTTTCTCAAGATAGCCTTCATGTTTAATTTCCAAAATGAGAAATTACTCCCATTTAACTTCTTAATCTCAAATTTTACAGCCATTGCTTCTATCATAAATAGAACTTAGCTCCTATTATTTCACGTGAATAGTACCCATATGTATGAATACTACACATACATATGAATAGTATCGTATATGTGTGTATGAATAATACTGTATATGTGAATAGTAGTACTTGAATAGTATCCAGTTGCTACAGCTCTGCTATATTGTTAATTCAAAATAAATGCATAAACAATTGCCACCTTTCTTGGTTATTATTTTATTATTCATCAACTTTCACCATCTCACTACGCTATGATACCACTTGTTGTGAAAATTGACTGGATTAAAGCAGATTCGCAGCTAAATAGGATCAAAAGAATAGTAATGAAGAAATAAAAACACAAATTTTTACGTGAAAACATCCAAACAAATCCGGGTAAAAACCACAACAAGAAGAAGAAACTTCACTATGAAAAAATTAAGAGTTAAAATCTCTCTTTATTTTACAAAGAGAAATACGAACTCTCTTAAAAATAGGAGAAGCACTCTCTAAACTGTGAAGATTAAATTAAAGAAGGGAGACTTTTAGGATGAATGAAAACTAATATGGGAAGGCCTATTTATAGGCCTCCCATATGCGTTTAGCCAATTGTGAACATGTTGGCCTTCGTTTTTCTTCTTCTTTCTTCCTGCATTTTCTGAATTTGTGCAGTCGACAGTAACTTTTTTGACTTTGGTGCAGCCGGCAGCAACAGCTGGACTGGTGTTGCTATTCCAGAGTACATTATTGGAAGTAGATTAGATCAAAGTTTATTTAGCATTTGTTCAAGTAGCCTGCTTGGTATGGGATGGTTAGTGGGAGTAATCACAAGAATAGTAGTTCACCACAGTATGTTGCTTTTCTGCTTAATTTTTCGAATGGACATGATCCAGTTAATTCCCTAATGCCTGATGAATTTGGATGGACTAACAGTCAGCAAAATCCTGGGAGACCACATTTAAGTTAGTGGAATCATTAAGATTTAATATTATTGTTGATTATTTTATTACAGGTATCGTGGCTAAGCAGTCCATGGTTTGTTTACCTATAAGACTATTACTATTTCAAATTATGCAAGAACCTTGCTAATAGTATGTAAATACCTTAGACAAGAGACCAAATTATAGGTCCCTGTACATATTGTGATTTAGATAAGTAAGCTGAGGAGTGTAAAAAGATTGCTTTTCTACATTTTAGTAAGCTATTTAGACTTTATATCTTTGTTTTTATCGACGAGTTGAGAAATAATTTAGAGGAAATTTATTGTGAGACTTTAATAAATTTTATATTATCTTATGACCTGCTCTTCTTACATGTATCAATTCTAGTGCATTAGGAATGCAAATGTTTCCAGCCAGATGTACTTACTGTTCGCTTGGGGCTTACTCGGTGTAAAACATTATAATATGAACATCCCCATGTCTCTGTATGTAAGTGGCTTGCTATGAAAAGAAGATTAACCAAATCTGACAACTTCTAGATCTTTATGACTATACCTACAACATGTGTTCTTTGTTCCGATGAACCTAAGTAGTCCAAATGTTATGTAGTTAACGGGTATTCAATTCTTGATTTTATGGTAACTCTTGGTGTGCTTGATGGAGGGCATTCATATAAGCATTATTGCAGATTTTTTGGGTCCCCTAAGCTTCTTTTCTCTTCTAAAAACATACACCATCATATTGGGAATTGAGAGTTTAGAAGAATTCCAAAATTGTTGCTCTTCAAGCACAAACAACAATGGTAGGAGGTACTTCGTTTTCCTTCCGCATTTCTTTTATATGTTATTCTAATGTATATTATTGTTGAATATATGTCATAATTTGCTTAAATTTGGTATTAGAGCATGTTAATCTTTTCCTTGTTGGAGTTTTTAGAGAATTTTAAACTTTTGAAAAATTGTTTAGATTCAAAAACTTTCGATTTAGTCTTTTTTGGATGTTTTTCTTTCATATAAAGGTAGAAATCTTCTATTAAAAGTTTTGGAAGTGTTTCTACATTAAAAAAATGTGTTTTTGTGGTGTTTTTCTGGTATGGTTTTATTGAGAATTTGACGAGTCACGAATTAGGTCAAAATGACTTGGTTGGAGGTTAAAGATGACCCATTTGTTAAATGACGTTGTTTAATGGATGTTGGTTGTTTTATGATGCTGTGCATTTGAATAAGAAAAACCAAATAAGTTATTATCGTTTTGTCTGTTGATTTTGTTATAAATAGATGTTGTGATGTTTTTTCTCCTCTGATTAAACCAGATGCTCTGTCGTTTTATGTGTGCTTAATAATATGGGATGCTATGCTATGCTATGCGTTTTGTCCAGATGCTATACTGTGTGTTATGATGATGGTCATTTTGTCATGCTATGCGTTTTGATTTTTTATAACCAGATGTCGTAAAAATGCATTCTCATACTATGGCCAGGGCTCGAACTAGCACGCTCATAGGAGGGCATGGTGAGCCTTTACCACCTGAACTGTTGGCTTTTGTCTATATATATTATGTGTTGATATTATATTTGAATAAATGTTCACCATGAAGCAGATTTTCCTATGACTATTATGTCTATATCTCGCGTTGTGAAAATCATTATGGATAAACTGAAATTTCTGCTGGGATTCGTGGTTAACATGACAATGTTCGTGCTCTACTAAAGGTTGTTGATGAGCAGCTTGAAACTTTAGACGAAGCACTTACAAGCACCCTAATTATGAAGTTTTCACCTACAAGACTCACCAGCTGAGGTATGCGTGAGAAAATTATGAAGATGAGAAACATTGCGACTCAATTAAAGAAACTAGAGGTTAAGATGTCTGATTCTTTCCTCGTGCATTACATTTTAAACACCCTTCCACCGTCATACAGTCCCTTTAAAATCTCTTATAATACACATAAGGATAAGTGGTCAATAAATGAATTAATGACCATGTGTGTCCAAAAGGAAGGGAGACTGTCGATGGAACAGGGAGAGAGTTCGCAGAGTGGACATCTAGTTGTTCAAGGAAAGAAGAAAAATTAAGCCAACTCAAAGGGAAAAGATCAAATACCTATCCAAGCTGACATTAAGAAGGAATCCAAGTGCTTCTTTTGTAAGAAAAAAGGACATATGAAGAAGGATTGTGTCAAATGTAAGGAACGGTTTGAACAGAAAGGTAATCTAATTTCACTAGTTTGTTTTGAATCTAATCTGGCTAAACTTTATCATGACACATGCTGGATTGATTTTGGTTGTACAATCTTTATTACAAATTTGTTGCAGGATTTGCAAAACCAAGGAAGCCAGTGGGAAGTGAGCAATATATCTTATTCGGAAACAAGATACATTTACATATGGAGGCTGTTGGGGATTGCAATTTAATTTTATGTATTGGTTTTATTTTAAAACTAGAAAAGACATTTTATATTTCCAATTTCTCTAGGAAATTGATTTCAGCTTCAAGACTTGTACCATTTAGATATTCCTTTCATTTTTCAGACAAATATTTAAAGTTACATTATAAATATGAAGTTGTTGGGAATGGTACATTATTTGATGGCCTTTTCCATTTTAATTTACAAGATAATACCTGTTATAATGTAACACGTTTTCATTATGGAACAAAACATTGTGTCATGAATGAAAATTCCTTTATGTTGTGGCATCAGAGATTAAGACATATCTCTATAAAAAGGATTAAAAGATCGTTGACTGACGGAGTACTTAGCGCTTTAGATTTTGCTGATTTTGATACTTGTATGGACTGCATAAAGGAAAAACAGACCAACAAATCAAAGAAAGGTGCCAAGAGAAGTTCAAACATATTAGAAATCACATATACGGATATTTATAGTCCAGATATGGACTCGTATAGTTAGAAATATTTCATCTCATTTATAGATGATTGCTCACTATATATATATATATATCTACTTGCTTCATAATAAGAATGAAGCACTATGCTTTTAAAATGTTCAAAGTTAAAGTAGAGAAACAATGAGGTAAGCAAATTAAGATTGTGAGATCTGATAGAAGTGGGGAATATTATGGTGGATATGATTTGATTAGTGGTAGGGATCAATGTCAAGATATAGTATTTGATAATGATCATTTGGATACTCAACCTTCAATCTCAAAAAGTAAGGTGATTGTTATTCACAACGATCCTCAAGTTCAAATAGACATTGTACAACCAACTGTTGAAATTCAACAGCCTAACATAAACATAAATAACAATCAAGATGTTCCACAAATTGTTGATAATATAGTAGATCTAGTTATTCAGGAATTACCTGAAAACATTCAGTAACTAATTGAACAACATACTCTATAGGAGGATGTTAGTGCAACATTAAGGAGATCTACTAGAACAAGAAGATCATCTATTACTAGTGATTATGTTGTATATTTACAAGAATCTGACTACAATATAGGAGCTAAAAATGATGTTAAAACATTTTCACAAACCATGAGTTGCAATGAATCAAATTTATGGTACAATGCCATGAAGGAAGAAATGAATTCCATGAAGAATAACAATGTTTGGGATCTTGTTGAGTTGTCTAAAGGAGCAAAACCCATAGTTTGCGAATGGGTATTTAAGTCAAAGAAAGACTCATTAGGCAACAATGAGAGATACTAGGCAAGGCTCGTTACTGAAGGATTCACTCAAAAGGAAGGAATAGATTACACAGATACATTTTCTCCTGTGTCTAAAATGATTCACTTTGTATAATTTTGGCATTGGTCGCTCACTTTGACTTGGAATTGCATCAAATGGATGTGAAAATGACTTTCTTAAATGGTGACCTAGAGGAAGAGATTTATGTGAAACAATCGGAAGGATTTTCCTTTAATAATGGTGAGCATTTGGTTTGCAAGCTTAAAAGAACCATATATTGATTGAAATAAGCGTCTCGCCAATGGTATTTGAAATTCCACAATATTATCTCATCATTTAGTTTTGAAGAAAATATCATGGATCAATGTATATATCAGAAGGCTAGTGGGAGTAAAATTTGTTTTCTTGTATTATATATGAATGACATATTACTTGCAACCAATGATAGGGCTTTGTTACATGATGTGAAACAATTTCTCTCTAAACATTTTGAAATGAAAGATATGGGTGATGCGTCTTATGTCATTAGTATTAAGATACATCGAGACAGATTCTGTAATATTTTTGATTTGTCTCAAGAAACTTATATTAATAAAGTTTTAGAGAGATTCTTGATGAAAGATTGTTCACCTTGTGTAGTTCCCAATGTGAAAGGGGACATGTTCAATTTGGACTAATGCCTTAAAAATGATTTTGAAAGGGAAAAAATGAAAAACATTCCATATGCTTCTATAGTCGGAAGCCTAATGTATGCTCGGGTTTGTACAAGACCTGGCATTACATTTGCTATTCGAATATTAGGTAGATATAAGAGTAACCCAAGATTAGATCACTGGAGAGTTGCAAAGAAAGTATTGAGGTACCTTCATGGGACCAAAGATTACGTGCTTACGTACAGATGCACTGACAATCTGGAGGTAACAGGCTACTCAGATTCAGATTTTGCTGGTTTGTTGATTCACAGAAATCAACATCAGGTTCTATCTTCATGTTTACCAATGGAGCCATACTTGGAGGAGTGCCAAGTAGTCTTTGATTGTTACTTCCACCATGGAAGTTGAGTTTGTTTCTTGTTTTGAGGCTGCATCATATGGTATATGGCTAAAGAGTTTCATATATGGGCTTAGACTTATGGATTCTATTTCTAGGCCATTGAGCATATATTGTGACAATTCAACTATTATTTCTCTAGCTAAAAACAATAAGAGTGATAGTCAAAGTAAACACATCGACATTAAGTTTTTATCTATAAAGGAACGTGTTAAGGACAAGAAAGTGGTCATTGAACAAGTTAGCATTGAATTGATGATAGTTGATCCTTTAACAATAGGCATGCCACTAGCGAAGTTCAAGGATCACGTTGTAAAACGAGATTGAGTTCCATTATATAGTTTTCATTGTAAAGACAATGTTATTTTTATGAAACTTTTATAATATTTTCTCATATTATGGTTCACATTATTGAATTTTGAGAAAATTTATTATTTTAGACCTGGAATAAACATAGGGTTTATTTATTAAGTAATGTTACTACATTCAGATTGATACAATTATAGTTTACTGTAATACATGAAAGATAATACTCAAGCCACTAGAGGACTTATCACCATGATTCGTATATTGTACCTGGATCAGATCATGATTTGATATCAAGTTAAACATATGGACCAAGTGAGAGAATGTGAGAACTGTTTGTATTCCTTATAGTAATGGTCCAAACGTTAAGTAGTTAACGGGTATCAATTCCTGGTTTTATAGTAACTCTTGGTGTGCTTGATGGAGCACATTCTTATAAACGTTCTTGCATATTTTTTGGAGTCCCTAAGCTTTTTTTCTCTTTAGAAAACATACACCATCAGATTGAGAATTGAGAGCTTAGGAAAATTCCAAAAATGCATCTCTTCAAGCACAAACAACAATGACAGGAAGTACTTCATTTTTCTTCTGCATTTATTTTATTTGTTATTCTAATGTATATTATTGTTGAATATATATTAGAATTTGCTTGCAATTGGCTCACCTTTTTTTTAAATACAATTATTTTCCCTTCAGGTTTGAGCTTACATGATTTGATCAATTTGTTATCTTTGAATAATAACCACAGGAAAGAGGATCTGTTAATGTTGAAAATTGCTCTTTATGATGCCATTTAGATGCAATAAAAGAAACCTTTAAGATTCAGTCACTCCAATGAACAAAGGCTGTAGCAATTCTCTGCTATCTAAATGAACTTTGAAGGCTCTATCAACTTTAGAATGATCTAATCCTTGAGATATGCTTTTAAGATGGTAGATTGAACTTTACTTAAATGACACATAATAAATAATTCTTACCTGAAATTATTGTTTCACAATAAAATTTAGTGCTCTAATCTACTTGTTGGCCTTCGTGGGGAATTTTGTGTAACATTATACAGACAACTTTTCCCAAATAACATAATGTTGTGTAACATTATACAGACAACTTGTGTAACATAATGTTGTTGGCCTTCGTGGGGAATTTTATGTTATTTGGGAAAAGCTGTCTGTACTTGGTAGTGTACACATGCCTGTGCATATGAAGATGATTCGAAGAAGAATTTTAAAAAAGAGAGAAGATCAAAATGACCAAAAGCAAAGTGGGACTGGTTCTGTTTCTATGGTCCAATACCAATAACAACAACCCAGTAAAAGTTTGATTGATATGTAAAATTTGGGAAGATTTAATAATACACAACCATAGTTAGTAAAAGAATCAAAGTTTTAAAAACTAGACCAAAATTTAAACCAGTAAAATAAAAGATTTAAAGTTTGAAAATTTCAAATAGTATTAGATACTCATAAAATCGATTAAAGATTATATAAAATTAAAAAAATTTAAAATATGATTAAAAGAGAATGTTTACTTATCGAAGAATTTGAAATTTAATTAAAAAAGATTATTAAATAAAAATTAATTGATTTATTTTAAATTATAAGAAGTTATTAATTTATAAAATTGACATATTAATTAATAAATTGATCAGTTTTTAATAACAAAAGTTATTAAAAAATCAAACTAAAAATTATATATTTTAAAATTTTTACAATTGAATTAACTAAATCGGTGCAAATTTTTTAATCTCGAAAAAAACTGTTTTCAATAGTTCCCTTTTTATGGTACGGAGATATTATAGTACGAAGATAAAACCAAGCAAAGCTCTGTTCTTATTGTTTGTGATCTTAACGAAGACATGGTCTTGTTTGTCGCTCCAAGCTTGGCTTTACGGAATTAGAAAGGATAGGGATGGGCAACAAACAAGCACATTTCAAGCAAGAACTTGGTCCTACTCCTCCCACCCAAGGCACGTACAAAGTTAGCCTGAAAACTTCTTGATTAGGAGAAGAAACGGAGTTACCTTTGGAATTAAATAAAATAAATGACAATTATGAATGAATTTAAGAGTATTTCCATTTAATTTATTTACAGTTATTAGTCCCTGTAGAATATTTAGATTCCAAACCCAAAGCTTTTCCAAGAAAAAAAAGGAAAAAAGGAATCTGCTTTAACTTCTGATTGTCATTGAATCCCTTCTCTTCTTTCCTTGTGCCATAAATCCCAGGAGGCAGCAAGAGACAGCCAGAGACTAACTGGTATTCTTGAAGAATCCAAATGGAGATGAAGAACAAAGAAGTTATTAGATTGGAGAAGGAATCCGTCATTCCAATTCTCAAACCTAAGCTTATCATGACCTTGGCCAATCTTATTGGTACCCCTTTTGCCCACACTTCTATCTTATCTCTTTCTTCTTCTTTCCTGTGGTTTCGGTTATACCATGTTGTCGTTGTGCTTCCATAGAAATAATAATGCATTTGTCGTTCTGCTTCTATGCATAATTGGGTCATTCAAGTTGATCAAATAGACATAGTTGCCTTTTCTGTTTGTTCACCAGTTACACTTATGCCATAAGTTTATTTTCGAGGGCTTTCAGGCCTGTCTGAATGTCCCGGGTTCCATGTTGTTTATTCAGCCTTTGCTTGGTGACCCACATGTTAAATTTTGTGGTTTACAACTTCTCCTAAGTTGGATAGAGGTAGCAATGTTGGTGTTGGGACTTTTTCATTTTATTGAATTACGCTGGAAACGGCAAAATTTCTTATACCCTATGCTTTACATGGAAATTCTTCCCTTGTTCTTTTTATACATTTACATATATTTGTAATTAATATTATAAATTTTAGTTGCACCTCACTTTTGAACTAGTTGTTTCACTTCAATTGACCCTGAACTTTTCAAATTTCTGCAGAGCTCAGTTCTGATCGGGCCGAGTTTTTGAAGCTCTGTAAACGTGTTGAGTACACAATTCGAGCTTGGTATCTTTTGCAGTTTGAAGATTTGATGGTATTCATCTTTTCCCGGGCCCCTGAAATTCCTTTCTTTACATAACTTTGTATGCTTGTGTGTGGGCTTCTCTGTAGCTCTCTCTATGTATATTATTTTATAATATATCAAAACTGACATTGCAAATGAAGATGCTTCTTGAGCATTTCTATTATCTAAAATAAATTGCACCTTCATCTGCAGCAATTATATTCGCTCTTCGACCCTGTGACTGGTGCTCAGAAATTGGAGCGGCAAAACCTTACTCCTGAAGAAATTGATGTACTTGAACAAAATTTTTTGACATACCTATTTCAGGTAGTATGACCGTTACTTTCTTCTTCTGTATTATGTCTTAAGTTGGACCACTCATGATGTACTATTGAGAAATAGAAGTAAAAAGATAAGAATTTTCAGTTAAGAAGGGAGCCAATAAACTTGAAAACTAAAGTAATACTGGAATTATAGAAAACTACTTTGTTAAATTCCAGTTTTCATTGGAAGTCTGATAAAACCTGAGTCGACATGGAAATCCACCAAAAGAGTTCATTAACCAATTTCGTTTATAGCATTGAGAAATTAAGTATACTACTAGTGTGGAAATTTAAGAATGGGCTTATTGGTTGTACAGGTGATGGATAAGAGCAACTTCAAACTAACAACTGATGAGGAGATTGATGTAGCCCTCTCAGGGCAATATCTTTTGAATCTTCCCATAAGTGTTGATGAATCTAAGGTTTGTATTCCATAAGTTCCAAATAATGGTTTCTTTTAATTGCAAGTGCTTTTTTTTAATTCTATAAAAAATATTTTTTTTTATTGCCTTGGATTTGCTGCTTTCTTGTTTCGAATTATATCAAGATTTCACCGCCACAATGTTTTTATTGTATCTTTTTTGTATTGGGTCAGTAAGCCACGGGAAGGACTGATTTGAGGATGGGGCATTAGTGTACCGACGACCTAACAAAATATCATCATTCATTGTGACTTTTAGTTTCCGTTTTCTTCTATTTATATATGAATTACTTTTTTGGTGTAGCTGGACAAGGGACTTCTGAAGAGGTATTTTGCTGAGCATCCTCATGAAAACCTTCCGGACTTTGCTGATAAGGTATTGCATCAAACTCCAGCCTGTTGGAAACTTTCTGGGAATCAACCAGTGTATGTAACTTAATGTTGAAGTGTTTTCCTTTTTTTGCTTCTGGAAGAAGAGGTAGAATATGAAGAGAAACAATTGCTACCATAAGAAGTCCTCTTACCTCTTATGGTTATAATATCCATTTACCCTCTTTGATGATTTCTAGAGGAAGATTTTGCGGCATTAGTATGATGTATGCCTATAAAATCTATCAGAATGTGAAATCATTAACCATTTCCCACACATTAATGGTGTTTCATATATGCTGGTTCTCTAGGTTATCTGCTTATTATGGTTGCTTGGTATGGTCCTTGTTATAGTAGTTATGTAATATTTTGCCCTTCTGTGATTAATATTGCGTATACACCAATGGTTGGCAGTTAATCTTGGTTGTTATCTTTACTTACCATTTTATATGAAGTAATATATTGAGACCCCTTACAGTTATGTAATACAGATGGAGGCTTGAACTATGCTTTTAGTCTCTATCTCAATCCTCATAAGTTTCAATATCAAAGTCAGTTTTGACAAAGATACATCAGTGCTCTGTCAGTGGCAGTATCTTCACCCAAAGTTTGGCCTAATGATGGGCTCTCCAGCATTAGAGCCTTCATTCCTCAAAGATATGTTACTTTTTGGATTTTTTTTCTCATCAATACCTTTTGAAAGGTGGATAATTTTGTAGTTATTATGGTACTTGATAACTCATAGCACAGAAGATGGGACTTAGATGGAATGAAGAGTTAGGTTGTCTAGAGTCAATAGCAATGCTGCTGAGACAAGGCTTTGGATTGCTTGTCCATGTCTTCACCTTATTGTGCTTATCTAATTTTGTAGGTATTAGTTACTTTTCTCTTGGAACCTCACCTAGACCAGATACACTTGGTCTCAAGTATGGATCAAAAGTTTCAGTATAGCCAATATGCACAGGAGCAGCTTTAGAAGTGGTTGAAGCATTTGCAAACTCTACTATACATGGCCAGAAAGAATTTTTATTTAGAATTAACCTTCTTGGTTATGTATTTTTTGAGAAATTACTGGCATAATATTAGTCATAAATGTCCAATTTGTGTTCCCCAACCTATTCCAACTTATCCTTTCCCTTTTTTGATGAAAAAGCGTGTCCAGGAATCCTTTATGTTTGATAGCCTTGCTAAATACCAGGATTAGATGGTTCCTGTCACTTCAGGGGAATACCTCTTTACCTGATGAATAAGCCTCTTTTCATCTATGATTAATTTTCTGAAACTATAAGAGAAATCCTTTCGGAAGTTCTTGTAGTTTGAAGCAAAAATTGAGGGTTATACACTTGGGATTTTGATATAGAGCAATGCCAAAAGGCAAGGATGCATTTGGTTAAAATACATAAATTGTCATTTCCTAATTTTTCTATCGAGTTTCAAAATTTTAAATTTTTTGATTATTTCAGAAGTGGCTTTAGTGACTTGCGTTTGTGGACGCTTGGAATAAATTTGACCAGTTAATGACTAGATGAAATAACTGTACTTGAATAACTTATTTCTATCAGTTGACTGTGAATCAAGAAATTCCATGATATGGACATCTCTGTAATATAAATGTGCATTCTTTAAGGGAAGTGCAGATCAATCTTTTCAGTTGTGTGACTTTTATTTAATTTATGTGCTCAAAGGGAAGTGCAGATCAACCTTTCCTATATTTATTGGGGCAAATTGATCTTTAGATACATGTGCATGCAAGTTTACTCTTTCTTTACTATTATTGCTACTACTGCTACTATTGCTATTACTATTTTTTCATTCTTCGTCAACATTCTGTTCTTCTTGTTATTTATACTTTGTCCTATTAACAGGGTTTTGTCGCACGGTAACTGATATTGTTTTTGTTTTTAAAATTTTAGTATATAATCTTCCGACGTGGGATTGGAATTGATCGTACGACTGATTACTTTGCGTTGGAGAAAGTGGACATGCTTATTGCACGCTTTTGGGCATATACTCTAAGATTGACTCGGTAGGAAGATGATGACGCTGCAACTGTTATCATAGTCATTAAGGAATTCAGGTTTCATAGTGATTTGGATGGTGAACTGCATCACCATTTTCTAACATGTTATTTAACTTTATTCAGCTTCTGCATCATGTTGATGCTTTCAAAAAATGCATTTCCTGCTGAAGTAGATTGGCTCGGTATATTACTAGATTTGAAGATGTCATGGCACATAAATGATTTTTGACCTTAAGTGCATTTCCTGCTGAAATAGATTGGCTTAGGATATTACAAAATTTAAAGATTTGATGACCCATAAATGATTTTTGACCCTAAGTGCATTTCCTACTGAAAGAGATTGGCTTATACAAGATTTAAAGATGTCATGGCACAAATGACTTTTGACGTTTAGTGCATTTCCTTCTGAAATAGATTGGCTTAGTGTATAGTACAAGATTTAAAGATGTCCTGGCACATAAATGATTTTTAACCTTAATATTTTCTCTCACTTTGTAGTTTCTCTACTGAACCTGCATTTGCTATCATTACCATTTACTTCTTTTGTTGGTCATAATTGTTGCAGGATAGAAAAGCTTTTGTCCAGAACGTCAAGTAGAAGACACAAGAAACATCCAAAGAAAAATGATGAAATTCCGTCTGAAACAGATCAGGAGGATTTATTTGTTGAAAGAATTCGTTTGGAGAACATGGAACTAAGGTTAAATATGGCATTTGAAAGAAAATTTTCGTATAGATCAAAATTTGACTCCTAAGAAAGTCTTGTCAGATTTCTCTAAATTTATTCATGATTGTTTGAGGAATGATTCCTGTTCCCTTTGTGCAATATACATGTTTAGGTTTAAGGAATCATGGTAATTCACCCTCTGGTTTGATCTTTTATGCCAGATTCTGAAGCTATTTAGTTAAACAAATGCATATGAATAAATATAGTGGTTTAATCTAAAAGAATATTCCAATTGAAGATGTTTAGATTTAAAAAGTTTACATCTTGGAACTTGACGTAATTTGTGAAATTCAACTGCTTCAAAATCTTTTCCTGGATGTCTTTTTTTTCTTCTTGGTAATATTTTTAATTATTTGTATTGTCTACTTGATTCTTGTGTCATTTTCTGGAATGATCAAAGCAGTAAGCTTTTTCATATGTATGGTGATGGGCATAAGCAGTCCTCCAGTATGCCTTTGTTAAATAGTTGCACATGATGATTCATTTCTTGTGATTATTTCTGCTTAACGATCATCATGTCCATTCCCTACCTTCTCCCAGTGTGAAGAATTTGCTGAGCAAGACTACAATTCAGGAGCCCACATTTGATAGGATAATAGTTGTTTACAGGTACTGCTTTATTTCGTTTATTATTCCTTTATTTTCTTTGGACGAGACTCTTGTCAGTATGTCTTGCACTATTGTATATTTTGGTGGAATGCTTGTAATGAGATGAACATGATATAGTAAATCCCTAACTCTCTTTCCAAGCATGGATAGTTGTTATGAAGGAATCTTTTAGATTAGGAAGCTGATGATATGTGCTCCTATTTGTTGCATGTTAAACAAAGCCCTTGCATTAATAATACTCTTGTGATTTAACAGATTCTTTATCTTGTCTTGTGGCAAAGACGGTAGCGTGATTGAAAATTTCTTATTTAACACTTCTAATATGGGAAGTTATTCGATGCGTGTTAATGAATTATTTTACCAACCAAAGAATGATGAATTTCCAGACGAGCAAGGACCAAACCAAAAGATGAACGAGGGATATATGTAAAGCATTTCAAAAACATTCCAATGGCTGATTTGGAGATAGTTCTTGTAAGATTTTGGCCGACCTATTCTATTTTGCATCAAGTTAAATTACTGACTTATAGTCTGTTACCAATTTTGCCAGCCTGAAAAGAAAAATCCTGGGTTGACTCCAATGGATTGGGTCAAGTTCCTTGGTTCTGCCGTTGTTGGGTTGGTGAGCTTTAAAAATAAGTTATTTCAGTTAACTGTTGTTTACAATTCTCTCATTCTTTGGAAAGACTTAACACGCATTTTTAAACAGGTTGCTGTCATTAGTTCACTTGAAATGCCTAAGGCTGATCTCTGGGTCATTTTTGCTGTTGTTTCTACTGTAATTGGTTACTGTGCTAAGACATACTTCACGTAAGTCGCGTTCTGCTTTTGTGTGTGACCTCTATTTCTTTGGTGTTCACAGCACAAACTAGTTTCATTTTCTCGCATTGTGTTTGCTCTGTATTGTTTTTTGGGTCATATGAAAGAGGTTACAGAGAAAATTGGCCTGGTTGAGATTGAAAGCCTATTTCCTCTTTTGCTATTTTTTAAAGTACTGCTAACATCGATTCTCTTGTACCATACATACTTTGCAATAGTATATTGTTTCTTGACTTTTTAATTCCTGCATCCCATATATTGTTCATGTATACTTAATGGCCATCTTTCTCTGTTGATGATCTATTCAAATCTTTCTTGATCTAGAATATTTTTCTCTTGGTCCTTTCTAGTGACATCTATGTTGGTATTAATTCTGTGACTACTTGCAGCTTTCAGGCAAATTTGGCTGCATATCAGAATTTAATTACGCAGTCCATGTATGATAAACAGCTAGATAGTGGAAGAGGTACTCTTCTTCACCTGTGCGATGATGTCATTCAACAGGAGGTCAGTCTCTATCCTTCTCCTTGTTATCATCCCCCTATTTCCCCTCTGTGTGTGTGTTCCTTTAACCAGACAATCATGTTCCAAGTCATACTTTGCCTCTTTCGAATGAACTGCATATTGCATTAGGGATATAGTGGCTTTCCAGATCATTCTGTCACTACTTCTTGACTTGTCACAGTTCTGCATCAGCTGTTAAGTAAACATCTCATCTATTGTCACATTCTATTCCTTGTGCACGTTTCGCTCGAAGTATGATTGTTGTGTAGTTATTCAGTTTCAAGAATTAACATAATTGTCTCAAACGGCTGCTTGATGACTTCTGATTTTTACATATGGTGCCTTGGCCATGCGGTTATATGGATATTGAAATTCTTCTGCTTTGCAATGGTATGAAAATGAAAGAAATATGCTCTCCTAAAGTGTCCTAGATACATCCTTATTGAACTGTAGCCATCAATATTCATACTCAAGCATGTAACAAGTTAACATCCTAAATAATTATGGGAATATCTTATGTTAAATGATAACCGACCAAATTGTTCATGTTTCCTAATCTCTTGCAGGTCAAGGAGGTCATTATTTCTTTCTTTATATTGATGGAGCAGGGCAAAGCTACTAAGCAGGCATTCTTCAATATCTCCTTAAATATGTGCACAAATATATCTGAACATGTCTATGCAGTGTCTCTCTTTCTTATTGCTTAAATGCTCAATTCTGGGTGAATTGCAGATCACTTATGTTTGAGTTTCTAAAATTTTTAAGTAGGATTTGGATTTGCGTTGTGAGGAGCTAATTAAAGAAGAGTTCAATGAGAGCTGTAATTTTGACGTGGATGATGCAGTTCACAAGTTAGAGAAGTTGGGAATTGTTTCTCGGGTGAGAATTTGTTTAATTCTTCAACCAAATTTGGTATATTTGTTTTTGATGCAACTAGTGGGTAATACCAGAATTGCAATAGAAATCAATTGAATGATTTTGAGGTAATATTATAGCAGAAACTTGCTAAAGTCAGTGGTTACCAAGTCCAATAAGTTTTACGTTGTAGGAGGAGAATGTTATAAAATTCTTCTTTTTATCTTTGGATACAGGACACTCTTGGAAGGTACTATTCTGTCGGTCTTAAACGTGCTAATGAGATCATTGGCACCACAACTGAAGAGCTTATCCTCAAGGCAAAGCAGGGTGTTAGCACTTGATTCCATAATCAACCCTTTAAGTCTCTTGTGCGAGTGCAACTAACTTCCTCTTCAGATCGTTTACTCTATGTTGTCCTTGTACAATCTCTGCCAGAGTCTTGGCCTCTTGAATTTGTAAATTCCAAACGTCAGTTTGCATTAATTGGCGATAACTTGGATTGATGTTGATTCTTTCATTGAATGTGCTTTCACTCCTCATATCTGCCAAAAAGGACGGTTGGGGATTTTCTCTTTAAGGCTCGTGGACAGCTGTGGCTTCAAACACTGTTGCCTGTGTAGTGCCAGGCTGCTATGGGCTCTTGGTTTACACGCCCCTCTTTCTTAGTTATATCGACTATCATTATGGTCAATGTTCAGACGGGATAAGTTGGGATATGAAAGTGAATTGGGAGTGGATTAACAACTGCGGATAGATTCATATGGATATATTTTTATAACTTATGTTACAAAATAAAATTGATCAATTATTAAAGGGTATAACTTTGAGAAAAAAAATTAATACTTATATGTCCCCTTAAAACAAGTAGTAATGACATGTATTTATCTTTACAGAAGCAAAATGACTTATTTTAACAAGAAAAGGATAAGAAACCGGAATTTTTATAACTACTATTATTGACATTTATAAATGGGTTCTAAGACCCATTTATTGAATAAAGATGGTCAGTGAACCATTAGTGTTGGAGAATTTAGATTAGATTTCAACCCAAGCACAATGGAAGAAGATAAAAAATTTCATGATTTTTTGAAACTCAAAATTAATTTAATTCTATAAAGTAATTAATTTATAAACAAAACAAAATATGAATCATAAATTATACCTTTTATAGAGCTTGGCTTCCTATTAAACTATTCCCCTTAAACTTATAGGTTATATGAAGACCATCATAATGACACAAGTATCTAACTTTTAATACTATCTATACATGCTGGTTAAGAGAATATCAGAAGTGTAGAAAGAGGTAAGTCAGTAGTGCTAACTCCTGTAGAACATACACCTATTTAGGATTCATAGCTTTTGGTAATTTAATTAAAGTATAATTTTAGAAAAACTTTAATTATAATTATAATTACTTCTAATTAAATAGAAATTAGGTCTAGATAAGTTCTAAAATCTAATATTGATTTTTATTTATGGAATGTCTTGTAAAGTTTTTCAAACTTTACAATTAAGTCAAACAGATTAAATTACCATTTGTCTCTTCAGCTGATCCTTATGCGTAATTTATTAAGTTCTTAAATATATTGCTAATGAATACAAATTATAACCCTCAGCTGTATTAAAGATTAGATAAATTAAACCCCTCCAAATTATTTTTAATGATCTAATTAAATAATTCGTATCTATTGATTAAGATTGAAATTTAACAAAGCATTGTGATAACTTTAATATTAAGAATGTTAAAGTAATTTTGACTAACCTTTTTGTGTATGAAATTAATGTCTGCTTTTTTTGAATCTACCCATATTAAATTTTCAACATTAATAATTGATTCTTTTATTACAATTTGAAAACTATCATCAAAATATCATTTCACTTTAGTCAAGGATTTCTCAAATCAATAATCAAGAACAATAGAATATGCTCTTTGCTTAGTTTAGAGCTATGAATCCTATATTGATCATTCAAGTACCTTCATATAGTTCATGTCATACCTAATAACTACCAATGAGCTATCATTAACTAGGATATGTCCTCATTAGTATTAAAACATAAAAATACGCAGCCATGAATCATGTTTGCATTGTCAAAAACAATTGATAAAATAAAATACAATATAATGAAAATAATTTTATATGAAAACCTTTGTATTTTTGGACAGGTTAATCCATTAAGATGATATCTAATCTTATTTATCTATTAAAAATGACTTTACAATTGACTTTAGAAGTGTTGGTCTACCTCCCAATGGTTAACCCTAAGTTTTGGAATGGAAAAGAATGATAAATTCCAAAAGAGTCTCCTCAAATTATTCCACACTTTAAATATATTTCTATGCATAAGGAACAATAGGTGTCTGTGTCTAAGGCCATGGATCCTTCTATATCTTTCCAAGGAGGGACACAGGTTCTAGAAAACTAGTTTCTTAGATCATATATCTTTCTGTAAATGTTTTAGAAATGGACATAAGCTTATCTCAAAATATGTTGCTCTTTAGAAATTCTCACTGCCTCAGTCCCCCTCTAGGTTGTATCCCCTACATATGGTTTATGAGGGATAAATGGTCGTATGCTAGACTGTGTTCAACTAGAAATTATTTCCTTTATGTTTTTCACTTGAAATCTTCTCCAATTCTTAATAACTCTCATCCCAAGGAAACATCTTTACAATTAACTAAAAACATAATATAAAGTGAGTAAATAAAGGTAATTTAAGCATAAAACCTAGTAAAATACTTTGAAATACATGTAAATTTTTATGGACATCAAATGTCCTTGCACCTAAGCTTTCACTTATCCTCAAGAAAATCAATCTTAATCACTCTTAACTTAAATAAGTTCAATAATCAATATTGAGCCAAGGGTGTTCCAATTGATGTTTTAATGATAACAAAACATACTTGCTACTAATGAGTTCATTATTTTGATGAAAAGAAATATAAGAATAAAATGAAGCCATAAAATCAAGAAGATAGTTTATGAAGTTGATAAAGAGAATTTGAAGTTTACAACTAAAGAAATAAATATCAAAAGAAGACCATAAGAAGATTAAGCCTCATCAAGGTCCTAAGAAGATAGTTTATGAAGTTGATAAAGAGAAGTTGAAGTTTACAGCTGACAAAATAAGGTCAAACCAAGGAAAAAAGAAATTCAAGGCTTATCAAGGCCATTTTTCATTTTTTATTATTTGCAATCTCCCTTTGTTAATTTGATACTTTAAAAGGCTCCCTATACATAAACATTTCAGTTCACTTCATTAAATAAGTCTTTACATGCACTAAGAGGCATTGAAGCTTTTAGTTTTAGTAGAAAGACCTCTTAATCTTTCAAATACGATTTAGGAAAATTTTTGAGAAGTTTTAAATTCATAATTGCATTAAACAAATTGGTTTTGAGCATTTGAATTTTGCTAAAAATCATGTTTTTAGGGTGATTGGTCAATATATATGAGTTAATGGTCGATTAATGTAGGTTAAAGGCGTTAAATTTGATGTATTGAGAGTTCGTTGTAATATTGATTAATGAATTAGTTGACTGAGATGCCTACTAGTCGACTAATCTCTCAACAGCTAGTGAATTTGAGCATTCAATGTACATTGGTTGACTAATATACTATACTGGTCGATCGGTGCCCTATAAATAGTAGTTGTAATGCCTAGTTCTTGGCTCCAACATCTAGTAAGGTACTAAAACACTATAAATAAGTATTTTCTCATTACTTTTACCATGAAGAAGTGTTTGGGTTTCTTATACACACATTTCTAGGTTTATCAAGCATTTGAGCATCATTATCTAATATTTGTCTGAGTGAGCCATTTGAGTAATCAATATGAAGAAGTGAGATAAATTTGAGATGTAATCCTTTATTAAGTATTGTACCTATGAGTCTTCTAATTGGTATGAAGTTTCTTTTTCACTTTGTATGAAGATTGAAAAAAGGGATCCTCTTTGCCAAGAAAAGACTATACAAAGGTTATTCTTTGCTTTGAAAGAAAAATTATAGTAGAAATTTAAAAAGAGTCTTGAGAGTCAATATAGAAAAGGGTTACTTATCTAACTGACAGGTGAATATTATAGTATGCTTTTTATATGTTTAATTGTATTTTAAAGTATTTTCTTAGTTGATAATCTCATGTTTAGGGCTTAAAATTGTGTTCTTATTAGTGTTTTGACATGTTTTAATTGTTTGATTATTTTATAGCAAGGATTTTATCTTAATATTATATTTTAAGGGATGTTTGATGTGTTTTTTAGTGAGTGGAAACAAGAAAAATTGTAGAAAAGATGGACTTAAAGAATAAGAACATGTACGATCGTGTATGTTAGCTGTATGAGGATGAACCCTCTAACACAATCATATATACATGTTCGTATTCTTCAAGTCCTTCTTCATCGTTTCTTCAAATTTTCTTACTTCCACTTACTAACAAACAATTCAAATAACCATTGAAACATAATATTAAGATCTTATGCATGATCTTGCTACAGAGTTTGGATGGTGATGCACAATCGTGCATCATCGTGCAAAGGCAGGTTCTAGCTTATGAGATTTTTTCATTATTGTCATTTTGGGGCCATTTTTAGAGCAAAAACAAATGGAAAAAATCCTAGAAAGAATCGTAGAAGGTTCAATAGTATAAAAAGAAAAAGCAAAACACAAAAGAGCAGGCTACACATCATAAATAAGGAGATCAAAAGTGGAAACATCAAGAACAACTCCAATCTTCTAGAATTTCCAGATCAAGACTTAAAGCTGTTTTCTTTCTTTTCTCTTATATATTTCATTGTCTTGGATGTTGATTATGATTAGTGGTGTATTGAACATGAAAATGGATTTCTAAATCTATAATAGGGATTATTCTTGAATTGGTTTTGTATAACTTTATCTTGATGAATTCAATATATTACTGTTTTATGGAATTTTTCGTGGTTATATTTGATAAGAAATCAAAAGATCAAATCAAAGTTATAAGTGTTAACTTTTGTAATGAGAGTTAGTAACTTAATAGACCTACAAATATTAGATTAATAAACTATTGAAGAGAGCTCTTAATTGTGAGTTAATTATCCTCAGGATTGCTTTAAATTTAATTGAGTAGTTAGGAGTAGTTTTGTGAATTGAGAGGATGCAATTCAATTATTATCTATTTCAATTAGGATTACGTGATTAGATCTCAAGAGGGGGTAATCAAAACCTTAGGATATCTAGGATAAAAAATAATTTAATTAACAAGATAAAATGGAAGATAAAAACAAAGATAGAATAACCCCTAAGTTTCTATTAATTGACTTCATTCTTATTGCTAGCTTCACTTATTCAATTGTTTAGTTTTATTAGTTTATTTCAATTTCAGTTAATTTATTTTAATTCTATTAATTCAATATTTTATTACCTTAGATAAAGTGGACTCAAGTTGTTAGGTGACTAATCCAGTCCTCGTGGAAACGATATTTTGTTTACTACAATATACAATCTATATCCTTGTGGTCTTACATACTTTAAAACTAAGCAAACAAAATTTTGACGCTATTTTTGGGGATTGAATTAACATCTTATTTGATTTGAGTTCCTTTTAATTAAGGAATTGATACTTTTCTATTGTGTGATTTTAGGTGCATGAATACAAGAATCACTCAAAGCATGAGCAAATTAGAAGATATATCAACCTTTAACATCACAAAGCAAGAAAGAGAGCTTCAAAAAGCGAAGTGTCAAGAAGTAAAATAGAGAACAATGGTAGAGGAAAGAAACCAAGGAGAAAAACAAGGACCCTTATGTACTTGATAAGGCTAGGGTTCAATGCGAATCAACAAGGAATAACAAGACCACCGGTGAAAACTAACTAATACATTCAAAATAAAGCTAGTACTGATGAACATATTACAGAGCAACATGCAATTTTATGGACTAACTAGTAAGGATCCTAATGCTTATTTGGTTAATTTCTTGAACATTTGTGATATGTTCAGGTACAATGTGTTATTAGAAGGTGTAACCAAGATGAGGCTCTTTCTTGCTACACTCAAGGATCGAGCCAAGGTATGGTTGAAATCACTTGACCCAGTGAACGTCACAACATGGGAGCAGTTGGTGTAAGCCTTCTTGGCTAAGTACTTCCTTTAACAAAGATTACAAAGCTTATAAAGGAAATTAAAAATATCTAGAAAAACAAAGGAAAGTCTTTATATGAACCATGGCAGCAATTCAAGGAATTGCAAAGGAGCTATCCATATTATAACTTACCAAGGGAGTTCCTTTTACAAACGTTATACAATAGAGGGAACCCTCCTCTGAGAGGTACCATTGATGCAGTAGCGAGTGAATATTTAATAAGGAAAACAATTGACATAGCACACGATCTGTTAGAAGAGACGACAAATAATAGCTGTTTTTAGACATCAAAAGGAAGTCAATAGCAGTCAACATTTCAAGATCAAAATGGAGAGCTTACTGTAGATTCAGTAACAACATTGTAGGTTGAAGTAGCAAATCTAACCAAACAATGGAATAGTCTAAAAGCTACATCTTTTAGTCCACTTAAGGAAATTTAGCATAGATGTGAGCTACGTAGACATGAAAGTCATATCAAAACTAATTGCTTCTTAGTAGAGAACAATAATATGGAGCAACCAAACTTTATATGAGCACAGTATGGTAGGGGAGATAATAATCCCTATTCTAATATTTATAATCCCGAGTGGAAGAAACACCCAAATATTTCTTAGTCTAATAATATAAGGAATCAATTAAGAGCTTAATGCTTATCAGGAGTCTAACAAGACAATCTCGATTCATTATAAAAAGATGGTTAAGTTAATAGATGGCTGAATGTTGTGGAAGCAAAATTTGACCAAATTGTAAAGAATCATGCTTCTTCTGTTCATAATCTAGAGGTTTAAAGGGTCTAATTAGCCAATGCATTATCTACATGAGGTGTGAGGACTCTCCCAAGTAACACGGAAGCAAATCCAAGGAATCAACTGAAGGCCATCACACTTAAGAGTGGGAAAGAGTTGGAAGAACTATTCGATAAACAAACTGAATCCCACCAAGTAAAAGACCAAAAGAAAAAGCAAAAGGATGAAGAAAAGGAAGAAGTCAATCCTTATGTTCCTTCTTTTCCATATGCACCAAAGATCCCATTTCTATAAAGGCTACAATAGAACAAAATGGATATGCAAATTGCAAAGTTCATGGAGAAGTTAAAGAATTACAAATTACCATGCCCTTTGTTGAAGCTTTGTAGAGCATACCCAAGCACATAGAGTTTCTTAAAGACATCTTATTAAATAAGTAAATTGATAAGTGTAAATTGCATCGTGTTTTAAGGCATATTTTGATATGTGTTTAGCCATTAATTCAATCATTTAGTATGTGTTTAGGTTAGAACTGTGATTGTTTGTTAATTATGTGTGTTTTAAGTGTTTTATGGGTTAGTACAAGCTTTTGAGCTTAAATACTATGTTTTTGAGGTACCTTAATGTGTTTACTAATATTTTAGGGTCAATATCGAAGAATGAAGGAATTTTGGAAGACATTCGGGCTGAAACAACAACCTACGATCATGACCTAATAGTGCATGATCGTGACAGAAGGCTTCGATGTAGGCCATAATCGTGGCTTGAGTTGGGCAGAGTCACAGCCACTCCTAAACGTAGCATTTCGAGGGATTTTTTAGATCTTTCGGGCCCCCAAAAAACCCTAGTTCAACCTTAAACACAAAAGAACATAAATAAAACAAGAAGTAAGAAAAGAAGGAGCTTTTGCATCAGCTACTATTGAGAAACCCTAGAGAGAGTTCATTGAGAGATTGAGAAAGAGAAGAAGGAAAAGAGATGTGGAGAAGAAGCCGATGCGAAGTACTTCCCAAAATAGGAGGTTTCACGATGTTACTACCTCCATCATCCATTTAGATATTGTTTTCGATGTATTTTCAATTTTATTAATGTATAGAATTGGAATAACTGTTGATGATAGGATTGTGTGAATGTTGAGGATATCTAAACTCACCTTCAGGTTGTTTTTATCTTTGATTTAATAAAAATCTGATTGTTTTATGTTATTTGGATTCATTGT
>JAOTAY010000006.1:21372146-21382977 GCA_025629805.1 Erythroxylum baracoense | reverse complement strand
GCATGAGATGTGCTATTCTAATTCCTCTGATTAACACACTTGGACCCGTTTCTCTGGTCCGACCCGTTCTTCTGGAATGGGATGTTACAGAAATCATGGGATAAAATGAAGATTTGAAGTAATTAGGAGATACACAAGAATTCAGGTGAAATCGTGGCATAAAACTAAGAATTGAAGCAAATAAGAGATACACAACCATGTATGTAGCCATTTAAGTCTCTTAAAATGTATAAATTCATAATTTTAATTGTTTTTGGACGTGTATTAGAGTGTATATGTCTTAGAAACCTTAAATTTTACTGTAAAAGGAAGTTAGCAGAGCAAATTAGGGAGCAGACTTTTAGAGCTGATTCCAAATGTAGAAAACTTACAAAAGGGATGATATTGATCCAGGAACGTGGAGAAAAAGAAGCATTTATCAAGAGATCCAATAGATTAAACATCAACTCTCAAACTTGCAAGAACATTCAATAGAAGAGAAATGGAGATTTAGAATTATAATTCCTTTGTTTTCTATTTGTTTTTCTTCTTGTTTATCTTTGATTTTAGTTTCTATTATGTTTAACTAAACACTTTTTAATGTCTACATGTGATTAACCTTAGTTAGGATAACAATATGCCTTAATTCTTTTATTTGATGCAATTATTTTGATTGCTTTATTATGATTCAATTATTTGATTTATATACATTCTAATAAATTCAAAATATTAGTACATAATCTAATACATTTGGAATATTAGTACATAATATGATTTTATAATATAGAGATTGAGAAATCCTGTGCATGAATAGATCTACCATAATTTAAAGGATTTGATTGCAAACCTTAAGACAGGTCAACATAAATCCTCTGGATTAGGGTCAAACTTAATAACAGAATTCATAAATTGATAATGCAATTGAAGTATGTCGAATGCACCAGAAAATAAATCTAACTCTACACAACTAAATTTTAGAGCAGCGGTGAGCAAAGATGGTATCCATAGGGAATATACGCTTAATTTTTACAATGAAAATAATTAATGTTAAAGATATAAATAGGGGGTTTGGGTTTATGAAATTAAGGAAATTAAGTAAAAGTGAATCAGTGAAAGCAATTTAATTCAAACAAGAAAAAATGATAAAATTGATGAATGTGTTTAGAATTCGATTCTCGGATCAATCTCAGCCTACACATAATTAAACGTATTTCATTGTTATAATGTTTTCACACCTTTATTAAATTGATAATAGATTAACAAGTTCTGTTAATCCCAGTTTTCTCTTAGGTCGTGTTTAACTAAAACAAGATCTTTAATTAAATTTAACTATAAAAAACTTATAATAAACTCTCTAGATTTAATCATATAGTTGCATTACGAATAAGAAAAATAGACCAATCTAGGCAGTAACCATATGAGTTTGGGTTGTTTATCCTATGTCACATTATTACTAATGATTCAATGCCACTATTAGCTACAATCAAACCCAAAACATAAGGATTACATATTTTATTACAGATTTTAGCAATTGGTTTACATAAAAAACAATCCAATGAACACATGCAGATTATCTTTATAACACTCAAATTAATAAACATAAAACAATGATAAAAATCCATAAAGATAGGGATTCAACAATACACAATGAAAAGATATGCTTAACTGTGATCTTAGGTGTCAATTTCACCTCCGAACCAAAATAGGGAAGCTTAGCCCTTAATGGGTTTGAAAGAGTAAGTTTTCTGCCCTTTACGAGGTCCCAAGTTGAGACCCCTCATTTTGCTATCCAAATGTTCTATTTATATGAAAAATTAAGTTTCTAGGCATATTTACAGTTTGATACATGATCATATATCAAATCATATAAGTAAAAAAAAAGGTGAAACTCGTGAAGATACATGGTTAGATATATGATTAGCCAAAATTTGTCTTCTGAATGCATACATGGCCGTATAAGTATATAGACGGTCATGTATCTCCCAGGTTTTACAGAATTGTTATTTTTTTAATTTCTTGTCCAATGCTCACTCTAATCCATCTTCTTCTTATTCCATAAGGACAATTGAGATTGAAAACCAAAATGTTGCCTTAAGGAATGTGCTATTAACCCATTTTATCTCTTATGCTTCCAAATTGTTTTTAAAACTAAATATGAACTAAAATGAATGTCTTAAGCATTTCAGAGCATTAATCATTAAATGTCATGGAGTAAAAGTATAAACAATCAAGCACATATCAAATTCCCACACACTTAGCCTTTGACCGTCCTTGGAAAAATTAACAAAATCAAAGTCACAAACTAAAACACTTCCACATTTTCCATATTTTCTAAGAATAGAGAATCATAAGAAAAGATGAAATAACTTTCAAAACCATGGCTATTTAGCTAATGTAGCTTATGAAACAAAGAATACCTATATCATTTCTATGTTAACGCATGTGATAAAAATGTGGTCTTGAATAGAAAATTAAAGCAAAGTCAGGATGCAAATGTCATAAAGGTCGCACATAAACAAAAGACAATGAGACTGATATGAATATGTGTTAGTCTATAAAGGCTCAAAATCTCATTGGCTTGTATCTACTACTAGTCACTACTCTTCTAAAAATAATGTATATTGACCAATCACAATAGTAAAATTATATTTTAAAGTTGTCATTAATTTTTCTAGTCAATTCATTCTCTAATTATGACTTTATAGTCTTAAAAGCAATAGAAAAAGAGAAAATGTTTGTTTGTTTGATTTTGAAAAATACCTAAGAAACACACATAAGTAACAAACAAGCTTAAAAACATGCATGAAAACTAAGATCTCCACTCCCACACTTAAAACTTACATTATCCCCCATATAACATAAAATGTAAGAAATGGAACATTTAACATAAATAACAAATGCAAGAATGTAAATGAAAAGAAATGAACTTCCTTGGGTTACCTCCTAAGCAGCACCTTTGTTTCACATCGTTGGCTCAACTCCATGTTGCTCTCATTAAGTGATGTTTGCATCTTCCAGCATCAACACTCCCTTATTCTCCATTTGGAAGCCCTCATAATACGATTTCAGGTAATGACCATACACTTTGAATGTCTTTTCTATTTTCAAAGTCTCCATCTCTACTGTACCAAAAGGAAAGACGTGAATAACAACAAATGGACCAACCTAACAAGAACGTAACTTACTTGGGAATAATTTGAGTATGGAGTGATAAAGTACTTTTTGACCCACAACAAAGCTTTTTCTTGAGATCATCTTGTCATGAAAAGCCTTCGTCTTTTCCTTATATATCATTGCATTTTGATAGGAGTCATTCTGCATCTTCTCCAACTCTTGCAATTGTAATTTTCTATGCACTTATGCATCATTAAAATTCATATTACATTGCTTTATAGCCCAATATGCTTTATATTACAGCTCCACTATAATATGACATAGCTTCCCAAACACCAGTCTATATAAAGACATCCCAATTGAGATCTTATAAGCCGTACTATAAGACCACAATGCATTTTCCAGCCTTACACCCCAATCCTTTCTAATGTGTTGAACTGTTTTCTCTAGGAATGACTTAATTTCTCAATTTGATACTTCAGCTTAGCCATTAGTCTAGGGATGGTAAGAGGTGGAAACCTTATGTATGATGTCATATTTTTTAAACAACATTCCATCACCCTATTTTTGCCCTTATCGTTTATTATTGCATTTGGCATCCTAAACCTAGAAAGAATGTTATATTTGATAAAAGCTGCAACAACTTTGGCATCATTAGTTCTGGTGGCTTTATCTTCCACCCATTTGGAAACATAATCAAATGCAAGCAATATATAACTAAAACCCAAAGATAGAGGAAAAGGTCCCATAAGTTCACAACGCCAAACATTAAAAATTTCACAGAAAAGAAAGTTTGTGGCATTTGGTTCTTATGGGACAAGTTACCTGATTGTCGACACCTATCATATGACTTGTAATAGATGTATGCATACTTATATACTGAGGGTCAGTAGAAGCCACTCTCCAATACTTTATAGGTAGTCCTCTTAACCCCAAAATGTCCTCTACACGTATACGAGTGGTAGAGGCTAAAATTGAAGATGTTTCACTTTTAGCACACACCTTCTTATGACTTAATCTGCACAATGCTTCCATAGTTACTACTCATCCCAAACATAGTAATTTGCTTCATTCTTTATGCCCAAACATCCTTATCTTAGGATAACTTATCTTTGTGGCCAGGCACCACTCTCATTTGCCAAACCCTAATCTCCTAATATGAAGCCTTAGTTGCCTTTTATCCCTCAAGTTGCCAACGTTACTATAGAGAGCATCACCATAATAGCCTACATCTTCTCCAAGACAAGAGCGAACCATCATCCTTATGATGTCATTACTGCCCAAACATTCTCGCTTGCATGATAGCCCCCATCTCATAGAGCTATAACTTTTTCCTCCTCTTGTCAGCCACTCACCGTCGACAACAACACTAGGTACAATTTATCACTGACAAGATCTTTAGTAGTTACCAATTGTGGCCCGACAACACTGTCCAACTGCTACTAAATAGAAGCCATTAACATTACCTACTATTTTTAGTCATCGACAACAGTGACAGTCACAAGCGGCCATTAACTTCTCATTGCTAAGCTATCTTTGTGTCTTTTGAAAACCACATCACTAAATTATTATAAGGAACCAGTGAACATGGGTTTCCAAAACCCAAAATCTATAAGCAACTCACCAATTCCATAACTTCAACACATAACCACTCACATCGTAAATGCTCCTTAAACATTAGAAACATGTTTTTGCTACTGTTATATTCCTTATGGTGACAGGGAACAATAACAAAATGTTCAGAACCATTTTGGTTGTTTTGGTGGCTTATAAAGAGGTTTCAAAAACCACACTCTTTTTGTCTTTTAGTTCGATTGTTTTTCAAAAAACAAAAATGGAATATTTTTATTTTTTTTAGATTTCTTCATCTTTTAGGAGTGGCAATGGGTCAGGCATGGGGCTGCCTGACTTGAGCCCGGGCCCAAGCCCAAGCCCAAGCCTGACTGGGTTATGGAAGGCTCAAGTCATTTTAGGGTTTGACTATAGGGCTTTGGGTCAGGTCGGGCATTTGACCAACTCGGGTCTGGTCCATTAACTTCGGGCTAGGTCGGGTCAGACCTAGATTGGACTCCCATCCCTATCTTCTATAATGCAACTTCATTGATTTCTAAAACTTATTGTATGGCAACATTATTATAAACTTTTCAAATTTCAAGAATAACCTGATCTAAATATGAATTTTAGAGTTTTGAATAAAGGATGTTCATATGATTTTTCATATTTTAATATTCAAATTTTAATTTTAATTTTTTTATAGTTCAATTTTAAAATCATAATTAACAATAATCAAATATTCTTAATTAAATTACATAATTAAAATAGATTGTGATACTACTGTTTAAAAATTAGGGCGAGACCTAATCCTCTATGTAACAAAATAAATACAAAACTCTTTTTTTTTCAAAAGTTAAGATGACTTTAAATTCTATAATATGTTTAACTTATTGTCTAACTCAATCTTTTTTTTAATTTTCCCTCAAACCGATCTTGAAATTAGTTCATTACAACTATCTTAGTCGTAAACGAGTCCTACCTCTAACTACGTTCATCCTAATAAGTTAAGAATTTTACAAGTGGTGTAAAGAGGGTTAACAAAAAGTGTTATCTTTTTCAGAACTTAAGTCTATTTATAATATAAATTGAATTTTTAATAATTTAACTTAAATAAAATTTTAATTTCAATTAAACCTTATTTAAAATTATAATTAATTCTAGTTAAATACCAATTGGGCTCAAATAAGATTTAATTTCTCATATTGATCCTTATTTATTAAATATCTCATATTTAATCCTAAAGTTACTCAAACTTTACAATAAAATTCAACTTGATTAAGTTACCTTTTTTCTCTTCAGATTCTTTGTGTAATTTATTAAGTTCCAAAATATGTTAGTAATGGATATAAATTACAACTTTAGATTATATTTATGATTAAATAAATTAAAGTTAGTGTCTAACAATACATCATGACTACCAAAATGATACAAATGTTAAAGTAGTTTTGACTGATCTTTTTATACATTATTTTTTTTGTATAATTAAATCCTTTCATCATATGATATTCTAATAGGAGATAGGATAAGGGCATGAAATTAATATTTACTTTAATTGAGACTAATCATATTAATTTTTTACTATTAGTATTCGATCTTATTAATGACATTTTAAAATTTTTTTTAAAGTATCATTCAATCTTGGCCAAGTATTTTCATAAATCAATACTAAATGAGAACAATAAAATATTCTTCTTAATTACTTTAGGGTGATGAATTCTAGATTAATCATTCAACTATTTTCATAACCTATCTTTAACTATGATACGTCATAAATAATATCAAAACATAACAATCGCTGCATAAGAAACTTTAAAAATCTCAAGTCAAAGGTCACTTATACAAGTATTACAATGAGTAGTTCTATAAACATACAAGTAATATTCCAAATGAAATTCTCATGTAAGGTCAGATTAGTAAACTTATTTTCTAACAAACACTCATATGCTTATTTAATATCTTCATATTTTAGCATATAAGATCAGTAACTTCTTCACAAAGAAGAAACATAACATGTACTAGTTTTTTTATGGAAATATTAATATTCAATCTCAACAGAATAATGACTAAAAACAATCTAAGAATAATACATAAATTAAACATGAATCTTACAATTATACTCGCATCATAATTTCATTTATAATGTACATTTATATTTTATCTTATATACTAGTTAATTAAACAAATATGTATAAGATAAAAAATATTTTTAAATAATTATCTTAGTTAACCAATTAATTGTAGGATATAAACCAACCAAATCTCTTAGCTACCACACAGCAACAAGAAAAATAGCACTGTCTAGAAAAGCATTCTCTTTCCAGTGTGTCATGGAAATATAAACAAGATGACATTACAAATTAAATAAAACCTTCGGTATCACGACAAAATTAACCAGATGGAATCAACTTCTAGATATGCATGGGATAATATTAGTCAACTTGATCTTGTATACATAAGGATTTATCTATACATTTACGTAGTCCCAACTATATTTCATACCAAAACTGTAAGACAAATTTGCCCTTAGGGGCAATTTTGTAATTTTCCCATATGATGGACATTTATTAATTGTAATTTTGGTTTTCAATAAATTACCGGTTATATTACGCAATTTGATCTAGATAAAGGTAATACGATGGCCCAATAAATGATTTAGATTAATGGGTCAAAGTTTGGGAGGAACATGGGTCCCTTCTAGTGTGGACCTGGTCCATATCAGCTTTGTGATGGGAAAATTCGATATGGAAGCTATATAAATAGGTTATGGTCTCCTGTAGTTGCTCATTATCATTCATGAATATTCAGTATTCTAACCTATTAAAAGGGCTCATGTATTGGCAAAACTGCAGAAAGGCCTAGAACACGTGTCGGTGAACATTTCCTATAAAGGTCCCAGGGAGATTCGAGCTCGTTTAGCAGCCGAAATCAGCTTCAGAAAATGGGATGGAACTAAAATCAGGTATTCTGCATTTCTTCATTTTAATCCTTTCATGACTGATCATGGGTACGTAATAAGGTCTGTTCTACGTATTATATGTGGTGTTAGAGCAGTTACGTGATCGAATTGTCAGAAATGAAGGTTTTTTGGTTTTTCATCTCATATATTTTTTCTCCGTTTTTGATTTGTTTTTCAATTTTTTTGCGTAAATAATTATGTAGAAATGGTATACATGAGGTTAGCCTTGGAAAGCGGGTCAAAGACAGGCTAAACAAAGCAAAAATCGAGCCTCTAGGATGCCAAAAATCACTTTCGACTTTGGAGGCAGCGGAGGACGTCGAGCGTTCAACCCCACTACAGTACCGCCGAAGAGGCTATGCATGAGGAGCATGCGTCGCACACGTCAATCTCATGCGGCCTGCTCTCCTACAGATGTGGGAATGCTGGTGCGTGCATTGCACGTGCCCATTCGGGCTGTCCACATGGCACCGGGCGATGCAGGACACGTGGCGGTGCATGCAACGCACGCTCTACACAGTAGTCGCTCGTCTGCGCGTGGGTGCGTGTGACACACACGCACTAGACACATCAGGTGCACGTAGGCGCTCGCATGTGTCCCGCGCAAGGGGTCTGTTCGCACATGCACTGACGTGGCTGTCCACGTCAGCGGCTGACGTCAGCTGTGTGGACGTGAACAGTGACCATAAAAAAGGGAAAATTTTTCAATTCCCATAAAGCTATCTTGGGTATTTTTGGGTCAGTTTTCGAGTTCAGGAATTTTTTAAAGTAATTTTCAAATTTTTTGGATTTATTACATTGGTAATTGGATTCTAGAAAAGGTTTTAAAGCTTTTTTAAAGCCGATTTTGAGTGCATTTTTGTACTCCAAATAGCACATAAGGGAGACACTTGTTTTATGTCTCTTGTGGTAGGTTTGGTATTTGGAAAAGTACGATGGACACTTTTATTGAGATTTTTAAAAGTAAAATCTCAAATAAAGTTTAAAGACAATGTTTTCAGTTTTTGCATATGATTATTTGACTGTGCATTTAGTTTTTACATTTATAATTAATTTTCACATGTATTATGCCCATATAGGATGTGAGGATGACATAAAGTTGTATGCCTTGTATTGGTGGACCTTCTGGGATACTGATGAGAATGTAGTCACTAAAGTGACCTTTCAAGTCAGTATTTTGGATTGTTCTACTTACATGTTAAAGGATGTCTTTGTCTTTACGTTTGGTTATTCTGGCCAAAGCTGTTAGCCTTACATAAAGTTTTGAGATATTCATAAAAGCATTTGATGGAGGAAGACCATTGCTTTAATAATCCATTCACCCAAAGGTGGTAGTGTTATGAGAGTTAATGGTTGGTACTTTGATCGCTTTTATGCGAGTGTCTAATTGCATATATTATGCATTTAGCCTAAAGGTGTTTCATAATATGTGTGATCAGATTTTGGGTATAAATACTTTTAATGCTTTAAAGTATCGTTGTTATCCTGCATTTATATTGATTTTGACATTGTTTTTTTATTTTTTACTCACTTTTTTAGTGAACAATAATGCCATCATCATTGAAACCTTGAATGGTTTCAACTACAAGAAGTGGAAGAAGGACGTGGAGTTCGCATTAGAGATTGCAGATATCAGCATGGCTATGCACGTCGAGCGGCCTCCACCATTTACATATGTCAGCTTCTGGCGACCTAGAAAAGGTCAAATAGGCTATGTTATTTAAACATCAAGAGGTCGATACTAGATCACCTGTTGAGCAGACTTGTGGACACGACCATAGCAAGAGAGTTTACGAATAGTAGCTCCCAAAGATACAGGGTCCCTTCTAATGCTGAGAAGAGTGCACTGATTAAGGAGCTTTTCTCCACGAGGTATACTGAAGAGGGAGGCATGCGAGATTATATCATTTAGATGGTGCACCTTCAGAGCAGGCTAAAGACACTTGATATGCTAATCCCTGATGACTTGATAGTGCATCAGGCACTAAACACTCTTCCGCTGGAGTTTGAGATGTTGGCCACGTCCTACATCTCACAGGATGAGACCTGAGACATCAATGCCTTGATTTCCCGGTGTGCTACAATAGAGGAGAAGATTAAGAACACTCCTCATTCAGTTATGATTGTAGTCGCGAAAGGCAAATGGAAGGCCAAACCCCAGCAGCCTAAGGGCAAGGGTAAGGGTAAGACACCCAAACCCTCTCCTTCGGTTCAGAGTGGACAGTCAAGCATTGCAAAGGGCCCACATTAGCTTAAGAGTATGAGATGCTTCTTTTGTAAGAAGAAGGGGCACAGGAAGTCTGACTGCCTGAAGTACAAGCTTTGGAAGGTCAAACAGGAGCTATCAGGTAACTCCTCGACCTTTATGATTCATGAATCTAATGTGGCTATAACAACATCAAGTTCTTGGTGCTTAGATAGTGGAGCTTCTAACCATGTTGCTTCCACAATGCAGGGGTTCATATTTAGGAGAAGGTCGACTAGAGGGGAACAAAAGATGATGGTCAGTAATAATGAGGAGGTTGACGTTTTGTACGTAGGAGATGTAGGATTAAACCTCGATACGGGGTTTATTTTATATCTACGAGGAACATTTTATATACCATCTTTTAGACGAAATCTGATATCTATATCAGTTCTAGATAAGGAAGGTTCTTTTTTGTATTTTATAATGCAGTTGTAAATATTTCTATCAATACAAGACATATTGGTACAGCCTTCTTATCCTACAGATTATATAGTATGTGTCTTGCTCCTAATGAGATGTATGCCTCTTTTTATGTTGTCGAACCTGTTACTCGAAAGAGGACCTCCATAAGGGACACATCGTACATGTTGTGGCTTAAACGCCTTGGCCACACTTCCAAGGAGATGGTTAAGAGACTGATAAAAGATAACATTCTCCCAACTCTGGATTTCAATGATCTGGAGACATGTGTTGATTGTTGTAGGTGCTAGTTGACCAATATAAAGAAGAAAGGGTCAACTCATACTTCAGGCTTATTGGACCTCATACATACAGATACTAGCGGTCCCTATACGATCACATAAGTGTAAGGCATTAAGCCTTCACTTCCCAATATAAGGCTGTAAGCCTTTCACAAAATCAAACAAATGCATATGAGATGTTTATGTGACACTTTTCATTTTCTTACGTTGTTGTGACCGAGCGCCTAAACTGTCCCAAAATTGGGCGCATTAATCGTTGAGCCATAGGCTCTGGGGAGC
>JAOTAY010000006.1:21353589-21372046 GCA_025629805.1 Erythroxylum baracoense | reverse complement strand
GATAAAGACACTTTCAATTATTCTAACCCATTCAAAAAGACCACATTGCCCTTTCCCATAAGTGAGGGGATGTTACAGGCATTATACATCTTGAACAGAGTCCCGAGCAAGTCAGTGTCAAAGATGCCTTTTGAGCTTTGGGTTGGAAGCAAGCCAAACCTTGCACACATTCGTACGTGGGGCTACCCTACTAAGATGAGGTTGTATAATCCTAATGAGAGTAAGTTGCAACGTCGTTCAACTTATTGCTATTTAGTGGGTTATCCCGACTACTCTAAGGGCTATAGAATTTACTATAGAGAGGGAGGGGCTAGAATTGTGGAATCGCAGACGGCGAAGTTCCTGAAATTAGATGTCTATAATGGGAGAGGATCCTCACATCCTCCAGAAGTTAGCAGGACTGATATTACAATCGTTTTGTATCAGCCTCCCATATAGTCAGCTCCAGTAGATGTGGGCCCTAGTACCGTGCCTACGCAGGCATAAGAACCTACACCTATTCAGGAGGAGGTTTATGAGGTATAAGAGTCTGTGCAGTTACGCAGATCCACTAGAGAGAGGCGACTAGCTATCTCATTAGACTACATAGTCTATCTGGGTGAGCAAGACTATGATATTAGACATGTCAAGGATCCAGTTCTTTTTTAGAGGCCGTTTCTGGACCCCATGGGGATATGTGGTGGGAAGTAATAAAGGACGAGATGCAATCTATGAGATATAATAAGGTATGGGAGCTAGTTGACTTACCTCAACATTGCATACCTGTTAGTTGTAAGTGGCTATTTAAGACCAAGAAGGACACACAGGGTTAAGTTGAACGATTTAAGGAGTGTCTAGTTGCCAGAGGGTTCGCTCAGAGAGAAGAAGCTGACTTCAATGTCACCTTCTCTCCTGTGTCCTCGAAGGATGCATTTAGAGTGAAAATGGCATTAGTAGCTCATTATAATATGGAGCTACATCAGATGTACGTGAAGACCGCTCTCCTGAATGGTGACCTTTATGAGGAGGTCTATATGGAGCAGTCTGAAGGATTTCAGGATTAAGATGCAACTGACAAGGTATGCAAGTTGAATAAATCAATTTATGGTTTAAAGTAAGCTTCTAGATAATGGTACCTAAAGTTTGATGAGATTTTGACCTCATTCGGCTTTGTAGAGAACAAAGTCAAAAAATGCTTATACTATAAGGTCAAGGGGAGCAAGGTCAGCTTCATACTTCTGTATGTTGATGATATCTTGCTTGCGTCAAATGATTTGACCATGATGTATGAAGTTAAGCAACTTTTGGCCAAACATTTTGACATGAAGGATTTGGGCGAAGCATCTTTTATCCTGGGTATACAGATTCACTGGAACAGATCTCAACACTCGTTAAGCCTCTCGCAAAGCACATACATCGAGCGGATGCTACAAAGGTTTAATATGGTTGAGTGTAGACCTGTTATAGCACCTATATCTCATGGAGAGAGATTATCTTTAGCACAGTGTCCAAAGAATGAGATAGAGAGAGAGGTTATAAGGAATGTTCCATACTCTAGTGCTGTTGGTAGCCTAATGTATGCCCAGGTATGCACTAGACTGAATATTACATTTATTGTTGGATTGCTAGGTCGATATCTGGCTAACCCAGGTGTAGGTCATCATAATGAAGTTAAGCAGGTGTTAAGATACCTGAAGGGTACCAAGGATTACACGTTGACATATAGGAAAGTCAACGATTTGAGCCTCTTAGGGTAGACAGACTTCGATTTGCTATGTGTCCAGATGATCGCAAGTCCACATTAGGATACATTTTCATGTTAGTAGATGGTGTGGTATCATAGAAGAGTGTCAAGCAAACGCTGGTTACTTCCTCGACCATGTATGCAGAGTTTGTTGCATGTTATGGAGTTGCTACATAAGCAGTTTGGCTTAGAAACTTAATTTCTGAGTTGTTTGTGATGGATTCTATTGCTAGATCAATACGGCTATACTGTGATAATCTTGCTGTAGTGTTGTTCAGTAACAACAACAAGAGTATCACAGGGTCTAAGCATTTAGAGGTCAAGTATTTGACCATAAAGGAGCTGATCCAAAAGGGTGACGTTGAAGTGGAGCAAATCAGGACTGAGGATATGTTAGCTGATCCGTTGATTAAGGGACTTCGCCCACTAGTGTTTGCTAGACATTATCTAGTATGGGCGTGTTAAAGTCCTTACGCAGTAGTTGTTAGGGATCTTTGTATTTTGCTCCTTAAATGATTGTACATTTTTTGTATTATGATTATTTATTAATAAAGATGATCACATTTTCCTTAGTAATAGTTGTTTTGCATATAGTCATAATACATGTAAAAGTCTTAAGATTTGTATTGATCTTACACATTTTAAAGGTCATTGGGAATTTATAAAGATTGACCTTGAGTCTATGTCATTAAATACGTAATGTTTATATGGATATCCTTAAAGCTTCATATGACATAGGGGGATATAAGTTTTTAGTCCCATAAAGATTCTCTAATGCTGTTTAACATTCGGTTGGAGAACACAAAGGTTTCCTCTAATGTTGTTTAGCATCTGGTGAGAGGAAACAAGTTTTCTCTAATGTTGTTTAGCATTCGATGAGAGAAAACAAGATTTCTCTTCCACAGTTTAACGATGCAGTTTAGAATCAAGTTAGAGAAATCGAGACCTATAGACAAAAATGATACATATTAGATCATAAAGGTATCATCGTAGTTGCCACACTCCATTGTCCCATTCATGTTAGTGAGGTATTAGGTACTTGTGATTGTATTGGACCTGTGTCACACATGACATATGTGTCTGACGTTTTTCGATATCGAAAGCCTTGCAAGACAGAATGTAGGACTTTCATTACCTTTTGATAAAATGTTTTTCTTTTAAAACTTTTGGTATCATTACAGTAGCGTAACTTAACAGGATTTTTCAAACTGTTTTGAACTTGATTAAAAACTGCAATTAATAATTGTCCAAGGGAGAGATTGTAAGACAATTTTGCCCTTAGGGGTAATTTTGTAAATTTCCCATATGATGGACAGTTATTAATTGTAATTTTAGTTTTTCAATAAATAACCAGTTATATTAAGCAATTTGATCCAGATAAAGGTAATACAGTAGCCCAATAAATGATCTAGATTAATGGGTAGAAGTCTAGGTAGAAAATGGGTCTTTTTTTTTATAACCAGCAATGCATTCAAATCAAAATGTCAAGTTACATCCAGTAAACAGCTATCGAAATCAACTAAGCCCTGCAGACCCTCGGGGGGAGTAATGTAGGTAACCAAAGATTCCATACAACATAAACCACATTTTGCTAAGTAATCAACACAATAATTAGCCTCACGAAAGACATGACCAATCCACAGCTCCACAAAATTCTCCTTCAACACCCAGCAACGACGTAAAACAGGACATGCAGAAAGGGGAGGAGGAGACGATAGTAAACTCTATGCTTCAAACGAATCAGTTTCAACATGCAACTTAATAATGCTATGAAGCACAGCAAGCTCTATACCCGTACATATAGCATACAACTCGGCCTCTAGAACAGAACCTCTCCCCAGCCATTGTGAAAATCCTATTATCCATCTACCTTGAGAGTCATGTAATAGATCCCCCGTACCTGCACATCCGAAATTCGGATCTCTTGCACCGTCACAGTTTAATTTAGTCCAGTCCAGTAAAGGCGGAATCCATCTGACCCACCTGCTCTCCTGCCTACCGAGAATAGGTGTCACACGCTGTTGTGCCTCCCGGGTAAAGGAGAATTGCTTCACATACCTATAAATACAAGGCCGCACATAGGAAGGTATATTAACCCCATCAGCAAAGACAAAATTATTTCTCTAGCGCCACAATAACCAAGAGACCACGCCAAACAAGACGACCCAATCGTAAGGGCTACCACTCCAACACGTACGCGTTAAATTAGAGAGCAGCCACTGCTTTAAAGGCAAAGCAAAAAAACTGTACTGTTCAGTAGTTGGCACAAAATATTCCCATATCTTCCTTGCCCAAAAACAATCACGAAAACATGTAACGTAATCTCCACCTCCACTTCACATCGTGGGCATTTATCATCAGGGGCACAACTCTTGCGAAAGCAGAGACAATTCGTGGCAAGCCTATCATGACTGGCTAACCACCAAAAACTTTTAACTCTTTCAAGTCCACGCCAGGACCATACTTGTCCCCACAGTCGGTCATATTCCACACCACCATCCTCTTCTAACAAGTCATAAGCAGATGCCACAGTAAATACCCCACTTGGATTATGTAACCAAACCAACCTATCCAAACGGGTCAGATCAGGAATCAAGTCTAAAATATGAACAATAATACTCTCTTAAAGTATTGTACGCAACAACACTGCATTCCAAGAACCATCCGCATCCATGAGCTCACAGATCCTTGCGTGTTGCCCTACTTCATCAAGACTCGCCAATGCCCATTCGTGTAATGGCCCAACATCCTATACCCAGGAATCAAACCAGAAAGAAATCATATCACCCTTACCTAAATCCCATTCACATCCTCGAACAAAAGTAGGCCATAGCTTAACTAATGCACTCCATGTAACAGAACAGGAAGGCCAGACCTTAGGCAGTTCATACAAGTTGCCTTCCCAACCATATCTACCCACAAGGGTCTGTACCCAAAGAGAATCCCTCTCAGTCATGAATCGCCAACAAAGTTTCAACAGAAGAGCTTTGTTCCTGACACCAGTGGGTTTCAACCCTAGGCCACTGCGATCTTTGGGTTGACAAATTTTCTTCCATCCTAACAGATTATTTCCACGCTTGTCTTCCGCAGCACCCCATAGGAAATGACGTAACAATTTGTCAATTTCATTAAGCACAGAAACATGTAACAAACTGGTTTGTATAACATAGTTCAGAATAGCAGATAATACCGCCTTAACCAGTGTAGTACGGCGTGCGAAGGACATCTTCTTCGCCTTTCATCTTATCCAAAATCGGTGTATAAAATTTCTTTTTCCCACAACCTTGTAGCACCTGCACACCCAAATACCGGCCCACTGAAGTTACCCTCCTAAACCCCAGGCAGTGGCAAATATCCTGCTTTACACGAGCTGGGGTATTCTTCAAAAAAATCATAGACGATTTCTACGCATTGACACGTTGACCAGAACTATCACAAAACTTTCTCAAACAATCATTGATCACCTGTGTTTGCTATACATTAGCCTCAACAAATAAAAACAAATCATCCACAAAAAATAGATGAGACACCAACCTGCCTCTCCGCCCCATTTTCACAGGCCGCCACCTCTTCTCCATAACAGCATTAGAGATAAGATGAGTTAGTCTCTCCACACATAATACAAACAAATAAGGCGATAAAGAGTCACCTTGACGCACCCCCCTCGTTGGAAGAAACGAAACCATAGGTGAGCCATTGAACAACACTCTCATTGAGACAAAAGAAGTACATAAACGGATCCTCTTAACAACCCTCCTAGCCACATCCGCAAGTATAAGAGTCTCATCAATAAAATCCCAGCTCAATCGATCATAAGTCTTCTCCAAATCTAGCTTAATAGCCATCCAACCCCGGTGCCCAGTTTTCCTCTGCATGGTATGGATTATTTCCTGAACAATGACAACATTATCAACAATCTGTCGACCTGGAACAAAACTTGTTTGATAGTTGGAAATCAAAGACCCCAAAATCGGTTTTAACCGATTAACAACAAGCTTGGTAATGATTTTATAAAGAACATTACACAAACTTATTGGCCGAAACTGATGCAGAGTCGATGGATTAGGGACCTTTGGGATAAGAATGAGAAAAGTATCATTTAACCCAGCAGGAAACCTCCCTGTACTAAAAAACTCTTGAACCACTTTCAAAACTGGCAGACCAACCTGCTCCCACTGACTTTGATAAAAAATCGGTTGTAAATCGTCAGGACCAGGGGCCTTAAATCGACCCATACTGTAGACAACTTCGTAAATATCCTCCATAGACACCTCACACAGAGTTAAGAACATATCACCCTGTACAACCCGCGGAAACGAGTTAACTGTAGATAGCACCCGACGAGTATCACCCTCCACCGAATACAACTCACGGAAAAACTCCACAGCCATATGTTGTAAAATGCCCAGGTCCTCTTGCCAGTGCCCCGAATTATCCATAAGAGACCTGATGTTATTTCCTCTCCGACGGGCCAAAGTAGACATGTGAAAAAAATGAGTATTCTTGTCCCCGAAATTAGTCCAGTTGACACCCAATTTCTGCCGCCACAAAAGCTCCTCTTGTGCCAACACCAGCTCATACTCCTTACGCATCCCCTCCTACAATTCAAAAATATTGTCAGACCAGTCTCTATCAAGCCGAGCATCAAAATCCTGCAACTTGTGTTGTAACTGTTGCTTACGATAGAGAATATCACCAAATACCTTGTGATTCCAAATCTTGACCTCCTTCACAAAACCTCTATAAGCTATGTCCCAAGTCACATTAGAATTCCATTAGTGCACAATAAGGGGCACAAAACCGAGATGGGTAAGCTAAGCCGCCTGAAATCGAAATAGTCTTGGCATCACCTTAGTCAGTGGTGATAACCGTAACATGATAGGCCTGTGATCGGACTTGATACGGGGAAGATGTGTCAAAATCAAGTCTGGAAATTCCCGAAGCTAGTGAGAATTCACTAAAGCCCTGTCTAGACGCATCCGAAGAGTCCCCCTGAACTAGGTGAATTTCAGACCCGTGAAGCCAAGATCCGACAAATCACAAGCATTCGTAAAATTCAACAGCTCATCACGCCAATAATCACGACTTGCCATGCCCCCTACCCGCTCCGAACGATCCAAGCAACAGTTCATGTCACCAATAACAACCCAAGGGCTCGATACTTGATGCTGTAAGGTACACAAGTCCCGCCATAAATCAATCCGACCCATATAAACCAGACTGGCATACACCGCATAACAAAAAAGAGCCTGCGATCCCTCTCACACTGCATATGCACAAACTGTTTCGATGCATGTAGTATTGAAATGTTGATATTTGTATTCCAGAAGACCCAAATACCACTAGAAAAACCTTGTGCCTCCTGACAAAAATGATTCGACCAACCTAGAGTTCGAATAATTTGAGCAGCTCTAGCACCACTAACACATGTCTCCACCACCATAAAAACATCAGGATTATGTATCCTCGATAACTCCCGAAATACTACACGAAATTGAGGACTAGCAGCCCCCCGACAATTCCATGTAATGATAGACATAAGAAAAACATAGAATCAAGCAACACTAGAGGAAACCCAAGACCCCTGCACACTAGGATCAGTAACACCAGGATCATCCACTAGCGTTGCACCAGCCTTCCCACTTTGAGTTGGGGGTCCTAAAAATGACAAGTCTACCCTCATTGTCTCACCTTTACTACGTTGATCCAACAGACCAGTCTCGTTCCCATTACCCGTAAGCACAACAGCTATATAGGCACGAGACTCACGCATAGCCAATCCACGATCGACCTGGCCTATATTAGCAATCACAATCTTAGGCACAACTGGAACTGGGTGCCCCGGTTGCACAGCAAAAGTCACTACCTCATCATGGAATATCTCGAGCCTCAACAGCAATAACATCCATCTCATCAATAGCCTCCAACACAGAAAAATGAGATCCCTTCGAGCCAGTATCCACCGCCTTACCCTTCTCACTCTGCCTTTCCAGTGACGATTCCCTGACATCAACGCAAACCGTAGAACAGCCACGCTCTGTAGAAAATCCACGTCTACGCTCAGTAGAAATCTCCAGGTATGCGAGGTTTACGTCGGGCAACTTACATCTAGGGCCCATATTGCGAATCAGCACTAACTTTCACTGTGGAATTATCCATGACCAAACCATCTATAACAACAGATGCCGCCTCTGTAACGTAAGGGCAGGCAGATTTATGGTGGCCAACCCGTCCACATGCAAAGGAAATTTATGGCAGCTTCTCATATACAACCCGTTGCCTCTTCCCATTTAAATTAAAGCCAGGAACAAGTTGTTTCGATAAATCAATTTCTACAGCAACACGGGCAAACCAACCCCATTCCATATCCATAGTTGTATCATCAACCCTAATTGCGCGTCCCAAGGAGCTTGCGAAGGATAGTAGGATTTTCTCGTGATAGAATTGAACGGGAAGATCTGGGAATCACACCCAAGACGGGACTGTGGGTATGATCGCTTTAGCTGGATTAAAGGAAGGCATCCACGGTTGCACCACAAGATATGACCGAGAACAACATAAGGACCACCCAATAACACTTCATTCACATTGTCTTCATTACCCAATCTCATTAAGAAAAAATCGTTCTCAAGATCAATAATTTTCAGAACGATAGACAGCTGCCACATCGATTTCAATCTATTGCACATCAGACCATGCGTAACCTTGTGCCCTAATACCTTGACTACCACCGAATGTCGCCAGGTTTGTTAATCCGATCCATCAAAGTAGCAGAAACAGATATATCAATACCACCCAACCCTTTAGCAATCGTAATATCATGTTCCTCTGGTTCAATCGCAGAATCACGTTGCAAGTTAACACAATCTCGATATGAAACGAGTCGACGTTTCTCAACACCACGATCACTCACATGATCCACCACTGATTGCAGAGTCCGGTTATCCACCTACATGGCTGGATCACCATCATCTTCCGAAACACCCGTCGCCGCAAGAGAGAGTTGAGAGCGTTAAGAGCGTTCTTCCATGAAATCTTTAAAAATGGGTCCTTTTTAGTGTAGAACTGGTCCATATTGGCCTTATGAATGGGAAGCCCGATATGGAAGCTATATAAATAGGTTATGGTCTCCTGCAGTTGCTTGTTATCATTCACGAGCATTCAGTACCCTGACTCGTTAAGAGGGCTTGTGTATTGAAAAAACTGCAGAAAGGCCTAAACCATGTGGAACATTTCCTATAAAGGTCCCGGAGAGATTTGAGCTCGTTTGGCAGCCGAAATCAGCTTCAGAAAACAGGATGGAATTGAAGTCAGGTATTTCACATTTCTTCCTTTTTAATCCTTTCACAATCGATCCTGGGTACGTAATAAGGTCTATTATACGTATTACAAAAACATTTCGACAGAGTCGTGCATTCCTCCAAACAGCCATCCTCCTGGTCATTGGAAATAGTATCATGCACACATTTTCTTTCTAAGAGCTCCGTTTGAAAGTCCTCATCAATATTGTAGTTTGACAATCTTAGTAGCTGGAAGATGAAAAACTTCATTGTAGGAATTGGTATGAAACGTGAATGTTGTATTCATAAGTGATGTTAATGTTAATGGTGGGGGAAAGATATGCGCCTGTTGGTGGTATCTCAACAGCTGAAGTTTCCGTAAGAATTTAATTAACTCTAATCCCAGTGGATCATTTACACAAACAAATAATTGGCTATTAGAAGTTTTGATTGACCAATACCAGCTAATATACCGAGAAATTTTTAGTGTAAAATGATTGAAACACAGGAGTAAGGATCTTAATTTAACATACAGAATGTTCTAGTTCAAGTTGTCAGCTTAATTTTGAAAATAAAGTACAAGTTCCTAACAATTTTTGTTGAAAAATTTTAAATTTTTTTTACTATAGTTGAAACTAGATCTACATGATAAGGAGTTCAAGACCTTAAGTCTACTATCATGTTACAATATGATCAAAACAACTCCCTAAGGAAGGCAATATATCTATCTATAAGATAGATCACACAAAGTACCACTAAAGACATCACTTATATTTCATAGTCCTGAAAATGGCAATATACGGTGCTTTGTTAACACTCTATTTTTGGTATTTGGGATTTTTCTTTTTCTTCCTTGCTGACTTACGTTTTGCAATTTTGGACTATACATAAAAATCTCCTAGAATGTCAGAAACTCGAGCTGCATTTGATGGGGAATCACACTCCTCTACTGTCAAATCTGAATTGCTTTCTCGAGGGGAAACTATTGTCACATAAGAAGAAGAATTACAATTCAATGCCATGTCGTGCTCTACCCAGGATGTGTTGCACTCTGAAAGGTGATAATCTCATATCCTTTACTTGCCACATTGTTATCATTTAAATTTTCCATTGTTGTTTATTTTCTAAAACCTAACCTAGTTTTAGAGGTCTCATTTTGCCTGATAGATGCTACTGGGGTCAATATGTTAGCCCAATCCATATGGCATTGCTCCAAATATTGTGAGTTTGATTGTTCCACGCCATTATCTTGACTCTCCACATTGTCTGCTCTATAGTTGTCTATAGCTAATTGTTTTGGCACTACGCCAGCAATCTCAATATGTTGAGTAACCTTCATAACCCTCTCAAATCCTGGTTCCTCTATAGAAACTCTAGTTGTCTTTGCATTACATTAACAATACTGGCATACTCTGCCAATTTCGGACTCTGTGTAATATGCTCTGTTGATTGTTCCTTCTCAGACAAAATATCACCCTTATTTTGTCTGTCAACCCTTTAGGATGCTCCCCTATGTCCCTCTTAGTTAGAGGAATTTAGGAGACTGCTCATGGATCTGCCTCTAAACTGTAGTGCCAGCTTTAACTTCAGTCCCCATTAACTCCTCTTACCAACCGATTTTATACCTCTTTCTAGTTGGAACCATTTCTTACCATTGTGTGGCTGGCTTCCAAGGATAGGATAGTTGTATTTCTCTTTTCCCTCCCCAGATTCTCTAAGATGTGTAATTGGAAGACAATCTGGCAGTGTAGCCTGTCGAGTCACTTCTATGCATATTTTTGCATATCCTATCCTTTCCATACCTGATGTCTATGTATCCATACCCAACAGTTTACCCAAGGAACTAGCAAAAAAACTTAATCCTTGCACAATCCACAATTCAAGCAGTAAATTATAGAAATGGACCCAAATTGGGAAAGATTCAACACATTCCTTATTTAAAACAATCCCTAGCTTCCATTTTTGCAGAAATATGGGTTGTCCCCCAATATATTATCATGTCATTATCAGTGAGTAGAATTTTTTCCAAACCTTGTTCACTCCACCGTGCACTAGCCCAAGCCTTGATAATTGGAAATGCAGGACGTTTGTTCCAAAAGAATCCCACCAGTGTATTCAACCATGCTCTTTCCCCCGCTTATAAGAGTTCAAGGAGAGGACAAACAATACCATCCTTCGTAACATCAGGGTAATGCTTCATTTGGATCCTATATTGCTGGGATTGAAGTTGGTTGCTCAATGCACCATCGGTTAGGGAAGATCCACGGATCTTAGAAACTCCAGAGACGTCATCTCCAGGTTTAACTCTCTGAGTGACTTCACGCGAGAGAGCGGGAAACGCCTCCATCCCTTGAATAAGTAGCCCCTTTTCATCGATAATAGCAAAACCCAGTACCATGGATGCTACTGTGGAGCTCCCATGGGTCTCAGCACCTCTTGTTTCTTTTGTCTTTCCGTTGGTTTGGATCACTTGGGTTAAAGGAGAGGTTACCTTCCCTGTTCCCCTTACACCATATTCACTCTCTATCGTCAGATTCGTTGTCACCAGTTGCTCCACCTTGCCCTGCTTTGCCTCCTTTCGTCAGGTCCGCTTTGCCTCTTGGGTTTCCACTTGCACCGCTCCAGATGGGTCTCTGATCCTCCAAATGTGTCAGCTGAAAATGGGTTTGTCACAACCTCAAGTGAGCAGAGAGTTAAGCTGGCGAGTTCGACTCTGCAATCGAAATTACAATGCGAGTTGGGTGACCCACGCTCTTACTCCCTTCAGATCTGGGTCATCCTCGCAGATCTCCTCCAAAAGCTCGCAGATCTCACTTTTTCTCTCTCGCTAGTCATGTAGACCGCTTCAGACTCTAGATAGAGCAAAGACTCGATTTCGGCGGCGATCTCTACCCAGTTCTTGTTGTCTGCTCTTGGCGGCGACACAATTGATTGTTCATAAGTTGTGCTTTTAATTAGATTTTGACCCAAACGAATTTATCTCCAATTCTTGTTTTAAGGTCTTCGACGCCAGACTTAGCATGTGAAGTACAGTGAGCTTGGGAAGTGAAGTGCAAGGCAAGTACTAGTCAATAAAGTGACATGGGAATAGTATTCTTCAAACTGAGGGCTGATTCAGGGAGATCCTTCAATAGCCTCATGTCCAACTAAATTAACCATTTCTTTTATCAGTATAATTTTTTCTGGGTCTTCCAGGTTGGACCACTCTTGTTTTGTCGGTTGTCTTATCTGCGTTGCTCCCTGGAATATTATGGTATTCTGAGATTCGTTGGCGATCTTCAATATCATTCAAGCAATGATATGACTACACAAGTACAAAACATACTCCAACCAATAAATGAATATGTTTATTCGTACACTAACCGAAATCTCCCCGTTCACTTTGCTATTGACAACAAATGTGGTTTACAGCAAGCTTTCTCTTACATTTTTATGGTAATAATCAAACAATGAATGAAAAAAAAAAAAAACAATACAGCTGTTCTTTTGTACACTTATCAAACAGCTGAGATTAAGCTTACTTTTCTTTGAGATTCCAGAAGCTGGGTACAAAAATACACAACAGACAAATTAATAAATGGTCGCAGAAATCACACTCCATGTACTTGGAGAACAGAATTTTATGTTTTATTTTGTTGCTCTAAACAGCTGGCTTCCAAGGGTCACAGTTGGAGTTCCTTCCCCCATAACAACTGTCACGCTCATCTCTTTCTCAAGTATCTGGTCAAGTTCCATTACCACGTAACTAGTGGCAGGTCGTCTCTCACTCGATGGTTCCAGACATCTGATTATCAATTGTATGAATCCTTCCATACCTTCAGCTGTGAAGCTGTTCCCCATCCTTTGATCAATAATGCTGGAAAATTGGCTGTAGTCCTCAGTACTTTGCACCTTTATAAGAACAGAAGATAATTCAGTACTGAAACAGACCATAATTTAAGCAGCCACTTTTATACTCTGCAACATATTGCAAAAAATGAAGCGGCCACTTATAAATTCTGCAACATATTGCAAATAAATGAAGCACCCACATCACAGTCAAAAGAAAGTAAATAGTTATAACAAGCACTTGTCTTTACCATGCTGGGTGAGATTAAGTTGACATCACACCTTTATCAGTTTTCTTTAGCAAAGTTAGTGTAATTAACAACAGTAATCAAATTGCTAGACAACAGCATAGAAGGCCATATAGTTAAGTGCAGACTACTGCAATATGACCTGCGACATACCCATTCAACAAGGTCCTGGCTAGAGTCCAATATTGGCGATCCTGATGCTTCCCTCCCACTGAATAACTCTAGAAGGAATACACCAAAACTAAATACATCGCTCTTTTCAGAAAATCGTCTGAATTCTTTCACCCTGTATACAACCAATTTCAATTGAGGTAGGTAAATAAACTACGTCGTAACAACAAACACAACAATGAAAGATTCACTACTACTCTGGGGCAAGAAATATATCATCTGCAGTCACTTGTAATGACGAGCCTGCAATATCAACTCTTCCCAAGAAATTACGCAGTCCTGCATCGGCAACTTTAGCTATGAAGTTTTCATCAACAAGAACATTGGACGTTTTGAAATCCTTGTGTATTAAACGAGGACTTAAAGAGTGAAGATAAGCCAATCCTGCACAGCATAGAATACATAAGGTGGCATATTCACTTCAACCCTTTTACAAGAGACGAAACTTCCAATTTATTTCAAGTTTTCAGCAAACTTTCAAAATTATACTACAAAACCAGTTTCCTCATCCCAAATTAGTTTTGACTTTGCAGTTGCACCAGATGGTATCCAAAGAAAAGAAAAACTGATACAGAATGCTCACTGATTTTGCAGAGGATCACCTTTAGCAGCCCCTAGAGCTATTGAAAGTCTATGCTTGAACTCCAGCTTGCCATCTGAAACTTGACTAGGTCCTGGAAAACAATTCCAAGGACTTTTAGAATGCAATGAAATCTAATAATGGTTACATAGGTGGACAATATTATACATATCATTACGTAGTTCAGTAGATGATCCAAGAAAGAAAATTACAGCCCATATATTGTCAACATATATGACTGTATATGAGCTAAAATCATCAAAGAAGTAAATAATAATGATTGGTAAGAGAGTTACCATACAAGTGATTGGAAACACTTCCACTAGGTATATACTCGTATATGAGACACTGCTGATTGTTATCCTGGCAGTACCCCAAGAGAGTTACAAGATTTCGATGCTGAATGGGTGAAAGGTAGCGTACCTATTAAGTATAATTTCAGTACAATTACATCAATCTATGGTGAATGGAACAGTAAGATCTACCCATAATAAGGCACAAAAAAACACACGCACACATGCGCATGCGCATGCTTGCGCACACACACATACACACATATGTATACATATAAGAACCAAGGAAGCCAGAATGCAGATTCATACTTATTGTGTTTCTATTAAATTTTCTATTTTCTTCTTCTTTTGTTTTTCAAAGGAAAATTCTGTACATAAAGGATACAATTACTTATGCAATCTATCATTGCCTCAAATCAAATTACATTTGCAAAGGAGAAAAAGGTTGAAGCTGGTAAGACAAACTTTGCCAGTCCATTAAAATGAGATGAACCGGAGTTAATCTAAGGGCTAATCCACCCATTGAAAGAAGAGCTTTTGCATACACTGTCAAACAAGTCATGTTGGAAAAATCTTATCCTATTCAAGTATTCTGATCTATACAGAATTACCTCAGCAACAAATTCCTGACTTGGTACTCCAGATCGCTTCTTAATGGCTACAAGCATGCCATCATTAAGCAAACCCTTATATACCTCCCCAAATTTTCCTATCCCAATCAGATTTTTTTCACTGAAATTCTTTGTGGCTAGAGATAATTCTTCCATGTCAAAACGCCTAGCTTCTTGCAATGATAACTCAACCCCAACATGTCTTCCTGCTGTACATCATTAGAGAAAATCATGAGCTGCTTATTGTTTGGACTTGCTTGCCCCTTAAACCCAGCTGGATGTACATGATGCAAAAGGTACCTTGAACAGACCGATCAGAAGATCCTGTCTCAGAAGTTCTTGAAACACTGTTTCTGTGATATAGGAAAAACCATATAACAATAATTATCCCCACCAATGCCACGACTCCTGCAGCAGCTCCAAATACGGCTACAAGAGTCCTTGACATCTGGCTTGGGAAACAATTCAACTACGTGGAAGTTTATTTCTGTAGTATGGGATAAGACATTGAATCTGCAGCACAAATACACTTATAAGCATACAAAACATATTAGGGAGAACACATTTCAAAGAAAAAAAAAATATATTAGCGACAACAAAATCATTAAAAAAAAACAGAAATATGTGCAGAAAAAGCAACATCTGTTTTAATGCATATTAGGAGTTTAGGACGGACGACATTAGTCCAGGAGTTGATAATCTTTCAGTATCATAGATATTCCATAGTGATTATTTATGACGGCCATCCAGTTCTTGTGGGAAGTCAATCAGAAACAAAATGGTAATTTGCAACGAGTGAACAGCTCCAAGAAGTTTCAAACGTAATATAACAGAGTCCGTTGAAAGCCTTCTCCACTATAGATGCATGAGAAATGTCAACTTCAAATTCACTGCGGAGACATGTGAATCCAACAAATGCCACCGGAATACAGACAATGTTTCTGAGTTCAGACATTGGATAAATGCCGAGGAGGAAAAGCAAAAGGAGAAATAAAAGGAATAAAAAAATCATCAAACCTGTATTTTCTGAGGAAAGATGAAGCCAGATCCGCAGAAACCTCAGCTCCATCTGCCAACGGCAGATTGAGTCGGTACCCCGGTACCAAGAAGAACAAAGGTAATCGTTACCCACATTCCCACATTGAATATGAAATCCCCTACACCTCTCAACTTTCAACAATAGATGTGAAAGACACCTGCTAATGGCAAATTACTAAAAAGCAATGAAAACCCAGTACTGATCAAGGGCAATTCTTGAAGCTGCAAGTCAACTATACAAGCAGGTGCAAATCAGGAACGATGACGCAGAGGAGCTCGGGAAACAGCTGAAACAACTGCAAGTAATGAATGAATGAATGAAATCAAATTCCTGGTTGTACTTTAGAACAAATAAATTCGGGAATCATCGTTGGATACAGCAATGCCGACAGAAAGTGACCTCACGCCGAAAACACTATTCCTCTTACAATACTCCTCCCACCACCTACAACACCATCCCTAAAACTTAATAAACCATATTCCACCATTCTAACCCACTGATGTTTTTTTTTTGCATGCAGACCCCCGAAAAGAAACTCAAGTAATCAAATTAATTAAATAAAAACCTTAATCTTAAACCATCCTTTTAAAAATTTTTATTTTTGTACTAGTTTGATGTTTGCAGGCGAAGAAATACCCCTTCTACGGAGGAAAAGAAGAAGTTGGGATTTTTAAGACGGAACAAGTATATGAAGATGACGGTGATGACGTTGGCGATGATGATAGTGTGAATGATGAAGCAGAGAGCGGGGTTATTGTAAGCAAAATTTTTGTGTGGGCCTTAGAGCAGTATAATTGTTGTCTGCTACTGCAAGTTGGAAAGCTGAGTTTATTTCTGCATCCTGTCCCGGAGAGCATTGTACAGAGCATCTTGGCTTTAACAAATCCAAACTATTCAATGTCTTAACCTCGTCGCATACAAAATCACCGTACAAGGTCACCTACAAAAACCATTTATTTTTTTTATACAGATAATACCACTATTTTTCTGTACAAGAAAGTATATAATACTGAAAACGAGGAAAAGCGGTCAGCAAGGAGAGATTCAAAGCTGTGGGGTTGTCATACCCCACCAGCCAGCAATGTTGACATTACTCCTACTATCTCATCTAATACAAAACCACTACCAATAAATAGTACATTTATATTAACCAAATACAAATCACTACTCTTTCTTTTCAATAAAAATTATTTATGCTCATACCCGAAAGCTTCCACCTGAACACGTTGGATTCTTCTTTTCTTTTTTGACGTATATATACGATGATGATAATGATTATCGACCAAATCAGAATGGCCAAAAGCTAGGTGCGTTGTTGATGGCTTCTTGACTGCATGTTCCAAGAGTGGAAGATGCTGACAAGAGGAGTTGTAATGTATTACTTTATAGTTTTCGTCGTACTACAAAACCAAACGTTACTCGAAAAAAAATCGGCAGTCATGTTAATGGAACCTTTTTATTTATATATTGAGTATAAGCAAAAATACTGATGGAAATGAATGATTTCAGAAAGAAAGATTCGATCTATATATATTAAAAAAAGAGAAACATACCAGAGCGGGGATGATAAGCAAATCTGCAAATGTCAACGTCCCTAGAATTTATGGTGACAAGCAGTGACTCCAGTCTTTTCAGTTTTTGTTAGTCTGACTCAGGGTTTGAATCGGATCTTCTTTTACAGCGGAGATTGAGAGATGGTCGTTCGTGGTAATTAGGATTCCTAGCTGAGCTCTCACTTTCATTTCATCTGTACTACAAAACATTTGACGGTGTCCCCCCAATTCCGATGTCCAATTGTCTTGTGCAGTCCAGCTGTAATGTATGTTTTCATACTACACTATCCATCTGGCTAATGGGTCAAGAATTAAAGGAATCCAATACAAAATTGAAATTAACCACAATGTTGAATGAATAGTAGAATAAATTAAAAATATGCTTCTTGTTGCTCTGTAACGAGGTGCCGCTAAGTTCGATAAAGATTGCCAATAACCGGATTTAACAAAACTTAGGGTATATTTGGATGGACGTCAATTAATGAAACAAAAAAGGACGGTTTATAATGGAATGGAATGTAATATAGTAAAAAGTTGTTTAAGAGAAATGGAAAGATTCATAATGTAATGTAGTGAAATATTATTTAGAAGATGGATATAATGGAATTGAATGTATAATAATTGACTATTATATCCATGATATTATAATGGTTGTTGCAAGAAGTTTATGTAACACCCCAATACCCTAGGGTACGCATCGGGACGCCCGTAGGTCATTCCAACACATATCCTAAGATAAGGGAGCGCTACGTACAATTACTATAAAACTCCACATGGCATTACATACATTTAAACAATAATACCAGTAAATGTAAATCACAAGATTTTTAAAATCAAAATCCTTCCTCTTTCATTACTCCAAATCTGAAAGTGTATACAACAAGCGTACAGTCTGTACATACAAAACCTAATACACATACTAAGAAAGAGGATAACATATACAGCTCCTAACTAGGTCATCCTCAAAATGCTGAAGTCCCAGCTGACCCACCTGTGTGCCATAGCCTCGCTCGTCGATCTGGGCCACACAGTCTCAGATAATCCCTCTCTGGAACTAGGAGTCTAAATCTCTCGGTCCTGAAAAATATTTGCAATTTTGGGTGAGTTTGCGAACTCAGTGAGGAACCATCA
>JAOTAY010000006.1:21334167-21349781 GCA_025629805.1 Erythroxylum baracoense | reverse complement strand
TGAAATCAATTGACAAAGTCAAATTTTGTTCAGCTGTAACTGATAGTCGACTAGTCGGTGTGTGATAGTCGACTAGTCCATGTATCCAACTGATAGGTCTGATTGTTAATAGTTGACTTGCAATAAGATAGTCGACTTGTCCAAAGCTCCAACTGACAGATCTCACAAAATCTCAAATCTTTGATTATTGAGATGCTTGTTTGAATTCTTCATACAAAATCTTCTCATGAAATACACGTTGTTCAATTCTAATACTCATCATGACTTGACTTTATTTAAATTTCATCTGACTTGAAATTGGGCCATCCTTATTCGACTAGTCTTCCATCAACTTCAATTTAACCTGAAATTTATTTCTTAACCAATTCTTTAAAATTTATTATTATCAAAACATAGAAGGATTTAATTTGTCAACCTCCATTGGTCCAACAAATGTTCCTTTAAGAAAAAGTTAGTGAAGGGAGACTTTTAGGAACAAACCTCAATTTAGGTTGAGATTCTTACAAATGACATTAACATAATGGAATCTACTCTTAGTAACTTTACTATTGCTCTTATAAAAAGAAAACTTAGTAGGAAATCTAAAAAGATGAGGCTTCTAACCTCTACTTCACCCTTATGATCCTTGGTTGAAATGTTAGCGGCATGATTTACCCTAAAAAGAAGAACATGATTCATGATTATCTACTCTTTAACAAGTTTTATTTAATTATTTTAAAAAAAACTAAAGTTAAGGAGAACAAGTTCCATTCTATCAAATGGTTACTTAGCAAGAATTGGATGATTCTCTCCAACCACTACCATTATAGGAGAATCATAACTGTGTACAATCCTTATAGAGTGTTTATTATCCTAGCTACAAGTTCTGATTAATTTATGCACCTAGTAACATCATTAGGGTCACATTTGTAAATGCTACAGACTATGAGTTTCAAATGAACTTAATATAGAGAGATTTATCCAACCTTAACCCCAATGTGAATTGCTTGTGTTTGGTGTTAGGAGAGTTTAACACCTCTTTATTCTCTTAAGAGGATAAGGATGACAAGTTTAGTCATAAGAATAGAAATTAAAGTTTCAAAGATGGCCTTATTGATGTATACAAAATTAGATATGATGAAGCTTTCTATAGTTAGAGTAATAAACAAAAAGGAAAGTGTTTCATTAGGACAAACTTTATATATTCTTTGATTAACCATCTTTCTAGATTCTCTAAAAATATCAGACATTTCCATAATTCTTGATGGTCTAATCACTCCTTTGCTAAATTCAAGTTAAGCACTATATTAGGTAAAATTCATTTTCCCTTCAAATTTGATAGCCTTCTCACTAATGTGAATGGTTTTTAAAAAGCAATTATAAGAGGTCTGAACTACAAAGTAGAAGCCTTTAAATCTTATAAATGTGTAAGTAAGCTCAAACTTGTAAAGGTTGAATTAAAGAAACCTTATTTTGAAAAAGAACATTGATTTAACTATTCCTAAGGCTAGGGAAGAACTTGGTAACATTTAGGACCAAGGACTTAAAAACCATAACTCTCTATTGAGATAAAGATAACAAGTCAATTGGTTAAGAGATGGAGATAGAAACTATAGAATTTTCTTTAATTCCATTATAAGTAAGACGAATTCTAATATGATATGGTCTCTAACAAATGCTAATGGAGTTAAATACAGTAAACAATCAATTCTTAAAGACTTAGTTTTCAACCACTTCAAGCATCTTCTAGGAACTTCCAACTTTTCTTGTTTTGTTCTTCAAGAGATAAAAGAATTCATCCCAAATATCATTTCTTATCAACCTAAAGATGACTTGACCAGATTAGTATCAGTGAGAAAAATTAAGCATACTTTATTCTTTATGAATACTAAAAAATCCCCACGACTAGATGGTAGTGCACATTTCTTCTAAAATATCTTGACACTTGACAAGTGATATAATTACAAAGGTTTTCATAAAATTTTTCAAATTTATAAGGCTATTGGTAGAGCTTATCAAACACTCATATTTGCTTAATCCTTAAATTTCAATCCAAGAGTTCTAAATGATTTTATGCCTATATCTTATTTTAATGAGATCTACAAGATTATTTTTAAATTAACTGCTTCAAGATTAAAAATGACATTGAAGATCTATATTGATACAAGCTAAAAAGCATACTTGGAAGGAAGATCAATTGGGGATAACCTATTACTTGTTAAACAATTGTTCAAGGGATAAAAGAACAAAAATCCCATAAGATGTTACTCCTTAAAAATCATCTTTGATAAGGCTTTTGATATAGTTAGTTGGAGATTCATCCTAAAGTCTCCTTATACTTCTAACTTTTCAAATAAGTTCATCCACTAGATTAAAAGTTATACCAACACTCTTCTTTTTCCATTGTAGTAAATAGTGAGACTACTAAATCGTTCAAAGGGGTAAGGGTTTAAGGCAGAGTAATCCAATTTCCTCATATCTATTCATTATTTAAATATATGTTCTTACTCAGTTAATTGTCCATAGAATTATGACAAGGAATGCATTTAAATATCACTATAAGTGCAAGCTTTCTAGCCTCACTATCAATAAAAATAAGAGCTACATACACATCTCTTCAAACTCTACTAACTTGATAGCTTCACTCACTATAAGTTTAGAGCTAAAACATTAATACATGCCTTTTAGACACTTTGGTATTCCAACCTCAGGTAAAAGAATAACATATAAAGATTACTTGCCACTTTTTGACTTTATTAATAGGTGCATCAATCATTGAAACAATAAGCTTTGCTCATACACAGGCATGTCATAACTTTTTTTAGCAATTATCAATAACCTTTATACCCCTGGTTTTGTCTTTTGTGTAGCCACAAAGAATGATTTAGGAAATTGAGAAAATTATGAACAATTTCCTATAGATTGGCTTTTTTTAAGTAGCATTTAAGTGCAAAGGTTAGGTGGTCAGGGATTTTCACCCCCATGGATGAAGGAGGTATTAAAATTAGGCAGATAATAACCACTAATAAAGCGCTCTTAGCTAAGTGGATATGGAAGCTTCTTATAGTTTAAAAGTCAATAAGAGTAATTTGGATAGATGCTTATCTATTAAAGAAACAAAATCGTTAGTTCATTAAATGCAAGCATGATTATTCCTAAACCCTTATTTAGATACTAGAACTTAAGAGCAAAATATCCTAGGAAATCAAGTGCACAATAGGGAATGGTGGAAAAGCCTAGTTCTAGTATGATAATTGGAATGGTTTGCGACCTCTTTATAATATTCCAAAGCTAGAGAACTTGAAACTTCAAGTCCCTATGAATGTTAAAATCAGGTTTGACATTAATGATAACACTTAAAATTGTAATTCTAAGGGATACCCCTTGGTCAAATAACAGAAACCTAGCTATCATCCTATCATGGAGGCATAAGATAACCTCATTTGGAGAGTTCATTGCTATAGTAAGTTCTCTAATTGATCATGTTTGAGCCTTTTTAAAAACCACTGATCAGAAAGTCTTTTGGCGTGCATTAGTGTGGTTTTCTAATTGTTGTCCTAAAGAATCCTTTATTTTGTGGCTTGCTCTTAAGAAAGGACTAAGGACTATAGACAAACTAGAAGGTATCCCTATCCTCAATGTTTTATGCAAATTTTTCAACCTAGCTGAAGAAATTGTAGACCACATTCTCTCCTCCTACAGCTTCTTTAAATTCTTTTAGAATCAAGCCCTTCAACTTTGTTTGTTAAACCACATAAGTCTTAATTGAACTAAATTAATAATATAGGTTAATAAATTTAGATTTAATTATCAAGTTGAATAATTGGTTTTCAAGTTTGTAATTAGTTGTCGGGTGTATATTGTTTAGAAGGAAAGGAACTTAATATGTTTTCAAAATATCTAGTAAACACCTAAAGGATTCAGTAAAAACTCCTTAAGATGGATAAGGGAATTGATCCTAAATCAAAATATCCGAGGAAAGATGAGTGATATAATCTGATATAACTAGAAGTTCAATAATTAGCTCATCAACTAGTGACTCCTAATAGTTTTTAGTTTTAATGGTCGTACTCTTAAATATATATTTGAATTATATGATCAAGTTTAGCCTTATTCTCCTTAGTTCATCACTAGTTATATAACTTTCCTATTAATACATATCTTATAAAAAAGAATTTCAACATAACAAGTTTTTACCTAAAATAAAAATTGGAAAGTAAATTCTCTTATTTTTTATAATTATCTTCAAGGATTAAATATTTATCTTTTTGCATTACAGTAGTTTATGAGCTAAAAAAATACAAGGTAGATATATAAGAGATACATTTACTTCGTTCCTTAAATTATATGGACTGTGGTGTTTTATAATTTCCTCTTCCTTATAAATAATGATTTATATCCTTCTAACTCTCGTTTAATATGGTTGGTTTAGGTATATACTTCTTAAAATAGATTTTTTAAAAAATTAAATTTATTAAAAGGAAGTATCTTTTGGAGTATATACATATGTTCTTTAGTTTTTATATATTTATCTTTAGAGTGTTTGATTTAAATAGACATATACCAAGAGGCAAAATAAGTTACATTCTTTTAGATAATAAAATAAGGTTATGCTATAGATGTAAATAAGCTCAGTCTCTTCTTGCTACGTGTGCCTTCCTTTTAACTAAAGTTCATTTATCTGTCATTTTGTTATCTTCAGAATAATTACTCTACCTACAAGTTTTTCACTAAATTCTCCAAGTATATAGAAAATTTTGGCTACAATTACTTATATCCCTAGCCCCTAGGGGCCACTCTTTAATCCACGTAGTAAGTTCATTTTCCATTTATGTTGAGCTTCTCACTTTCTTTATACATTTGTTATTCCATTCTTTGCATAGGTAGAAAATGCATGATCTAAATGTGATTTTAGCTACTAAATAATCAACTCTGGTTGGCTTTTTATTTCTTTGTATTATGTATAGTATATACATGTAGTTTAGAGTTGGGCTGTCTATTTGACTTATGACTTTGATTGCATGCCAAATCTCCTCGAAGAATCTATAGTTGAAAAACAGATGATTAGTTGTTTTATGTTTCTCCTTGCACATTACATATATAATACTAACATTCAAAAAATTGATCCTATCAAATGTTAGGGATTTGTTTTTAGTTATAAGCCATAAGGAAGCATATTACAACTCCATACCACTCTTCAACCCTCCTTTATTAGACCTTTATCCCCAAATATATGCCTAGTATAATTAGTTTATTTATTTAATTGTAATATTTAATTTATATTTGTAGTTTATTTAATTTAAATTTTTTGTTTTTATCTTATCCATTAAAGCTTATATATATATATATATGGAGACCTATATTATATATAGATAATTATTATATATAGAAATAGTTAGAATATAATAATGATATATATATATATATATATATATATTCTAACTATTTCTATGTATAATAATTATCTAAATAAAATAATTATTTGTAAAATAATGAAAATAATTCAAAATTTTGAATTATTAATTATTTTATCAAAATTTTGCATCATTGGTATAACCTTCTGATGATTATCCCAACCATATATATTTATCTTATCTTAATGGTTTTGGTAGTTAATGTGGCAAGTATTACATCATTTCATTAAGAACTCCTTACCAATGATTGTGGTTTATCCATGCCTTATATTTGGAGCATTAAGGAAATCTAATGCTAAGGAATTTTTTCATAGAGCAGTAATTCTTACTCTAATTTTCATGGAGTAAAGAAGCTATTTAGCCATTACCAATTCTATATTTGAGTTCCCTCTTAATTCATCCCTAAGCCTCAGTAAGTGTTTTAGAAACTAAGAAACTTAGTTAGCTCTATAAAATCACAGGATGTAATCCTAATTTTGACAACCATTTTAATGGAATTTTTATTTTTTGAAAAAACTTAAGAAAAACAAGGCCTATTTTTAGCTCCCAAAGGATTATGCCTTTTAGAATATAGGCATCCATGCTTCTCACCCACATAGCTACTTTATTATCTAGTTAGCTCTATAATCTTTTCCCTAGGAATACTTTATTACAAGTGTTAATGTGAGTAATGCTAAGTCTTCCTTCTTTTAGTGGTTTACGCACCTCTTGCCGTGATACTTTAAAGAAATACCCCCTTCTTTTCCACTTGACCATAAATATCTTCTCATTATCTTTTCTATGTATTTGATCACTCCTTTTGAGAGAAAGAAGTAGGAGGACCATTATACGTAGACAGAGTTCAAAATTGTCTTAGTTAATAAGGTTCTCCCTACATAAGAGAGTCATTTGTTGCATTAACTTCTTATTCTTTTCTTCATTTTATCTATCAATAGAATGCAATCCCTGAATTGAAGCCTTCTTATAGATATTGGAAGCCCTAAATATTTGAACGGTGGAATCATAAGTTAAAGGCCTAAGATATTAGAACCACTCCTTGCTTGAAATTACACTCTCTAAAGTGATTCAGTGACTTTGAGCCTATCAACCCTGATAGTTCTTTAAAAGATTTTAGGAAAACCATAAGTAAACTTATTAAGGCATCATATGCTCTTGAGAAAAGAATTAAATCATCTGTAAAACTTAATGAAACCAATCCTATTTTCTTACATTTTCGATAAAAATTAAAATTAGGATTATATTTGTTGTTGCTCTTAAGCAACCTTGTTAGTACTCCTATGTTTAGAATAAAGAGGTATAGAGACAATGGATCCCTTTGCCTTAAGCCCTTTACACCTAGAAATAGTTTAGCTGGTTCTTTATTAACTAAAACACTGAAAGAAGTATAATTTCTTTAAGAATCTTACTTTTATGAAAGACTTCCAGTATTACATCTATGGTTGTTGTCTTGATGATAACCCATTTCTTTTAGTAGAAGAAGCCATTTAGGTCATCTAGTCCTGGGGCTTTGGAGGGATTTATTTTAAAGACCACTCTTTCTACGTCTTGAGGGATGATTGGACTAGTTAAAGTTCCTAATTGTTCATTAGGGAAGTGATTGGAGATGAAAGACCTCAAAAGAGGAATTCATGAAGAGCTTACTACCAAACTTCCAATTATATTATTGAAAAAAAATAACCTCATTCTTCATATCCTCTTGTGAAAAAATAACTTCGCCCTTATGATTTAAAAGAAAAATGATTATGTTTGAGTTCTTTCTGTCTAAGATTAAGTTAAAGAAAAACTTGGATTTTATGTCCCCTTCTTGGAGTTGTGATTGGTTAGAGCCTTCACATACACTTAAGATTGACTTTTCTTTTTTGAGGAGAATCTCACTACCTAATTGATTGTCTAATTGATACTGTACCCTTGTTATTGCTTCTTTAGTATCCTTTACTAACCCTAGAGTGTTATTACCCCCACATTTAAGTTCTATCAACTTTAACTCCTTGATTTTTTGTACTTCCCAAACATAAAGGAAAGCCTTGCATCTCTTGATGTTATGTAAGACGCCTCTTAAGATTGCCTAGTAATATCCTTCCATTTCTATAAGGTAATTCTTAAATCAAAATAGGAATTATTTCTTACTTTTATATAACATGTTATGAAGTAATATTGGTGCATAATTTGAGAATAGTGGGTTTAGGATCATTCCTTTGATTTCACGAAATTGATTAAGCCATTCTCTATTTACTAAAGCTTTATCTAACCTAAGAATTGCTTTGTTCATTGCTCCATATGAATACTAAGCCTTTTAGTTTTAGGTTTGTAACCTCTATGTTTTCCACTTATTCTTAGAAGTCTATTGAGAAATTCTTTAGTTGACATTTCTTTAGCTTCTGTAAAGAAGAGGGTGCTATTAAAGTTACCTAATATTAGCCATAGCTCTCAGGTTAGGTTGTGCAACTCTTTCAACTTTTCCCAAAGTGATCTCCTCTAAAAGGAAAAGTTTGAAGCATATAAAGAAGATAATAAGACTTTGGTTCTTTTATGAATAAACTAGACCAACACCACTATACCAAAATAATGATGTTTATAATTAGAAAGCACAGACCAATGGGTTCCCAAAATATTCCATTTAGAGAGCTTTTCCAATCCTAACTTGATTTCTAGTAATCCAATCAACATTAGTTTATTGTCTAAGACAAAATCCTTTAGCATGTGTTGTTTAGAGGGGTTATTGATCCCTCTAAAATTCCAAAAGATTACTAAAATGATTGAGTGTTAAGTTTAGGTACTTTAGAACTATTTTTTCTCTATTTTATTCTCTTTTTATCAACTTTAAAGTCCTTATACAATGATGGAGTAGATATTGTTATAATTAGGGCACTGTGAGTAGTTTGATTCAAAGTTTCCTCTCCTTACAGCATTACACGTTCTCTATTGAGCTCTTTTAGGGAATCAGGATCATTCTCTTAAGTTTCTAAGTTAACTATATTGTCATTTGTTATATAATTTTTCATATTTGCAACCCTATTATCAATACTTTTAGTAGTTTTCTTTTAGTTGTTACTATTTGGGAGGCCTTAATTAGTTTCTTCTAAAGTTTGATACAATCCCATCATTTTTAAATAGTCATTACTAGTAAATATTTTCCTTGTAGCTCTCCATTATTTCCCTTGCTCCTTTAGAGAGGGTTTCCATTGATAAGCAACCCCAACTAATCTTCTAAGAGCTTATCTCCTTCACCTAATCTTAGTATAGTATTGGCATCCAAAAGTTCTTTTCCCAGATCAATACTCACATATAATGTTACATAAGCCAACCTACTCCTTTAGGTAGTGATTGCTTCTATGCTCAATATCTTTCTTATAAAACTAGCCAATATACTGAGCCCTTTAGTAAACCAGTATTTTAAAGGAACTCCATACAGGTTAATCCATATGGGAACATTTGCATGTTTAATATTCTCTAGGTTTATACCTTGAGAATAGAACTGCAAGAATAGAGGATTATCTTGCCTGTGTCATGCTCCTGCTCCTAATATTTCCTTAGGGAATTGATAGTTTTAAGCTTGAATATTATCATATTTTCTTTTGAAAGTATTATTTCTTTTAAGCCATTATTTTTCCACTATTTTCGTGCCTAATATATGATGAAAGGGAAAGGAGAACATTTCCTTATAAAGAAACCAACAAATGTTATTTTCCAACTATTTGTACCATTATTAAGGATTTAAATATTTAGAGCCACCAAAGTTCAATCATCGATTATCGTGGGAGGGCAAAGCTCTAGTGGGCCACCATTTTTCCCTAACTACTTAGCATCAGTTTAAGTGTAGTTTAGAAATTTTAGGTGCCCATAGTGATTGCTTCTGATGTGTGGGAGTTCTAGCATTCTTCAAGTAAGAATTTAGTGGGAGATGTTAATTCTCAAAGGTGGAGGTTGAGTGCTGAGTGGAGGGTAGTGGAGGGAATTCATCCATTGTCTTAGTTTTTACATACATAAAGCCTAGATGACCTTAGCTTATAATGAAAAGAAAATCAATATGTTAAGTGGATTTTCGCAAAGAAGTTCCAAGAATGGCAACTTTGGGCCAAGAGAAAAATATTTTTCTAGTTGAAACAAAGAGTGGATCTCCCCAGAAAGGAGGGAAGGGATGAAGAGTGGGAAAGTAGAGAAAGTAGGAAGCAATAGTAAATGAAAAGTAGTTGAAGGAAGGAGAAAGAAGTAAGAAGATTCAACAAACATAATAAAAAAATGATGGAGAAGATGGAAGAAAGTGAAGGAGTAAGGGACATGAACAAGGGAGCTTCACTCTCTCTCTCTTTGAAAACCCAATTACAGACTTCTTGAAATAAAACTTTAAGTAGATAAACTTTAATTTGAACAATATTTCTATTATTTGTTTCATATACAAAAATTTGAAAGTAATTTTAAGTTTTAATAATAATTAATTTGAATTTTTATCATTAAATTGTTTCTTATGAATTAAGAAAATGAAATAAAATAAAATAAAATTAGAGATATCTATTTTGTTTAAAATATAGAACATATAATAATCCATACTTAGTAAAATATATCATAAGTTATTTAAAAGAAGAGGTATTTACTTTTTATTCATTTTATATGAATTACATGAAAGAAAATTTAGATTGAATTATATGTATCATGTTGTACAGTGAGAGTTTGTACCATAATAAACCTATAAACATCATATTAACAGGCAACTGAAGAGAGATCTTAATTGTTTATTAGTTACCTTTAGGATAACTTTAAATCCAATTGTATAGTTAGGAAGAGTTTTGATAGATCGAGCGGTCACAATTCAATTTTTATCCATTTTAATTAGGATTAATTGGTTAGATCTCGAGAGAGGGTGATAGCCTGTCGCTAACTGATCGGGTGTTTGATGTGTATAAGTTTTAATAAATACCTTCGATAAACCGCAAGCACATGGTTCATTTGCATAGTACCCAAGAATCAACCTAAGGAACTACCAATTAAGAGAAAGGGAATTTTACCTATCCTTAACGCTAACCTAACTGATTATAAATTACCGGATTATTAGTCCTAAACAATCATAGGGTAGATTACTCTCTCTCGAGTTATAACTATTAACCTTAAATTATAAACCCTAATCAGATTATAGAAGTTGTATCCTCTCAATTAATAACCTATCCAAACCTAATTAGTTTTGAAGTTGTCTAATAAACTATCAGAAACCTATGCAAGACCTCTCTTCGTACAATTTACCGATTTGATTTAATTTTTGTTCTATTAAATCACCTAACTCTTGTTAGCCCAATTTAATTATTTTTTATTCGATTTACCCTCTTAGTTTATTATCGAATTATGCACGCCCAAAATTAAACCGCAACAAATCCAATAACACATAAACAATCAAATTTCATTAATTAAAAGACAAAACTCTGAAGGTGAGTTTAGAACATCTCAACATTCAAAATCCTATCGACAAACTGTTGTTCCCAATTCTTTACAATAATAAAAATGGAAAATAAACAGGAAATACGATCTGAATGGCTGATGGGAGGTAGCGACGTTGGGAAACTCCTTATCCTGGAAGTTCATCGAGTCAACTTCTTCTCCACTTCTCTCTTCCTTCTTCTCTTTCTCAATCTCTCAATGAATTCTCTCTAGGGTTTCTTTAAGGCGGATGATGTCAAAAGCTTCTTTCTACCTCTTTTCTTTTTCTTTAAATATTCTCGATTTTTTTGGGGTCCGAAAGGTTCAAAAAATCCCTCAAAACTTGATGTTAGGTCACGACTATGGCCCTACAGGCTACGATCCTGGCCTATGTCTAAGCCTTCTGTTACAATCGTGGCCTGATAGGCCATTGTTTCAGCCCAAATGTCTTCCAAAACTCCTTCGTTCTTCGATATTAGCCCTGAAACACTAACAAACACATAAAGATATCTCAAAAACATAATATTTAAGCTCGAAAGCTTGTACTCACCTATAAAACACTTAAAACACAAATAATTAACAAACTAACATAATTCTAACCTAAACACATACTAAATGATCAGATTAATGGATAAACATATATCAAACTATGTCTAAAACACGATGGAATTTACACTTATCACTAACTTCCAAATAATAAATTCCTAACTACCAAACTATACAGTAAATGGTAAGCTAGGGTTGAACCACAGAGAGATGGGATGCAAACGCTATTTTAACTATTGCAAACAAAAGAAAACAAACACCCTGAAATGATGAAACAAAATATCTAAGATGCAAAGAACGTAAACAAAAAGACAAACACAAAGTGAATTTAAAATACTAATAAAAATGGTAAAGAAGTGGGTTGGAGATATCTTCGGGATTCCAGGATGTTCATTGATCCTTGAATCTAAATAAAAGGTGCTCTCATCATGGTGTTAGCCTACGAACTCAATTAAGCTCTCGAACCTTTAATTTCTTTAAAATAGGCAAAACTAACAGCTTCTAGAAATCCCCCAATCTCTACTATAACCTAAAATAGGCTCTCTAAGTTCAATATCAAAAATTGTATTGGGTACTAAGAAATAACTAATTTAGGCTACCTACTCATAAGCTTGGAAGGTGTACCTAAAGGTATGGGATCTTGGATTAGTTGAATAAGTAACATGACAGATTCAACTAACATATTACTACTTCCGGGAATCACTATGGACTATTACATATCACATGCTCATCCCTAGCCTTCGGATTAGAAAGTTACCTAAAGGGTGATCAAGCCTATAAGCAATTCCTAATTCATGATATTTATCCTAAATCCCAAACCAACCTAAACCTACAAGCACCAATTTAAAAAGAATTCAACTCCATTCTCGTAATTTCCTTCCCTTCATCCTTATAATATCTCCAAACCCCGAAGTAGTCTAGCCACACATGTTCATATTAAGTATAATAGACATTAAATAAACAAAACCTATACCCAACGCTGGAAATTATAAACGAAGTGATAAAAACTGAAATTCAACACTAATTTAATAGAAATCAAAACTCTTTATGCTGGCAAATAACTAATCGTAACCCAAATTACAAAATCTAAATTAATTCCATCAAAATAAAAATTCCAGCACACATAATTTAGACAAAACCTAAATTAATTGATTATGAATCTAAGAACATACATAAATCCTAACTATTACGCATAAATTAATCTAAAGCATCACAAATAAGCAAAAACCCATAACATAAACCATTAAACATTCAAATATCCAACAATTTTGGATCTAAAAAAGAACGTAAATAAGCTCAAAAAATCAAGATTAAAGTTGGAAAATTGATGGAATAAACATCCATTGATATAACATAAAGACTCCTTACAAAATTCATAAGGTTCATCTATAAAATCCATCAAACATTCTAGCATATGTAAAAGTATGATTAGCACTAAGAAAGCTTTAAACTAATGGGATGAACATGAAAATAAAGCATTGAAACCGAAAGAGAATAGCTAAGCTTATGGAAAATAACAAAAACTTCTCTGCTAGTTCCTCCTCTCTTCTTAGAGTTTTCCAAAAATGTTATATTTTAAGAGCCCTTATCTCTTCTTGGAGTTTTCCCAAAAGTGGCAGATTGGAGACTAACTTTCTAGGTCATTTCTCTTTCTTTATATGGTATTTTCCATTTAAGATAAACCCTAGGGTTTTATCGTGCCTAAAAAGTCCAAAAAGTCCCTCAAAAACTCGAATATGGAAATAAGCCCACATCTGTCTGCCCGTAGGCCACGATTGTGGCCTTTAATGTATTATCGTGGCCAGTTTATCTGCTCTCTATCACAATTGTGGCTGACTCCCCATGATTATCGCCTTGTGCTCAAGCTTCTGTCCCGATCGTGGCATATTTGCCTCGATCGTGGCCTTGGTTTATTTCCCAAGTCTTCTCTGATTCTCCTTTGAATGCCCTTGATGGTTTCTCCTCCAGGGATGGCTCTCCAAACTTTGTCAAACTTCTTCCTTTTAGCATATATTTATGTTCACTCCTTTAATCTATATGCAAACACAAAATGAACACGAATTGAGTTTTAAACATAAAAATAGGATTAAAAAGACATTGAAATGCATAAGAAAATATAAGATGATTCAATCCTTCAAATACCCCTACACTTGAACTATTGCTTATCCTCGGGCAATTTAAAAATAACCAAGATATTCTGTAAATTTGTTTCAAAGAAAATCGAGTATATGCATTCCTTTAAACTTCAACAAACTCAAGTATCGAGCTACTACATATATCATAATCTTTTCATTAATGCACATAAACAAAGTCAAAGTCAGAGGTAAAGGTAAAATAAAACTAAGATGGATTTTCCTCACGATGTTCACTTATTTCACTTAAGTGTTTTGATGTCGGTGTTTCACTTAATACTCCCTCTAAGAGACTACACTTCCATAGACTTGCAAATTCACCAATTCTCTACCACATAGATTACATGCTATTATGGATCAAAAAGGGCTTTTACTTAGGGTTGTAATGGGGTTTGGGTTAAGGCGAGGCAAAAAGGTCAAAGGGTAACTCACAAGTATTAACAAAGTGCTAAGTAAGAAGGGACAACCAAACACAAATTCTAAGGTATGCATATAAATACCACAAACTACAACTACTCATAACTAACTAATGCTACTATGTTTCCTTCAACAGTAGAAACAAAGATGCTTTTAGCCAATACTACTAAAAATAAAGATGCTTTTCTTTTTTTCTTTTTTCTTCTTTTTTTACTTGAATAACACTAAAATAATAAGGAAATAATAGCAACACAAATCAATAAAACATAAGTAAAAATGCCTCTTAAAACATCTTAGAATTGAATACAAAACAAAAGTCCCTAAATCATATACATCAAATGCTCATTCATTACTTCATTAAACTTGTGTCAAGGTAAGGCTAATGGGTTTTCAGGTTTCAATGTAAGGTGATTAATTCAGAAACAAACAAGGTTAAAGGCTTAAAGGGGTTGGCAAGGAAAAAATGAGTTGGTGGGTCATTTCAGCCAAGGGTTTAAAAGAAAGAAGGGCTTAATCATTTCCATAAAGCATGCATCTTGTAGTTTCAAACTGGTTCAATGCAAGTTTTGAAGGTAATCTTCCTAAGGGAGCATCACAGATAATAAAGAAATATAATGACTATGAATGCACTCATATAGGCTTAAAACCTCACGTGTGCTTATATGCAAATCCATCAAAATTTCATACATTACCTCATCAATCAAGTATCAAATTTTTGACTGAGTTTGTGCAACTAACTACTTCAATCAATCCATATGATTCATCTTCCACTCAAGCTTCCTAATTCAAATTCAAGAACACAACCCAATTCTTAGTCTAACTACTATAACAAAATGGCATGGTTCAACATTCATCATAGTTCAAGTGCAAAAATGTAAAAAATTTTAAACTGGGCCCACCCCCACACTTAAATGGGACATTGTCTCCAATGTCTTAAAATCAATAAAAACACAAGTAAGGGGTGAGAGCAAAAGGACTCCCCTAGATCAAAGAGGACTTAATGACTTGAAAGCAGAATTTATAGCTCCGATCTTGCATTCCTAAAAACAAAATAGACCAAAAAGCAAATAAGGTACTCAAATGAAAGCAATAAAAAAATTGAAACAGCGAAGAACTAAAATGAAAGGATAAGATTGTGGTGCTTCCCAATAAGCTCTTGTTTAAGGTCATAAGCTCGACCCCTATCAACCAATATCAACCAATGTATGTTGGAGCTTCAAGCTTCATCACCTTCACGTTGTGCATTTGAAATCCCTCAAAGTAGGGCTTGAGATGATTTCCATTAACTTTAAACTCTTTCCCCATCTTGGAACTTTTGATCTTCACTACTCTATGGGGATATACCTGGGTAACCTCAAAGAGACCTATCTATGGAGAGTGTAACTTACCTGGAAAGAGTTTGAGGCGTGAATGATATAAAAGTACTTTCTATCCCACCACAAATGTCTTCCTAGAGATGTTGTGATCATGGAATGCCTTAGTCCTCTCCTTATAAATCCGAGCATTCTCGAATGCTTTATGTCACAACTTTTCAAGCTCCTACAACTGTAATCGTCTGTGGGCACCAACAATGTAACACCCCATTACCATAGGGTACGCACCGGGACTCCCGTAGGTCATTCCGATACATATCCTATGATAAAAGAGCGCTACGTGTGATCTCTACAGTACTCCACATGGCATCACATACATTTAAATAATAAAACCAGTAATTGTAAAT
>JAOTAY010000006.1:21323873-21334067 GCA_025629805.1 Erythroxylum baracoense | reverse complement strand
GAAATGTAGAATAATCGGGTCATCAGAGTCTGTAAACATACTTTTATTGAGCTGATTATAGTTGAATGATAATATTTTTTGCAAGTTGGAATTTTTTTAAACACAACTTTTATCTGGGCATTCTTAGGTATCCTGCTCTTCATTTCTTGTTTGAGAATTTAGAGTGTATGGAGAGAGAAATGTGTTTGACGAAAGTGAATTCCTAGGTTGTTGCCTCCTGTAACAAATGCCTAACACGGTGATCGGAGATGTGGTGGATATGGTCAATGGCCGTGAAAACTCAGCATCTTTTTGAGTATAATTGTGAACAATAAATTATTTAGGATGAAAAGTCATTATTGTTTATACAAAGGATAATTTCAATTGTATTTTGAGAGTTGCTACCGAATAAGGTTTGGGAAGTAATGAAAGAATTAAGTTTGTTTTTTATAAAGCTTAACATCATCTGAAATCAAGTTGGCTGAAATGGAAAAATTAGAAAGTTAAATTTCAGTAATTTTGTGTAAGTTAGAAGGGATATTTCCTCCAAGCTTCTTTGACTGTATAGAGCATCTACCTGTTCACTTAGCACAAGAGGCTAAACTAGCCAGTCCGGTTCATTATCGATGGATGTATCCATTTGAGAGGTAATTTACACAAAAATGATTGTAATTGAAGTCATAGCATGTTTTAATAATTAAATTGGTATAACCCTATTCGCTCATATAGGTATTTGCATCACATGAAGAAAAATGTAAAGACAAGGCTAGAGTTGAAGGCTCGATATATAATGCTTATTTAGAGGAGGAAGCCAGTACATTTTGTTCCCATTATTTTGAGCCGCATGTTCAAACAAAAGAAAGAAAAGTTCCTCATAATGATGATGGGGAGGAACTAGTGATGCTGATGGTAACTTACCCATTTTCACATATTCTGGACGAACATATAGACATTCAACAAGAAGAATGTTAACAGAGTAAGAAATTGAGGCTGCCCATGGTTACATTTTATTGAACTGTCAAGAGGTTCAACCTTTCGTGCAGTAATTATTAAGTGATTATTTCAGTTTTGAATTTAGTGTTATTCATAACTGAAATACATAATAATGTTTTTAAATTATACGAGGAATTGTTATGCGAGCTCATGCCCGACAAAACACAGGATGATATCAATAAAAAAGTTGGAAGAAACTTTCCTCGATGGTTCGAGCAATATGTAAGTTTTCACTTACAAATATTGAAATGATTGAATTATAAGATTTAAGTGTTCAAATGACATTATACTATTTAATATGATATTTTCTTTTATGTAGGCCTTAGAAAATCCAATAGAGAACAAGTTTATATGTGAACTTACAAAGGGACCTTTGCGAACTATATGGTAGTAGAGGTGCTTGGTTATTACATTTTAAAGCTAAAGAACCACCTTCTAATATAGCATTTCCTATATCAACAATAACACTATGATTACTGTTACTGTTACCTCGAGAGAGAGAGACATTGATGTTTTGTACTGGTTCACCATTGTTTTGTTCCTATTGCATACCCTAATATTTCCTATATCAGCACTGGCATCCTAATTGCTATTACTGTTAACTCCCTCAAGATAGCAGGTTGAGGCTTCCAAGCATTGGGAACTCTTAACTGATCCTCAACTGGTTGATGATCCTCATTGAGTCTTATCAATGGCATGGACTTAGGTAATTTAGCCATTGAGGAAACCAGAATGCACACTCTTGTAAAATTCACCTCTTTATCTCAGCAGTTGCTTGATCCATCGAGATAGGCTTGCCAATAGAACTTGTACTGTAATTGAGTCCAATTATTGTCTAATATTCTAAAGGGACTTCATAGATACATATCTAGATAGGAATGTTCTCTTGTTTGATTTCCTCTAAATTCAGTTCAGGTCTCCATAATTGGAGAAGTAAAAGTTTATTGAGAAAATGTCATAGACCAGCCTAGATAACCCTTTTAGAATTTTTATATATTGTAAATTTAAAGAGAAACACATCTTCATTATTTACAAGCACCTCTAACAGCCTATGCTCTATCTAATTATAAAAGGCCCACTATTTCATCACAGGAAAACCTACCCTTCTATCTAGAAAAAAACCAAGTAAAGTAGAACTCCATCTATTTATACTGCTTTCAGGATTTTCAATGGTGGGGAAACTATACCCTGATTAGCTACTTTAGAAGGTGGAATAATGGGTTGACTCTCATCTACATTGTAATCAACATTCGATGAAGAACCATGTATATCTTTGGAAAAAAGAGGTTCAGTAGGTAAAGGGATGCTAGAGGTGGGGAGTTATTTTCCATTAGACAATAGCAATGACCGGAAGATATTTTTTTTACAGGTACACCTCAAGAGTTGAATCTCTTATAGATGCTCAAGGAGAAGAAATTAGTAGCAAGCAAGCAAAGAAATGAGAAGCAAAAGGTGAAAAGGAAAGTGAGAAAAGGTGTTGTTGGATCTAGAAGCTTAGAGTATAAAGGTGTTTAAAAGAAAGCAGTAAGCAAGTGAAGCAGCAGGAAGGTATAATTGGATAGAAAAGGACAATGATCAAGCAATGTTGCAAAGGAATGTGTGTGACCAATAAGGTAGCAAATCATGTAGAAGGGATCGAGAGAACTTCATGTTTGAACCTTACTTCTTTAAGATAAAAATATTTAATTTTTCCCTTACTATTTGATCAAAAGTATGAGAAAGTTTCTTGTCTTTGGTATCAATTTATTCCCTAATATTTTTAAAATGGTACAATTTCCTTTTAAAAAGGGTCACTTCATCACATTTCTATAAATTAGGCATGATGCCAATATTATTTTAGAACACATGGCATGTCAGAGAAACTTAGTAGCCAACTTGGCAACTGATGCGTCATTTTAGCTTTTTTGAAAATTAATTTATTAATTATATAAAAATATATAATAAAAAATTGTGTCCTTAAAATTTCCCTAAAACCATCTACATAAAAAATTGTTTCATTATGAACCCCATAAAAAGATGATAGCATATTGTAGTGCATGCTCTTCAATTCATAGTTTTTGGTTGACTTTCCCAAACAGATGCACGAAGTGGCAGTACCGATCATAGGTCTGGCATACTCCTTCATCACTAACTGTCTTTCACCCATCTTTTGGTTATTAAGTTAATCTTCACAATTGGGTTCCTCGTGATCGTCTTCAGAGTCCCCTTGAGATCTTTGTATTTGATGTATATTATCAATGAAAGGGACGGGCTCACTATCTAGAGATCCCCTTCCTAGCATAAACTAAACGAGTTCACTTCTATAAACCTCCTCCCTAGCTTAAACTAACTAAGGACATGCTAACTTAATAACAACAATTAATAACAAAACACATAGTAAAACATGTTAATAAAATAAGACAGTACTAAATTAATAAAAAAATTAACAAAAACACGTTAATAAAACAACACAATAAAACAAGCATGCATGAATAAACATAAACAATCCGAGTCACTTAGTAAATGAAAACATTCAAAATTAATTCAAGTTTAAATGCTAAACACTTCCCCATCAATGGTGTCAAAAACTTGTTTGGCCCAAAATTTTCTAAAAATTACCTAGCTCATCCTTCTCATAAGTATACGAGGTAGTTATAGCGATTACCCAGGTCGTCTCCCACAAAAGTGAAATTAGTTCGCTTAAATTAATTTTGAGCAGAAACAAAAATAAATGCAATCCTACACACTCTATCTCGATTTGTTGAGTAAAAGACTTTAAAGTAAATCAAGCAATTAAACTAAAAAGTAAACTAATTCAATCGAAAGCAAAAACAAATAGATTAATCAAATGGAAGACTCTTGAGAATTAATTTCACTAATTTAATCTGCTATGCATGATTAAGGGAAATGATTGGTTAGTTGTTTTACCAAAATTAACAGTTGGGTTTTAAATCGACTCGAATGATAAACTAATCTAACTTTTGTATTCAACAAGTTATTATTTGAATTAATTATGAAAATCCAATTACTAATTACCACTTAAGTTAATATATTTCTAGTTCTTAACCTAAGCGTCTATAGTTTCTCATTCTGTATTAAACTTCTTCTCTCAATCCTTTGTTTAATACTAAAATGATGCAAGGTTTGGTCAAGCCCTTACACCGATTCAGTTTAAAAACCACAACAATTAATAAAACAACTAAATCGTAACTCATTCATGCATAGTTGATTAAAATAGCTACATTATTCCTCAAGAAAAAGATTCAGGCCATCATAGCATAAATATGGTTCATCATTTTCAAATACTTAGATCCCATCTTTATCAGTATAAGAAAAGTTTTTAACCAACAAACCAAGTAAATAAGTAGATTAACTATGAAAAGAAAACAAGTAATAGTCAGCTAAGCTATAAAAGTAACAAGTCCAGTAACCAACAAGAAACAATGTGACAAATGATAAATAGAGTATGCAAATAGAGATCAGGTGAGTGAGGTGCGGTGGTCTCCTGCCTCTCTCAAGCTTCTCGCAATAGCTCTCACTTTCTGTTTCAACTTGTTCTCACCAGATGGTCGAAGGCTTGTTTTTACTTCCAGCTCTCTGCCTTGCTTCTCTCTTTTTCACCGACCCTCTCTGTTCTATTCTTCTTCCTTTCTTTCTTTCTATTTCCTCTCTGCCTCTGAGTGTGTGTGTGTGTAGAGAATGAAGAGTGAATGGAATGAATGATGTCGTCGCCACCCTCTTATCCTTTCTATTTGTAGTCTCGTCTAGGATTAGGTTTTCGTGCCCTTCAACCTACAACTACCACGTAATAAAACAAACCGATTAAAGGTGTACATCAGAATTTGCACCCGTTAGGGCTGGTCACCACCTTTCTTATTATTATATTCTTCTTCTTTTTTCTTTGATGAAAAGTTATGTGAACTTTAATTTTTTATGCAAAATTCACAAAATAATCCAATCAATATGCATGCAATATTGATACCATTTTCATTCAATTTGTCTCTCATTTGGATCAAATCTCAAAAATTTGTAACAAAAATTAAGATATGAAGGCAATTAAAAGAAATAGAAATTAGACATAACATAATGTAAAAAAGATAAGCAATATGATAGAAAATATAAACTTATGAAAAACCATTAGCTTTCATTAAGATCCTTTTAAGCTTTTAAGGTGTAAGAGATAATTGACGTTTTACAGCTTAAAATAGTGTGTAACATAGGACCTTGGACCCACAATTACCAATATTGCATATGGTATAGAAGATGTAAAAGAATAAAATAAAAAAAGGAAATTGACTTCAAAATTCACTTCTTTTTCTCTTTAGATTTTATAAAGCTCTATTTCATGATTCAATATTATTTCAAAAATCAAATTAATGTTTTGAACCGATCATCAAATAGAGAAAAGAAGACAACAAAAAGAAAAAGAAACAAGATAAAAAAAAGCCATTAATCTATAATCCTCAAAAAATTTCAAAATCGTAATAAAAAATTACATAACAAAAAAATTACCTTTAACACCATTTTGTCATATAACATTTACTTCATTAAACTCTCAATCTGTGATCCAACTCTAATACAAAAATCTCCTAAATATATTCTAAAACTCGATCATAAAGCACTGATATTTCTTACAATTAAAATAATATCGACAAAAAATTATGTGCACTATGTTTTCCCTTACATAAAGATAGAAAAAGCTTCAACATCTATCTTTTATCAATTTTTGAATTTTAGGTTTACAAGAACGCCAAATTGATCTACCTATGTGTGACGGATGTTGTGAATCACAGCTCTCCATAACAATCCACCAACTGTAGATTCGGAGTTAGTGATGGATTAAGAAAATCTTCTTGTCACCGCTTTAAACATATGCAGCTTTCTTTTTAAGTAAATTTGGTTTCTGTCAGGTTTAGTTTTTGATTAAATAAGATTTTAATGATTTAATTTAGTTAAATTCTTCAAGTTGGTTTAAAAAGGAAAGTCGAATTTAATTTTTTAATTGATTTATGTGTGTTACGTATATCTCGTGTATCTTGTTGTCCACTCTTTAAACAGAAGTTAGTGCTTTTTCTTATTTAAAATTCTAAAAAAATTCAATAATTTTAAAATAAGGTAAATTACGCAGGTGACTTATGTCTTTTAACTCTTTTTTATTTATTAATTTTGAGCCATTAAACTGCCCATGGAGCACCGCTTTTTTAAGGTGGCTTTAGTTTCACCTTTGATGGTTTTACATAGTACTTAGAGTAGCCTATTTTGAGTTACTCCGCAATATTTTAGGAATGGCTGGCAGGTGAAGAGCGGAAGGGAAGATGACACGTGATGATACCCAACCCAATTATGTTTTAGTTGTCAACTTTCGCAATCAAGTTTAATGCCAGCTCTCGATACTGTTTTTGGGTATACAATCCGTTCACTTTGCAAGAGATTTATTCTACGATTATATCCGTCAGCACATGATATTCTATGACCCACGATAATCCAAAGACATGGTTGGTGTAGAATTTATCAAAATTTGGAGTCGGAGGCAAAGCCGGCATAAGTATCGTCCCCAATGGCAAGAGACTATAGTACAGAAATACGATGAACATAAAAATGTTCAACTGCCATTTTCTTGTACGAAAAAAGCCAAAATTTTGAACATAAAAATGTTTTCAACATGCATATTCTTATTGACAGTCTAGTCTATATTTGAAATAACAAACATGCTTTACCAGAACCAATGAATATTTCAGTTGAACATTAATAATTGTTTCCTTGGTACAAAACCGCATGTTCAAGTGGACATCTTTTAGAAGTTGTTTGCTTGAGTATCCAATAAATGTAGCGAATCCTAAATTAGCACATCGAGGGTAAGAATTGATACCAAAACCAAATTAATGGGAAACGAAGACATTTGCTCAATACTGTCTGAACTACAACCGACAAGTTTCTCTTCAAACATCAAATGAAAATTGTAACCAAACCACTGCTTTAAATTTGTACTAATTCCAAAATGAAAAATTATGAGCCAATTAGAAACAGGAAACAAAACCCAACATGCAGATAGCCAGGTATACAAATTCAAAGGATCATTAACTATATATAATATAGTCCACCTTTTGATTCCATCCTCATTTATTTATGAATAAACCCTTTCAAATTATGCTAGTTAATCGCTTCCCAAAGACGGCCGTCAGTTGTGTACGCGCAACACAGTGCCTCGAATCTCTCCATCATACGTGTCAGCTCCACCCACCAAGTTTCAATGAGCAGTTGCCAGCGGCACGCTATGCAGGACCACGGTCTCAACGGTGAGACCCGGCCCGAACCCGAATAGGACACCCCAGTCGAGCCCTTCACCCGTGGTGGCCTTCCCTTCCTCTAGACAGTTCCTTCTCATCTCATCCAAGATGAAAAGCACGCAGGCACTAGACATGTTCCCATATTCACTCAGCACCTGCCTTGTTGCTCTTAATTTTTCCTCTTTTAGACCAAGTTTGGCCTCAACCTGGTCGAGAATGGCAGGACCACCGGGGTGAGCAATCCAGAAAATGGAGTTCCAGTCTTTGATACCAATTGGAGTGAAAGCTTCGACCAAGCTTTTCTCGATGTTCTTGGAGATCAACCCTGGAACGTCCTTTAACAAGTGAAAGGTAAGACCAACTTCACGCAAGTGCCCATCAATTGCACCGTCGGAGTCGGGCAGAATTGTCTGTGCTGCCGACACCAACTGATACAGCGGACGTTCAATGCCGGTGTCGGGATCTGCTCCGACGATGACCGCAGCAGCTCCGTCGCCGAATAGAGCTTGGCCAACCATAGAATCCAAGTGAGTATCAGATGGTCCACGGAATGTGACAGCAGTAATCTCAGAGCAGACGACAAGAACGCGTGCACCCTTGTTGTTCTCAGCCAAATCCTTAGCCAAACGAAGCACCGTGCCTCCGGCGAAGCAACCCTGTTGGTACATCATGAATCGTTTGACTGAAGGGCGGAGACCAAGAAGCTTGGTGAGTTGATAATCAGCTCCAGGCATATCAACACCTGAGGTTGTGCAGAAAATGAGATGGGTGATCTTAGATTTTGGTTGACCCCATTCCTTAATTGCTTTGGAAGCTGCTTCCTTCCCCAACTTTGGGACCTCCACGACCACAATGTCTTGTCGTGCATCGAGAGAAGATCCCATGTATTTGCATATGTTGGGGTTCTCTTTGAGAATTTCTTCTGTTAGATGCATGTACCTTTTCTTGATCATCGATTTGTCGCCTGTCAATGAGAAGAAATTGTACAAAAAAAAACCGTAAGTACGAGACCATTGCTTAAGGACTACAAGTTCATGAGCATACAGTATCAGATTTTATAACTGTTACGTCCACGTTAATATAAATTGAACTTTAGAAACATAGTAATGATGAACTATGGAAACCAGTATCATATGGATTCATGGATTTATTTACAAATAATACGTCCATTAAAACTAGCAAGAAAAAAATTTCACAAGTGGACGGTCTGAGATGCCGTCACTAGAACTTGGGATTGGGAATGAAGAAACCACAATCACTAGCAAATGAAAACGAAAGAAAAAAGAAAAAAGGAAACACTTACACATGCGCTTGAATTTCTCTTTGAGTTCAGTCATGTGCTCGCTGTTGGTGATACGAAAGTAGTAGTCAGGGTAATCGTCTTGATATACACAGTTGGCGGGAGTGGCAGTACCGATAGCCAACACAGTGGCCGGACCCTGGGCTCTCTGGGCCTTTCTGATATCGTCAACGGTGGCCATTGGGATTGACTGTGGCAAGAGCGAGAATAAAAGGTGAAATACAAGACAAAAACCAATTACAGGAGGCTGGGGTAGGGAGTACAAGGAAAGAAGTGTTTCCTGTGGTTTTATAGGCATCCGAGTGAAAAGGGGCATACAAAAATGGATCGTTACTTGGTTAGGTTAGATAGACGGTTAGCTAGGCGCCCACGTGCATTAAGGTTAGGCATCACCACTCACCAGCGGTAGGTACAGAAACACACTCCATGAACCTACTGTTTTTGGCAAAATCATAAAATCTTCCCTTTCCTTTCAGTTCGTTCACCATCTGATGATGTCTTTAAATGACTTGTCCATTGCTTTTGGCACGTATACCACTCGCGATAATATCTTCCCCTCCCACAATTAACTATTCATTCATTTTGTTTCCGTTTTTCCCCTTCTAGATTGGTATTGAAACGGTCACCTCGGCCGGTTGCATAAAACAAAGATATATTAAAAAATCGTTTGCAAAACCTTGTTGACTGGGAGGCCTAATCAAATGGTGTTCTTTTGCCATATGGACAAATGTAAAATTTCACCAATTTTTGTTTTAGTTGAACTCTAAAGCAAGGTAGACAAGGTCAATCGGTATTCCAGCAAAATGGTCGTGTCTTTTGCCGTTAATGAATTTAGAGAATTAAAATTAACATTGGCCTTAAAATATAAGGAAAATGAAGTTTTCTTTCATTCTATTTCGCATAATATTGATATTAAACTTTAATTTGTTACCAGTTTAAGCCCTTTAAATTTAACTCAATTGCTGTCCTGCCTAAACTTACAAGTCTATTTATTCAAAGGTCATTAATGATTCAAATTTGCACGAAAATTTCCTATAAAACTTGGGAAATTAAGTTAGCTTTTGAATTTAGACTAAACCAAAACAAAAATGATATAAAATAAACTCATTATTATTATATTCCCTATCATGAACAAAGAAGCATGATATTTTCTCAAAATTAATGTCATATGCCAAATCTTTTATTAGGACTCGTTATCAAACAAGGAGAGCTCCTAGTTATTCCCATATATGAAAGAAAGCTTTGTACGTCTCTTCCATCCAAAGACGATCTAAAAATGTATATAGGTCACAATTTTATAAGTATTCATCACTTTACACTAGCCCTAAAACTAACACTGTGAGGCCCCCAATTGTATCCTAGTTGGCATGTTTTATTGAACATGTATTCCATATGACGTAATTATGTTTTTAAAGAATCATACTTGAAGAATTGGAAATAAATTGGCATCATCGAGATTTAAGGTATTAATGTTGAGCCCAAAGTCTCGAAAAATATGTTATGAATACTTTACATAAGGTTTAGGTGAAGATTTGGTGATAAGAAGGCTTGAAAGTACTTAAAACTCTACGTTGTAGTGAACATGAAGTAGCTCCCTTAATGAATAGTTTGGAAAGGACTTCGTGTGATAACATATAGGATTGATGCAAAAATTCA
>JAOTAY010000006.1:21290466-21323773 GCA_025629805.1 Erythroxylum baracoense | reverse complement strand
AGTTGTAGCTTATCCTCTTAGCTTTCCAATGGTATAAAGTTTGTAATTTTTGGACATTGGAATCAAAAGATATGACATTTACAAATTTAAGTGTCATATTTGTCTTGCAAAAAAAATCACTACAACCTAGAGTTTTAAGTACTTTCAAGCCTTCTTATCAAGTTTTTGTATACTTTGATTTGTTTGTTCTATTTTGTGGCATTCATATATCCTTCTAGGGGGTATGTAGGTGTTACAAACACTTCTAATTTCCATTACATAAGATGATATTTTATGGTTAATAATAAGTTGTTAACTAATTAATTATATAATATCTATTTTAGTTAATGATATAGTCCCAACTCAAAATATTAACAACTTGTAAAGGTTATATAGTTTATTCTAATGAAATAATTTTTTTTCCTTTGTCTTTCACCATTTAATACTGCACAGATGTTTAAAATGATGAAGACTAATATGAAAAATCACCCTCAATCTCTCTCTCTACACACCATCTAGTAAGTTAAATATTTACAAGCTACATATCACACAAGTCCTGCATGCACAATACAAATGAGACAAACCTCATGAAGAAATTCGAGAAAACATTCAAACATACATTCCTTTCATCAAAAACTCCATAAATTTTTCACAAACAAGCCAAAGAAAAAAAGCAGGATATCTCCAACAGAACTTTCATCAGGCACTAGATAGGCTACCCTTAAACAAACATGCAAAGTGGTAAAAAAAAAACCCATTCTGGACCAAAAAAGAAACACAGTTCACCATCTTCCAGACAGCATAATGAACCAAAGCAAAAACAAAAATTCAGAGAATAAAAACAGAACATAAAACTCAAACAATGAAAGCAGAACATAAAAACAACACATAAGGTTAATGACTTACTTGGACGGACGGACAACTAGAGATGACCACAGCAAACGACGAAGATGAACAACGCTCAAGGCTCTTCAACACAAAAACCAAAGGGCCAAATGATGATTAACGATGAAGACAAAGACAGATTCGTTTTCATGTTTAAAATAACAAAAAAAATGATGTCATTTGTTATGGAACAAATGACGTCATTTTTGTGTTAAATTTAAAAACTCACAACAAATGACGTCATTTTTGTGTTAAATTCAAAAACTATAGCCAACATTTGGCGATGATTTCAAAAAAATGTTGCCAAAGGGTTTACCATTGATGATGATTTATGAAAATCATCACTAAAGGGCTAACCATTCAGTGACATTTTCCTTAAAGTGTCGCCAAATCTCATATATATGTATATTTATATTTATATATTTAACAAAATTTATGTAATATAGAAATTATATAAATTAGTATAGAGTTTATATATAATAAATAGAGTTTTATGACACTATATAAAATTATCAAATCATATATTTTAAAAGAGAAAAATAAAAGCATAAATCTATGTAATATTAATTAATTTTGAGTTTATAGTTTTATAAAATTTTGAAATAACATTGTTGTTAGCTAAATTTATTTTTAGACTTAGAATCATTGTCAATAATATTAATTTTTATTTTTATGAATATGATATTAATATTTATTATTGATTTCCATTTTTACTATATTGTAATTATTTTTTAATTATATTGTAATTATTATAATTATATATAGTAGTTAATATAATGAAATATGAATTTATAGATAATAATTGTAATTAATATAATCATTAATGAATTTATAGATAATAGATAAATTTTCTCATTTCTTAGTTATCATATTATTATATTTAATCATAATATTTATTTATTATATATAAATTATACACTGTTGTATAGAATTTGTATATTATATATAATTTTTGTAATATACAAAGTGCAATATATAGAAAAAGATGAAGCTAAAACCATGTCGTTTTATGAAATTGAAAACTTAATTTCCCAAAGATAGGACAAAAATTGTTTGGATAGAGCTTGCAAACAATTAAGGGCCTAAAACTGGGTCCATTTTTACAAGCAACAGATATTTTAAAGAGTTCCATTAGGATTTACATCAACAGTCCAGATGAACTAGAAGGTTCAATAACATTTGCATGAAATGCATTTAATATCACCCCAAAACATACTCTTACCTCTCTTCACATTCGGCAGGTAACAACAGCAATAACAATAACAACCCAGGCCATATCCAAACACCCACCCTTCACCCTCATTGTCTTCTTCTTCATCTTCTTCCTTTTTTAAGTAACTATTCAACTATGTTCACTTCTTTAGTTTCTGCTTCTACTTCATCTTATGAAGATTGAATTAACTGTTAAAGCTTTTTCCTTTAACACTACCACTGTTGGCGAAGATGGTATAGATTCGTATTCATTTTTAGAGGCTCATAAAGATTATAGGTTTTTTTGTTTCTTAGTCATATCACTTTTATCATATGAAGTTGTCTTAGTTAGTAGATCACAAAATTAACATTGCTAGAATGTTGTAACAAATTTATGGGGAAGTGGGATATTTGTGTACATGAATGCTTATTTAAGATCTCCAAAGTCATTTACATATGCAATAGTATAAACAAATGAAAATCGTAGGTGAGATTACAACATTAACTTTTAGTGATATTTTTTCTATAGATGATACCATTATACAGCCATAAATTGCCAGAAGTGATAATAGAATTATATGCTTTGCCATGTGGGCCTCATATGTGGGAAAAAACATACAAGTTGCATTATTAATGGAGTTATATTTCACATAAAAGATCATGATATTTGACTCAGAAGCTAAAATTATGGGGTTGTTGTTGAGGGACAACATAAGGATTATTTTATTGACTTCTACAATCTTATCTATAAAAGAATAAAGTTACATTACATTAAGGTAAAAAATTTTGACAAAGGGATTAACATAAAAGTGAATGGCAATATTACTAGCATTAATGTTAGTAACTCATGGCATAAAAATGAACCATTTGTGTTTGCAAGTCAAGTGAAGCAAGTATTCAACATCAACGACACTATATTAGGTAGCAATTGGAAAGTTGTTCAAAAGTTTTAACACCGAAATCTTTTTTATTTTTGTTAAAGAGAAAATGGTCTAATGGATGAAGATGGTGATGAAGTATATCAAGAGATTGAATCACAACCGAATAATGTAGCTCTCAAAATAGAAGATGAGAATATATCATCATTCCATAGGAGAGACGTTGATTCCAATATACTAGAAACAAATGAATTACAAGGCAATCTTGTCATAGGAAGAGATGAAGAATATATTAAGGATGAATTATATGACAATGATGATACTTTGGCCGAATATAATAGTGATAAAGAGTTAAATCATAATGCAATTAATGATGATAATTTTGAAGATCTTGATTATGATGAATGAAGGTATCATAAAAGTTCTCTTTCTATTATCTTATTATAATGTTAGTAACATTTATGTTGTTAATGTGATTGATGTTGATGATTAAATTTATATTGATTATAATGATTGAATGTATCATGAAAGTTCTCTTTATATTTTCTCAAATGTAATGTTGGTAATATTTATGTTGTTAATGTGCGTAATGTTGATGATTGAATGTTATTATTGACATTAATGTTGATGAATGAATGTATGTTGATTATGATCATTGAATGTATCATGAAAGTGCTCTTTCTATTATATCAAATGTAATGTTGGTAACATTTATGTTGTTAATGTGTGTAATGTTGATAATAGAATGTTGTTAATGTGATTAATGTTGATGATTGAATGTTTGTTGATTATGATGATTGAATGAACCATGAAAGGTCTCTTTATATTGTCTCAAAGGTAATGTCATTAATGTGTGTAATGTTGATGATTGAATGTTGTTAATGCAATTAGTGTTGATGATTAAATGTATCTTGAAAGTGCTCTTTCTATTGTCTCAAGTGTAATGTTAGTAACATTTATGTATTTTTTTATTGTAGATGTATGGCACATGGTAGAAACAAAGGGAAGAAGTTGACAACTATCAAAATTATATATTAGAGGGATGCGCAACTTTAACCAGATCAATTAGATGGTGCATAAATTCAATTCCTAGCCAACAACAACATTCTACCTCAAACAACATTGAAATTAGTCATACAAGTTTAAAATTTCTAAAGCTGGCAAGTGAATATACATATAGAAAGAGAGAGAGAGAGAGAGATATATATTCAAATATATTTCTTTTTCTTATCATATTCTTTTTTTAGCCATTAGAAATAGAGCTGGTTTTAATACATTGGCACAACAAAGCAACAATAATATTCCACCTTCAATTTGTATACAACTTCATTCTGACTCAAATAACAATGAAGCAACTACTATAAGTTTGTTAATCTTTAACACCTTCAACTAGACTTATGCTCAAATATATATTTATATATTATAATATTTTCTTATCATTATTGATTTGTTGTCAGGTACCAATATTAGTATTAAAAAAAGAAGTAGAGGTAAAACTAAAGATTGTGAATTGTAACGAATGAATGTTGCAACGAGTTGCAAGTTATCAATACAGATTGATACTCAGCAAGATCGTCCTATAGGCAAGGTCTAATATGTAAATTTGTCAAGTGATTTAGGGATTATTGCAAGAGTAGAATTACCTTGTACGAAACATGTTAAGGGCTTAAAGAAAGCCAACTTGCTTGAAAATTCTTAATTTTTCAAAATATTTAACTATATGCAATATTTTTTCAATGATTTTAAGAGTAATTACACTTTTCTTATTGTTCACAATTGAAAATGAATATTTTGGATATTAAGAACCCAAACATTTCAAACTATATTACTTAATTATTGAAACAAAAGACTAAAGATCATCGTTTTAAGTTAATTAAGTATTATAAATCTTTTCCTTTTGATGTGGAGGCGCGACGACATGTTCCCAAATGAATGTCTGAAGAAAATTGGAATAGTTTGTGTGATTATTGGGCCAACTCGAAAGTTCAAGTTTGTTCTCTTTGCCTTCACATTTGTTTCTATTAATCTTATTAGACGATTTGACGATTACATTATCTTTTTCTTTATTTAAGAAAATTGTGAGAAGACAAAGGTCAATAGAACAAAAATAAAAACATCACATAATCAAGGGTCAAAGTCATTTGTAGTTGTATGAAATAAATATTTAAGATCTTTGTCTGTAAGTTATATTAATAAACACTAAATTATTTGTTATTCCTTGTATTGTTGTTTCAAACAGAGTGAGAAAGAACTACACAGACAGGAGTGTGATAGGATCACACTATATAAAATCACTCACTACAAGGAAGGTAAAGGATGAATGTCAAAAGAAGTGGGAGCCGAATATGTAAGTATAAAAATTTGTTCAATATTTTAGTTCATTTATTAATGTAGTAGTAAGTAGTAATATTTGTATTGAATATTGGTGTTTTTTAAATTTTATAATAAAATGCAAGAGTTATCAAAGAAATCTATGTCTAAGGGGAATGAGCTTAGTGCATAAGACATTTGTGATATAGTACTTGGTATACATTCTGGCTATATAAAAGGTCTTAGTTGTGGTCCTAAGTCAAATCTTTCAACCTCAACATATAAAACAATCATTGAACACTTCAATAGGAAAACAACAAGCTTAAGGTTGCATTATAAGTCGAAGTAATCAGCGGACAAAAAAACTCGAGCAAAATAAGAAAAATATCATATGTTATTCAAGATTACTTAGCCGGGATTATGATAGAAATGAAAAGAAATGCGAAGGGTATTAATTTTATCTCCTATACTTTTTTTGTTCAATTCCTGTATGTATTATAACTTAAATTTAATAGTTTTTCTCGAATTACAAAATGAATGAAGATTTAACTAATGACTAATTATGCTGTGAATGATAAAGTTTTGTGATGTTTGCTTTAATTAGAACCAAATGCTTATTTTACCAATACTCACAATATCTTTGGTTAATTTTAACTAAGTTTTTTGAATGATTACATGTTCATCGACATGGACAACACTATGTAGTCATTCGAGTTATGCTTAAATATTTTTGTAATCTAAGCATTTATAATTTGTAAATTGATCTCTTTATTTATTGTTTTATCTATAAATATTGTTAAAGTTGTCATTAGTATCTTGCAGAGAAAGAATATGTTTTTGTTGGAATAATTTAATGATATTTATGCAATTTTACTTTATATATACAATACTTGATCTTTTGAATTAATAATATTTTTATACAAAGTTATTTGTATAATAAATTTACAATAAAAATATATTAATACATTATATATAAAACATATTGTTCATTAACATGGATTAAAAATGTATCAAATAACATATTGTAACATTATTAAAAACATAGCAAATAACATTTGGCTACATGGTGAAAAATGTAGCAAGTAACATTTGGCTATATTTTAAAAAACGTTACTAAAAATATTTGACTATATTTCTAGAAACATAACTAATATTTAGCTACATTATGGAAAACGTAGCTAGTAGTATTTAGCTACGAAGATTAAAACATAGCCAAAAGTATTGACTATGTTTTTATTTTCTGTCATTTATTTGTCGCCAATTTTTTTCCCGTCAAGTTTTGAGTTTCAGCTACAATTCGTTAATGTTTTCATATCTAATAATTTTTTTCTACAATTTTAAAAATGTTGCCAACTATGGGGATTTGACAACATTTTGTGTGGCAGAAGAGGAACATAGCTGCTAATAACTATCGGTGATGTTTTTGCAACATTTAGTGACTTTTTTTTATAGTTCAAAAATCATCTTTGTTGTAGTGACTACAGAGAAGATTTATATATTTTATCCATAATGGCTTTCCATAAGTCAATGAGTCATACATGCCTTTTGTAAGTAATTCTAACAATGATTTCAAAGAATAAATATACATTGATTATATGGTTATTTATTTTGTTAATTTTCATAATCATTATAATTGATATAGAATAAATTATGTCTATGTATCTATAAATTATTTTTATAATATGCAGTAATATCTTAATCTATAATGATCATGAATGCCACCAAATGAATGACACTCTTTATCTTTTTCTTAAATATATAAAACCAAAACTTCCATTAAATGAACATGAATCGAGGATGACTTAATATAAGAATATAACATCGTTACATACTTTTTTTCTTAAATAAAAGAGTTTTGAATGTAATAATTATGATTATTTATTGAATATATCATAAAGACAATTTGATATAGGATACAGAGGATTAATGTTAAAAGAAAAATGTGGACTAATAGTAGGAGAGAAACGCTATCTACGTATGCATGTATTCGAATATAAACGATTAGCTCAAGTTATAATTAAGTAAAATGAATTTTAATTGATGATGCGTATAAAACGAAGAAAAAAGAAATTTCCTGAAAAGCAATATTCATTCTAGTAACTACTGAGAGACAAAATTTAACTCAATGTTTCCACTTTTACATGCGTTAAATTCTAACTCAATGTTCCCACTTTTAGAAGCATTCTCTACGCTAGTAATCTATTATTGTCTTGGTACAATATTCTATATATAACACATCTGGTTGAAGAGGGAAACTGAACAACAAAACTTAAGTATATCACTATAATTAGGAAATTAATAAGAAGACGTACATATGCGTTTGAATTTGTCGTTCAATTTTGTTAAGTGCTCGCTCTTGGTGACACGGAAGTAAAAGTCCGGATTGTCAGCCTGAGAAATGTAAGTTGGTGGAATTGCCGTGCCGATGGCCAAGACGGTAGCCGGACCCTGAGCTCTCTGGGCCGTTTGTCATCTCTTCAAGTGCGGTTGACATTTTGTATAATTAAATTAACAACTATCTGCCAACACACAGACAAATGATCATAGCCAAGTCTTTTTGTAGATGGCTTATGTTGGGAAACAGCAAAAGGGGAGATTTAATTACTCTCTACCTATGCATTATTTAAGGCATGTCATTATTCTCTTGTCAATGACGAATTGAATTCTTGTCATCTTAAGCAACAAAAATCTGCAATCAGTTTGTGCTATAGGGGGCATCCTGGAGTTTCCTTATACGTGTGGAGGCTCCTTTTATTCAAATTGAATTGCATTCCCCAAAACTAATGATGGTATGAAAAACGAACTTCGATAAAACGAGGGTCGAGGGCTCGATTGATGTTGTTTTACACTTTTAGTTTAAAAAAATTGACGAGGCCGACTCCATAGCTATCCCTAAATGTATGTCATGGATTCTTGGTTTAAATCGTTGTATAGGCAAAGATAGAGATTTGTTCGTTAGAAAGGACTAATTATATCACCTTCTAATATATTATGGAAATCCCTTCTTATCGAATCTGGCCTCTGCCTTAAGGATTGCTTCTGGTCTTAGCTCTGCTGGAACTTGCACTCAAGTTTTGGGTGCAACAAGTCACGCATCATATTGATAAGAGGGAAATCAAGGAACTCCTAGAAACAAATAGTAGGAGACTACTCATCACATGAAAGATTTAAATATACACCAAGTCATAATGAAGGAGACGCAACAATTGGCTTGCCTCCAATGGATGTCATGAAACCTGGAGCCTCTACTTGGAACTCAATACTGGTAGGGTACTTTATTGATAAGAGACTCCCTTTTCAAGTTATTTAAATCTTGGTTGAAACCAATTGATTAAAATTGCGCCTTGAAAAAGTATTGGTTATTGAAGAAGATTTCTTTTTATTTAGATTCATATATTTGGGTAGGTGTGCAGGAACAATGGAGATGAGATCTTGACATTTCCAAGGCAAGTCACTCATGTTACAAAGATAACAACCTGAGTTGTCTTTGAAAAAGAATAGCATAAAGAGTGGGTTAATTTTCACAATATTTCACTTGAATATTGTTCCACAACTAGATTGTTCTACCTACCTAACTCCTCCATAACATATATTCATAGATGAAAATACGACAAGGCTTTGTAGAATATGTTGTGCAAGAATTTACTCAGATGTAGGACTCCTTGGCTTTCTCAAGCTAATGAAGTTAGCTGAGGATGGAGATCAGGAGTCAAAAATTAGGTTATCATATCATGAAGACCTTTTTTCCCACATGAAAAGAAAATTTGGAAACTTACTGGAAGAATTTTACAGATAGAATATGGTTCTATAGCTCAAATTCATAATATTGACGAGGAGAATCAATCAATGACTTCCTAAAGTGTAGAACCAGCAACAATAACATCCCAGCTTAAGTCCCACTAAAACACAAGGTTTGGGATGTCTAGAACACAACCTTACCCTTAATTGATAGAGAGACTATTTCAGATAAACTCACAGAAAAAAGAAGAAAAAATTAAAATAAAAGGATAAAATAAAATAATAATTTATAATTTATAATTTATAATTTATAATAAAATTATTATAAAATATAAAATAAAGAATAAAGAATAATAAAAGGCACATGTTAAACTAATAAAGTTATTTAAAATAAAAATAAATAAATACACTCAAATAAAAATATTAAAAGAGAAAATAAATTAAACAATACAATAAATATAGAACAAGGTAAATAATAAAAATAGAAGATAAAATATGTAAATAAAAATATAAAAAAGAAAGAAGACAAATAAATAAATAAAACAAACAAGCCATTATAAAAATGTTTAGGTTATGTAAGGAAATGCTCAAGCTAAATAAATAAGAGAAAAGTAATACTTATTAAATGTTTAGGCTAAATACAAAACATAAGATTTGAAAAAACTGTTTAAAAGATTTATTAAATGCTTAGGCTAAATACAAGACATAAGATTTGAAAAAACTGTTTAAAAGAACTATGAGAAAGATAAATACCTCTATATGAGAGATCCTTTACTAATATCCTAGTACATCAAAGTTTTCTATTAAGGACCACGTTCTCAGTTTGTTCTAACAAAATCGTATCATTCTTAATCACCTTTCTTTAGTTCTTTTTAGACCTTCCTCTTTTCTTCTTATAGTCCCTATATACAATCTTCTTGCATCTTCTCACTGAAGCTTTTGGATGTCTCCTTTTAATAAGTCTAAACCACCTAGGCCTTGTCTCTCTTAATTTTCTATCAACACTAGACACCATTAATTTGTCTCTTACCATTACAATTCTAACATTATCTCTTTTAGTAAGGTTGCACATCCAACAAAGCATCCTCATCTCTGTTACCATTAACTTATGTCAATGCAATTGTTTAATGGCCTAACACTCTGCCCTATAAAGCATGACCGACCTAATCGCTAAGCAATAGAAGCTTGAATGGTATCTTCTTATCACTTAAAACTCTCGATGTCTTCCTTCATTTAAGCCCCTATAATTTGATACGGTGGACTATGTCTTCATCAATCTCTCCATTACTTTGGATGATAAATCCTAAATACTTAAAACACTCTTTATGTGGTATAACTTTTGAACCAATCTTTACCTCCACATCAAGAGCCACCCTATGACTTGAAAAGTTACACTTTAAATGGTCAATCTTAGTCCTACTCAATTTAAAGCCTTTCGATTCTAACGTGTCCCTCAAAGTTCTAGCTTAGCATTGACACCATCTTTTGTCTCGTCCATTAAAACAATATTAGCAAACAACATCAAGGCACATCATTTTGGATATTTTTGGAGAGCTCATCAGTCACTACTGCAAACAGAAAGGGGCTCAACGAGGAGCCTTCATGTAGCTTGATATCTATAGAGAAATACGTTAGATCTCCTCCTATTGTCCTTAATCTAGTCTTTAGACCTTCATAAATATCCCTAGCAACTCGTATATAGGTCATAGAATCTCTCTGAACTTCTAAACACCTCTATATGATTTCCATAGGTACCCTATCATAAGGCTTCTCTAAGTTATAAAAACCATGTGTATGTTACGTTGCCTTTGCCTTTAATATTTTATTAATATTCTAAGGAGACGTATAGCTTTTGTAATGGACTTTTTGGTATCAAACCAAACTGGTTCTCCAAGATAGGTGCATCCTTCTCACTCTCTTCTTAATCACCTTCGTCTATAAATTAATGGTATGATTAAGTAATTTGATGTCTCTATAATTGTTACATCTTTGGATGTCCCTTTTGTTCTTGTATAGAGGAATTAGTATACTAAGCATCCATTTATTTGACATTTTGGCAAACTTGAGGATTATATTAAAAAGCTTATTTAGTTAAATAAGACTTTCTTTTCTTGGGCTCTTCCACACCTTTACGTGTATCTCATTAGGCCCTACTGCTTTTCCACTCTTTATATCCCTCAAAGCTCTTTTAATTTTTTCCCTTGCGATTTACTGGCAATTCATAAAGTTATGATACCTCTCGGACATGCTAAGATCACCTAATAAGATGTTGTCCTCTACACCTTCATTAAAAAGGCTATAGAAATAACTTTACCATTTTTCTTGATGTCATTTCCAGGTACAAACCTTAGCCTTACTTCATCTTTTATACAACAAACTAATCTAAGTCTCTCACTTTTTATTCTTTAGATCTCACCAACTTAAATATATCATTTTTCCATATAAAATTCTTTTCCAGTTTGTAACTTTCTCTATTAATTACCCCTCTCTACCTCTGTGGTGCTATCCAATAGAGCTTTATAGGTAAACTTCTTAATCACAATCTTTTTCTTATACATCTTTATTTCACTACCAAGACTCCATTTTACTGCCTTTAGGCCTTTTAGAAACACTCAAGATCTCTTTAGTTGCATTCCTTAAAAGAGTTATTACCCTCTCCCACATCTAGTTAACATCTCTTTCTAATTTCCATTCCTCTCCATATATCACTCTATCCCTAAGTTATTCCACCATATCCCCTTTCAATTTTTACCATTTGATTATGGTACACCTCCAAGGACCTTTCTTCATCCTCCAATCCTTAATTATAAGATCCATAACTAACATTTTATGTTAAGTTGACAAGAAAGTATTAGGTATCACCTTGTAATCATTACAACTAGGTCGATTGCTCCACCTTATAAGAAAGTAATCAATTTGAGTCTTTATGGTTTTGTTATTAAAAGTCACTAAGTGCTCCTCGATTTTTCTTTAAAATGAGTTACTTATTACCAACTTAAGTGCTACAATAAAATCTAACAAAATAATCCCAAAATCATTCCTATCTCTACACACAAAATCCCAGTAAGCCTATGAATATCTGTCTGAGATTTCCCCTATATATCCAATAAAGTCTCTTCTTAGAATAACCTTCTCGTTAAGTAGGATCTGTTGAATCACCTTATCTAGCTCTTCCTAGAATTGGCACTTAAGTTGTTTGTTCAACCCTACTTAGGGTGCATAAGCACATATCACATTAAAAACAACACCTTTTACCATAATTTGAAGGAAAAAAATCCTATTATTAGTCTTCTTTACCCCCGCAACATGATGTATGAGTTCCTTGACAATTAAGATACCTAATCCACTCCGTTTCTTCAAACACCTTAAATACCAAAGTTTGAACCCATTAATATCTTTCGTTTTACGACATCTACTTTGTCTCCTAAATGCACATTATATGAATTTTATATTTGTCTAAAATCTCTACTAATTCTAATGACTTCTTTATAAGAGTCTCAATGTCTTAAGAACCTATCTGTAATCTGTCACCATTTTCTCTTCTCTTAGACCTAAAACTCACTTAAGGACTTACTTTATCATCAAAAGTCAGTCACTGCTCCTACCCTAATGCCTAGTACAAGCTCTAAAAAATAAGCCCAATAAGGCCTAAAACAACTCTAAGATTACTCGAGAAAGGAAATAAGGATTGATATTAAATCACAAAATGGACACCATAATGAACATATATGAAAATTACAAGTACAAATGATCGCAAGCAAATCAAAATTTAAATGGTCCAAACTTGAACCAATAACAGTCGCCTCTCACCTTACTTCGCATCTGAATTATGACCAATGGTAAAGACTAATTTATACAAATAAATAACAATTGGGTTTCTACAGATAGCTAAAATACAATAGTAAATAGTAAAAAATGAAAAAAATATTAAAAACTATAAAAAAACTAAAAAAACTTTTAATGGTTCAATGAAGACTGAAAACTTAATCCCAACAACTAAAGAGCAATGATTAAACCACGAGCCAACATAATCCAAAACCAATCACAAGTGCGTCCAATAAAGTTACGTAGAAAAATATCAACACTCATAATTCTTGATTTTGTCTGATATATCAATGAAGGAATCATCAATTGGAATTCATCAAAGGGACCTAACATAGGCAAAACTCAATCTACAAATATTCAATGCTTGAATTTGATAAAAAGAAAATTAGTTGTTCACATTCCATAATAATATAGAATAATTAACAATAATTTCAGTAAAAGATATGTTTAATTTACAAAATAAAATAGAAAGTGCACAAGACTGTACAGTGTAGAAAATGAAGACAAACTATATTAGTTAATTTCTATGACTTTGAATCAACCAATATATCAAACCACTATCGAATCAAAGGATGATCCTAAGGTCTTGATAATAGGACATAGGAAACAAAAGTTTTAGAAACCTAAAAGTCAATGATCATAACAAAGCATAACATTAAAATCAAAGACAAACGAGAATACAAATTCAAAGAAAAAAGAAAAATGAAGATTTGCACAAAAGGAGAGGGCATGTAAAAGAGGACAATGCACCAAGGCCTGGAAATGGTCTCTAAATTGGACGAAGGAGGATAATTCGCTTCCTTTCATCTCTAAACTCTGGAACAATTATGTTGTCAGCACTTGTAGCTTTATAAAGGTAGCTTATTTTATACCTTTCACTTCTCTTCAAACTCACAGATGAACTCCTTTACAAGTCAGACAAATGGGTTTTGCTCTAAGAACACCAAAACTTGAGAACCTTAATCGAAGCAAGATGAGTAAGACACAAAAGTTAAATGGCTTTAACTTTTGACTAACTTTCCATAAATATATATGCATTGCACTCAAATCTTAGAAAATCATCAGAAGTTTTTTCTTTTGAAAAACCAATATAAATAAAATTAAGAGAAAAATAAAATTCTTAAGCTTAGGAGAAAACAAAAACAAAAACCATATTTGATTTGATTTACAAAATCTTAAAAGGAAGATCCAAACAAGAAATGAAGAGTACAAGACAAAATGAGGGATGTAGTTGGAAGGTGAAGGTGGGGGTGGCAAGTCTTAACTAAGTAAATCGATTCTGAAATCGAAAAACCAATATTAGAGAATAGATGAAAATATAAGAAAGCGAGAGAAGCAAACTTCAAATAGAGGACACTCAAGGGAAGATCACTGAAAGACCTAAAAAGGCACATGCATTGGAAAAGAAGGAACTTGTCCTACTACTTCTCTAAGGGACAATTTAAACACTATCTACATCAGTTAAACAACTTTAGGTACTTTCTAAATAGAATATGTAAAAGCAATCACTCCCCCTACTCCACCTTGGAGTTCCCCTACAACAACACAACTAATGAATGTCCATCTATCACGTATGGCATAGTTATAATGGAAAGAGAATTTAAAATGTCTTCTATTGTCAAAGACAAAAAGAAACCTGATAGAAAATCAATGAATAATAGGTCCTAGAACCTTGCCTCAACTCTATGATCATGGCTAAGAAAAAGTAGGTAATTTGTGACTTTCTATTATCTAAAAATCCTAAATGGTTAGTCTTTTAGAAATGAGAATAAAGGAAGATAATCTCAACAATTCCCTCTAGATTTTTAGCAAAATATAACTCTTCATAACAAACCATCAAGCTTATCAAAATGAAAGAATTTTTATACCTTATAACTCAAACAAAATCATGTTTCATCAATCTATAATCTCTTATCAACTCATTCATTTCGTGGTTAGTGTGATCAAATTTTTGGGTGTATTGAAGTTTCCTTTAATTATATTGCTAACCATGAATTACAAAGGAACTCTTTATGGAAATATTTTATATCCTTAAGGTCTTTGATGAAGGGGTTATAGTGAATGACAAGTTAGGTAGTGGTAATATGAGGAATTTTCTTAATGATCTTAAATCTACAATACAAGGATGCTTACTTCATATGGAGTAACAACTAAGAAGGAAGTTATCATAAGCACTACTAATTTATATGATCTAAGATATAAAGGTGTGTACTCCACTTGAAATATCAAGCAAGAAAGGAGATAGCTCATTAAAAGAAACTCTATAGCTAACTCATTAGCTAAGTTTCCCACTAGTAAGACTGGCTTTCTTTTATGCTCGAATTTCTCCTTCACTGAAGTGAACAGAAAAGGTAAACGTAAATACCTTTTTAGATTCAACAATTTTCTTATAAATTTGGAGGGTTTGAAGAGGCTACTATAAAAAACCTAAGTTTGGAGGTTAAAGGACATAAATCCTTTAAATTCTTAAGAAAGCTCTAAATGGTGAAAGTTGAACTAAAGAAGTTACCCTTAAATAGAGTAGGAGACACAAACTTCTACATTGATATAACTATTGATAAATTGTTAACCATACAAGAGGAATTAAGTCAAAGCCTTAAGGTTGCAGATCTTAAGGTGAAAGAGAAATTGGAATTTTCCAAATAGACTCAAGCTCTAAAGAATCAACACTCTTTGATGAAATAAAAAGTTATAATCAACTGGATAAGGGATGAAGATATGAATCCCAATTTTTTCGTAATGCAACTTTATAAAGAATAAAATAAATAAGATATACTCTGTAATTCAACCAAGGTAGGTGCATAAGAGACAATCTTATGCTAACTCAAGAACCCTTTAAATGATATAAAAGAAAAAGGACATTGAAGAATTACTAAATAAAAATAGGCTTCGATAAAGCTTTTAACTTGATCAATATAGGTTTGTCTTGGACACCTAACAAATTTTTAGCTCTAGCATATTTATGTCATAGATTAAGTAATGCATTTCAACAACTTCCTTTTGCAATCTTAGTAAATAAGGAACCAAAATCAACATTTCAAGGTGATAAGGGAATGAGGAAAGGGGATCCAATTTCCCCTTACTTGTTTGCCATAAGAATTCAAGCATTTATAAAAAATTTTGAATAAGAGAATAAAGAGGTTTGAGGACTTCAAATTTTACCAAAGTATAAGATGTTGGACCTCTATCACCTAATTTTTGTAGATGATCTTTTAATAACGTGTGATACTGATCCTAGCTTCGCTAAACTTCATATGGATATACTAAATTCCTTTATAAAATTATTGGATCTCTTTATTAATAAAAATAGCTATCTATATGTTTCTTTTGACTTATAAAAGCTAGTAAGTAGCCTCTCTTTAATAAGTTACCTTTTAGGTACTTAGGAATTCTAATTTCAGGTAAAATGTACATATAAAGATAGTCAACTTCTTTTTAATTCAATTCATAAGAGAATTGTCCGATGGAATAAAAAATTCCTCTCATACTCAAATATGTTTTAACTTATCTCAATAATGATGGAGAATTTGCATATCCTTTATAGTTGCCACCTATGTTTACCATTAAACCTAATCAAAGAGGTAGACAAGATAATGACAAATTTTTTACGGTTAAGAAAACCTAAAGATGAAACCGTAGCCAAAGTTTATTAGAAAGAACTTTGCTCACCCAATAAGGAAGGAGAACAAGAAATTAAATTATTTAGATCAATCAATATATGCTTATGTCTAAAATAATATGAAAATTATACATAGATTGTAAGTCCATTTGAGTTAAATGAATGCATTCCTATATAATCAAGAATTAAAGCTTATGGATCATCATAAAGAAGCCTAGATACTTATCAACCATGAACAAAATATTGAATTGGAGAGACACAATGATTCAAAAAATGAAACTTCATATTGGGCATATGAAACATGGTTTTGGTTTGAAAATTGGAACAAACTTAATCTCTATAAATTATAGGGTTTGGAGAACCACAAGCTCGTCATTCACTTGTCAACTAAGGTTGAAGAATTCATAGTTAAGGGTGAATGCCATTGTAGGTATACATAATTTATTTTGATTATGAACTTAATCCTTAATTATATACCAAGGACAAACCAATACAATATAATGTTATAGATGAAGAACAACTTTATATGTTTTATAAACAAATCATGTATGAATTTATTTAGAACTTTACCTAAGAAAGTAACATGGAAAAGCATTATATTGTTTAACAAAAATTCTCATAATGCCTCCTTCTTTCTATGATTAGTAATCAAGCTTAGACTACAAACCTTTGACAGATTAAAAGGCATTGTCTTAACTTATATAACTTGCAAGCTATGCCACCAAGTCTTACAAACTTATGAAAATCTTTTGCTTAATTTCTATTGACATAAAAATTTTGGAACTAAGTATGAAACAAGTGTATAATATAAAGCTTTAAGAAGAGCTAGTCCTAATTTTTGTCTTTGACTATTCAAGTTAGGCTCGAAAGGGTAACTTAACCACCTTCAAATTAATGTTAAGTTGTGGTATCTATGGCTTATAGGATGAAAGAAATTAGAGAATTATTAAGGATCAGTAGCAGAGCTTTCGTAGTTTCAACTTGAACATTTTCAAATAGATTAAAGAACTAGTTAAGGTTAAAGAGGTCTTTAGGTAAATAAGCAATGAACTAGATTTTAAATAGATTCTTCATCATCCCTTAGGCAATATGGATTCCTCAAGCTAATGCACTTATCCTTAAGATTAAGATTATTCACTAAGATTGTAGTGTGATATCTTAGTTTATTATCATGTTGACTTTCTTTTAGCTTAGTTTTGCTTTGTCCCCAATACCTTGGGTTTAGTTTTAATGATGTTTATAATATAATACTCTTATATAATTAATATAATATCTTTAACTTTCAAAAAGTGGAGCCAACTGAGCACCCACGCTAAGATTATATGAGCATGAACTCCCCAGTTATAAACTAAATACACCTACACTAAGAACAAATAAAGAATTTGTTCTGTGTAATGATGTCCACATTAGTAATGCACATGAAAATTTAAAGAAGGAAATTTATTATTGAAATTCAATTAAAAACAAAAATTAAATTGAATTTATTCTTTTGTAGTTCAAAGGTGTTTCCATTTTGAAAATTAAAGCATAGTGGTTAAAAAATCTCATCAATTTTAAATAGCATGTCTTGTATAATTATTATTTTTAGTTAGAGAATAGTGAAATTCATCAATTTTAAACAAAATTGGGATTATTTTAACAAAAATTAAAGTATAAGGGATAAGTACTCTTTTGCATAAAGTTTCTTATTTTATAACAAAATATAATTTAACTATCTTCCAATTATATACATGTATATACAAATATATACTTAACTGAACTAGTTAACACCTAAGAACAAATGTATACTTTGTACTTTCGTCATATTTGATTTCTTTGCTACATTTTAAAAATTCTTAAGATACAAATTATGATTTAATAATCACAAAATATGTCAATTTTTATATAACATTATTAGTGATTAAACCTTAGGGTTTGTAGATTAATTTGAACAATTTGAGTAGTAAGATGATCTTATTTTGAATTACTACGATTTACTGATAATTTTGTAGTGATGTAAATTTAACTGGATCATTTATAGTGATCTAAAGTTAATCATTCTAATTTCTTTATTGTAAAAATTGATCATTTTCATATATTAATATTCATATTTAAACTTTATACATATATATCACTAAACAAAATGACTAGCAAAATAAAGTTACTTTGATGGCCATGTTTTATTGATAATTTGTTTATATAGTTAAATATTGACAATGTCTATCCTTACTAGATTATCAAATTATAGGACCTTAAATACCTTGTAGGTCTAAAATGAAACACAAATTTACTTTGGAAACTTAATGTTATTGTTATAAAAAGAGTTTTTATTGGTTTACTTAAAAAATTATGAATACCTCTAAGGTAACTAGTTGTTGATTAGTTAGTAGTTATAGAATTAGAAATTATAAAAACCTTTTCACTTTTATAATAACCAAATTTTGATCCTCACCACCTATATTTTCAATATGAGATATCTCTCACACCATTTCCTCCATTTATTTGAGAGTTTAAATTGATATTTTGATTCATTTTTAATCAAATTCATAAATTAATAAGTACAACAAATGTTGGCAAATGATTCAAGAGGGAATTCTCTGTCTTCTCTCTAATAAGTTTACTCGTATACCCCTCTTTACTCTCTTATGTTTTACTATTTTTGGTTAAGATTCCTTTATTGTGATAGTGTTGCATTTGAAGTCTTTTGCCTTATGGGAAAAAGTCTAGCCGCATAATACAGTCGAGGTTTCTTTCTCTTCTTCGGTTATCCTTATCTATAATTCTTTTACTTGGTCAAGCTTCGATGATGTACACTTCTCTGCACTAACCAAGGAGGTGACAAATCCTTTCTCAAGTTCTTATCTCAAAGCTAGTAATTTGCTATAGTTGCATTAAGACAAAGGAAAAAGTTATGCCCCTATAAAAGAAGTTGAGAAAATCTCTACAATTTGTTCTAAAGCCTGGAGTAAGCAAGGTTCCTCCAATCCTTCTATAGAAAAGTTTACTCGTTTTAAGGAACCCCTAACGGATGAGGATATCACTCCACTGATTGAGACGCGCAAGGCTAAAGCTGCTATTTGGTCAACCTCCTTAATCAATATTTTTTTGGGAAAGAGGCCTTTATTCCCATTGGTGTAATATTAGGCATCTAAAAAATGAAGTAAATAAGGTATAGAGAAAATTTTGCTTATGGAAGACCAAGCTTTTATCTTGAAACTTTCTCTAGACACTAATTTTTAATCCATTATAAAGTAAAGGCCTTAGTATATTAGTAGATAGCCTATGTTCTTACAAAAACGATACCTAGGAATGGAGTTAGAAAGGGTGACAATTTATGATATTCCTTTGTGGATCAACTTTCATCAAATTCCATTAGAATATTGGATAGTGGAGGGACTTAGTTACTTAGCTAGCTTTTTAGGTAAGCCTCTAAGCTTGGTTTCATTAACTTCAAATTTGGATATATTGGGATATGGTAGGATATATGCAAACATTAACAGAGATGAAGAGTTATCAAAAGCTTTTCTTATAATAAAGTTGAATGGCTTTAGTGAACTAATAAAGGTTGAGAACTCCTTGTCTTATAATTGGAAATAATCTAACTAAAAAAAACATTGGAAAACTACTGGGAAGTTGTTTACTAAAAGGTTATACCAGGAATTAATAGGGAATGAGGAGAGAGAAATAGATGGAAACATAACTTAAAATAACCTATGGTGTTGATAAAAAAGATCAAACTTTAGACAGTAATGAAACTTGTGAACAACCTATAGAAAAAGGTTCTTGATCATTAGCTCTTAAGCTACAAAATAGCTTGGTGAGGACCAACACGTTTCCTATGATAGGGTTGAAAATATACCTACAAGTTAGAACTTGGAGAAGGAGAGATCTAAGGACCCTGTCGAATTGGGGTTCATCGTTGCATCCCCTACACTATAAAGAAAAAAGTATAGAAAGGTGAGGAAAGCTAAGATGGGAGGCTCATTACCCTCTAGCTGATGTCTTCTATACTTTAGATTGTTATAAGAAGTTGTTAAAGATGTGATCCTAGATAAGAAACATGTCCCCTTAAGACTTCTGGAATCCAAAATAAAAACTTATAAGACTCATTTAAGGGTAAGAATTGCAAGAAGCTTAGATCGAACTTGGATAACTAAAACCTTAATAAATTCAAGGGATCCAAGTGTAGAACATTACCACCTAGATGTTTAGAGCACTATGGAATGCAAGTCGTAACTACCCTTCTTTACATGTAAGATCATTAAACTATCACTTTCTAAGGGAATATAAAATAGTAATTAGACCAAAGTTCTCTACTTATAAAATCTATTCTATTTTTGGTGCTATTAAGAATTATGATCTAATTGATATCTGAGAGAGCTAGAGCTTACTTATTAGTCAAATAAAGCTTTATAGATCTCTTCTTCATCTCAAGCTTTGGTGTCCATCTTGAGAAGCTAGAATTCTGGCATTGCAATTAAGAGATTTGTCTAATTTGGAAAACATTCAATAAGATAAGCCAATCATTTCCCCTATCTCTAATGTTGGCTAAAAAAAGGTTAAAGGTTAGAATATCTGCCATCTTTATATACAAAACAATTAAAATCGAAAGATTGGATGGTAATGTTGTTGGTGTGGGTCTAACCCTATCACTAAATCTAAACTTCAAAGGTCTTAACTATCTCACTAGATCAAAAGGATTGTATGTTATAAATCTTATTCTTTTGAAAATTTAAAGAAAAGTTTGATGGTAGAAGTTGGATAAGTCAAAAACACTCAACAACATAAGTGTTTTAGAGTTCAAATAACTTTTTTTAACTAAAGTTTTATTAAGGTTTGATTTCTGTAATTTTTTTAGGAGTAATATTGGGGTGTGTGTGTGTATACATCAATTTGTACTCAATTTTAAAGGTGGTTAGCAAAAGTCTCTTGAGAGAGCTTTAGAAAAAGCTAAAAGAGCTAAATTAGTTGTAGTTTTCTTGCAAAGTGTTCTTAAATGAGAGAACTCAAAACCTTTATCATTTGTATCATGTTGTTTGATTTAGTGGATTTTATCATTGGTTTGTCCTATGGTTTTTATCTTTACAATGAAGGGGTTTTCCACTTTAAAATTTAATGTTCGTTATTTTTTAGTCATCTTTATTTTATGAGTAATTTATTATTAGTTGAGTGATCTCAGAGGTCATATGATATTTATTGCTTAGGGTCCTAACAAGTCGTATTAGAGCCTTAGGTATGGAGAGTGGCTATAGCTCTATGAGATCAACCAACTACTTGATATAGAGATCAGTGATAAATAATCTTCTGTATTGCAAGGATCTTTATGATCCAATCAATATGGACAAAAGTATAAAAGATGATGTCATGTATATGTCGCAGAAGATGATAAATAAAAACTGGGAGAAGATGAAAAGGAAGACCTTAGGAACTATTAAACAACTAATTGACATCAGCATATTCAACCATGTATCATAAGAGGCAGATTCTTTCGAGCTATGGAAGAAGTTGGAGTATCCTTAGAAGAGGAAGACCACTCACAACAAGGCTTACTTGATTACAAAGCTTATGAACTTGAAGTTGAAGGTTGGGACATTAGTGTCGGAGCATCTCAAAGATTTTCAAGAAATCATTAACAAGTTGATTACGACGAGTTCTTTGTTGGATAGTTAGGATGCTTTAGTTGTGACTATTAAGAACTTTGTTGGTGTACTTTCTTTAGACATGATTAAAGAGAGCATGTTTATTGAAGAGATTAGGAAAAAGGATATCAGTATCGAAAATGTGCAGGCTCTTATGCTCGAAAATAGAGAAAGAAGCAAGAGCAAAGGTCTTGAAGGTCAAGGAAAGTCAAAGAATAGGTCAAAGTTGAGAGATGGCAATGAGACCAAAATGTGTCACTATTGCACCAAATCAGGTCACGTAAAGAATTTTTACTATAAGTGGAATAGAGACCAGAAAAGCAAGGCAACCAAAAGGATGGAGATGACAACAACACTGCAACAACGACATCAAGAACAGATGATGAAATATCATTGATTTTTGTGATCAGTGAGTGTCTCTATATTAGTCACTTAGATTTGGACTGGCTTGTTAATACAAGGGCATCTTATCATTATGTTCTAAGGAGAGAGTATGAAAACATAAGTCTTTTGAGAGAGCTTAAAAGGAAGCTAAAAGAGCTATATTAGTTGTAGTTGTCTTGTAAGGTGATCTTGACTGTGAGAGCGCAAAACTTTTATAATTTGTATCCTCCTATTTGATTCGGTAGATTTTATTGTCGATTTGTCTCATAATTTTTTACCTCCAATCTTGTATTGATTATTTCTCAGTCATCTTTATTATGTGAGTAGTTTTATTGGTTGAATATTCTCCAAAATCTTGTGAGTGTTACTACTTGGAGCTCCAACAAATGATATCAAAGCCCAACAATTGTGAGAATCCTTTGGCTTAGTTGACATGCAAGGTGGAAATGCTCGGAGTCTTATTGAATGCACAAATTTGGTCGTCTCCTGATATGCTTCATTGTAATGCTGGTCATTAAGTTGGTTTAATGTGTCATGGTTTTACTCTATTTATATTGTAAGCAAAATGTAAGAAATTATATTTAATTTTTACTTTGTCCCTGACCTCTTTAAATTTATTTAATTTTTTCCAAAAAAGTTCAGAAATTATTGCCATATGTTTAGATTTTCTAAACACTTCTTATAGTATAAAAATATCACAATCCTTCGAAAAAAATGAAGCACTTTTAGTTCACATAAAAATTTGAGACAAAAATGGCAAATGTTTATATCATTTGAACATTGGGTTTCATTTAATCGGCATACATCCTACGATATAAGACTAAGTGGTGGCCATATAACTGTTAGGTAGTGTCTAGAATAATTAATGCGTATCTATAATAATGAATTAATTCTCTAAAATCCAAAAAATTTGAAGAAAATTATCTATATGCATGTTATGGGAATTTCAATTATTAGTAATTTTTGTCTGTCATATGAATTTATCAACATCATAATTTTTTTTAATTATAAAGGTATTTGTAGCAATCGTTTCTTAATTATGTGTTAAATAAATTTTTCGAAAATATAATATCCCATTAATTATGTTTTATTTAATAAATTAACATAATTAATAGATCTAATTATAATAATAAACTCAGGCGGAGACGGCCTCCTAAGTGCTCCGGAACGTCATAAATCTTGCCGAGGTGCGTGTGTGATCCTTGCACGATGCTGGTGTCACGAAACAGCTGTAGGCTGTTTAAGTGTTACCTGCTTCTATTGTCTCGCCTTACTATATTAACATACGCAGTACCGACTTTAATTTATTTGGAAGGTCTTAATCAAGAAGTTCTGGTAGGAAAGCAAAATTGTACGACATTATTAACAGAAACTTGCACACTTCAACTACTCACCTAACGTTAGACAGATTGCTTCTTGTCATTCATCACTCACTCCCCAATTCGCCTACTGGTCCAAGCATCTGCTTTGACAATGGGAAGGTGTTGCATTTCCCATACGTGCGATTACACTTTTCTCATTTGCTTGGAACTTACTGTTAGTTATATATCTTTTGCCTTTCTTTATTCCTTATCACAAGGAAGTAAAAGAAAGGGTAAAATATTGAGCAACCATCTAACGGATGGAAAATGAAAAAGCCTACTATTGGTGTGCTTTAGGGATGATCATAGAATTTCTCTTTTAGTTCTTTATAATTTTATTATTTCATAATGTTATTTCCTTCTAAGACTCTAATTCTTAGCATTTTATGCCTATAAAAGTCTTTCTTATTGATATAACATAAGCTTATAATTATCAATTATTTAGAGAGATTTTCTTCAATCTTTTAGAGAAACTCTTGTTTTGGGGCTCTAATAACTTATGATCTCGTCTAGCTTACTAGAGGTGATCAAATTCTAGAATCTTATCACTCTTATCCTATCTTTTTTGTGAGTATGATAATTCATGTCACTCTTCTTGTTTTGTTTTAAATCTATTACAATTTATATCACCCTTCTTGTTTTCTTTTAAATCTGTTCTTGAATCAAACTTGTTTCAATAAAACAATCATTAGCCTCATTTATATTGGTATGGAATTTCAGTAATCCTATTCGTGAAGGTCAAACCACATTCAAGTTTGTTCTTGAATTTATTTGTTTTCTTATTGAGCATTTGATTTTCTTGGGTGTTCTTATCATTCTTGTTTCTCATTTCTTGATTTTATAATTTAATTAAAAAGAAAAGAAAAATACATCCAAAAGGTTTTGTGAAGAGAAAATTCATAAAAAGTTCCATTTAAGTCATACATAAGGGGGTTGGTAATTGCATTATTCTTTACAAGTAAGTATTGTTATTCCTTTTCCAATAAGAATAAAGTATTTCTTACTTTAAATACATTTTATTTTCTATTTATTCTTACTTTTTGTGTCGTTATAATTCTTACTAGTCCAGACCTTATTCTTCTTCCCTAGTCTATCTATTTGGCTTGGTAGATCTCAATTCTTTGCTTGAATTTTTTGCATTTTTTTGGCCTCTAATTGCTTTCCTTGCTTATTTTTATCTAATTTACTTCTTTTGGAGTTATTTGATGAAGGGGAAGATTAAAAATAGCCTTACTAATGAATTTAGTAGTTTGAAAAGAGCCTTTAGTCAAGAGTTTTAAGTTGTGAGTTGAGTAAATTTTAAGAAAAACATATTTGGGAGTGTTTTTGCTACTAAAGTTTTATTACAAGTTTGCTAAAACTCTTACAGGAAAGGAAATGGCCATGATAGAGTTGGGTTAGGCTACGTAAGTTCAATACCAACATCTCGTTACGTAATTTCTTACAAGTTCAATACCAACATCTCGCTACGTAATTTAATGAAATAATGATATATTGGAGAAATACAAAGTTTTCATAACTAGTTTACAAAATAACTCACTTTTGCATACTAGAATGATGACTTTAAGGTTTATGAAGAGTGTATTAAGAGGTTCGAAGAGGGAAGGATACTAATCACTAAAAAGGTATTAAGAATATATGTAGGAAAGGATGGTGTGAATGAATAACAAAAATAATCTCTTCCTTACAAGTTGTCCATCAAAGATTAAGTTTGTAGCATGATTATAAATGGTAGAATTATCCAAGTGTTGCTAGTGTGGAGTTAAAAGAGAAGTTGGGACTGTTAACTACAAAACACCTTAAACTATACAATTATAATGGTTAAATGATAGTGAGAAGGTTAAGGTAACAAAGCAAGTTCTAGTTTCTTTCTCAATTAGGTTATACAAAGATGAGGTGTAATGTGATATGAATCTTATACAAGTGGGTCACATTCTCTTAGTGCATCCTTAATAATTTGATAGGAGAGCCATATATGTTGTTCCTTTACTATGAAAAATAATCGATCACCCTTACTCCATTATCACCAAAGTAAGTCTATGAAGTTCAACGCAAGATTTATGAGAGTGAGCAAGAGATATTGAGGGGAAAGAAACGAGATCCTGGTATAATTTAAACACTTTGAGTAAGGAAAAATAAAAGATAATTATGAAGGAAAAATAGTGATTTTAGTAGCAAGAGTGAGGGATGTGAGAGATACATTATTAGCCAAGCATCAAATGCTTTTTCTTATTTATAAAGGATCTTTTTTTTATCTTGATATTGAAACTAATGATTATTTGCCTACTGTTATTGTTTCCTTTTTCAAGAATTGATAATCTCTTTTAAGAAGATATTCCAATTGGATTACCACCTATGAGAGGGACCTACGAAAGGGATAGAACCCCAAATTAATATCATTTTTAGTGCTTAAATTCTAGACTATTTAGTATATGGAAAAAATATAAAAGAGAAAAAAAGATACAAAATTAAGTGGAAGAATTATTAAAGAAAGGTTATGTGAGAGAGAGAGTTTGAGTCCTTATGTTATTTCTATCATGCTAGTGCCAAAGAAGGATAGATCTTAGAAAATGCATGATAATTGTCATGCTGTCAATAGAGTCATTATAAAGTATAAACATCATATCTCTAGGTTAGATGATATGCTTGAAAAGTTAGATAGTGCATGTTTCTTCTCTAAATTGGACTAAAATATAATTACCATCCAATTATGATTAAGGAAGGTAATGAATGAAAAATTGCCTTTAAAACTAAATATAGTTTTTTATACTGGTTAGTAATGTCTTTTAGTTTAACTAATGCACTTAACACTTTCATGAAACTAATGAACCATGTTTTGCATAAGTTTTTTTTGGCAATTTTGTGATTTTATATTTTTATGATATAATAATTATCTATAGTAAGATCACAGATAGGAAATAATATATAAAACAATCTAATAAGGGGAGTAAAGAAGTGATATTTAAACTTATTTAGGTTTGGGTACAATTAAGAAAAGAGAGATTTTTGAACATTCATAAGTCTAATTATCAACCAAGAGGAGATCGATCATTTCAAGTTATAGAAAGACTAAATAATAATGCTTAGAAGATCAACTTTTTTTACTAGAAAAGTAAATATTGAATCAATAAATAAGATTTAAGAGTACGAAAAGGGACATAGAGAAAATTCTCTTACATCACTTAAACATACACTGAAAGAACCTCAATCAAATTGGCACACTTCAAACTATATTACATATGGTTTAGATCCTCCAAGAATTGACTATAATATTAGATCCCTTAGCTATAGAAGCTAGGAGGGGAACCAGGAATAAGAAGCTTTCCTATTTATATCCCTTATATTTCTTCTTTTTAAAAAGTAGCTATGTAACCACCTCAATTATAAAGAGTTGCTATCGTCCAATATCCTCTATAACCTCTTCAACATTAGAATTTGATCAGTGATATTGTTGGAGTTGATTCCTAGGCCCCCTCTTCCTTTATTTCACATGTTGAACCAAGGGAGGTTTTAATTGATGTTTTGATAATAACAAAATATAATTACTATTAAGGTGTTTATTATTTTGATGAAAAGCAATTTTAGAGCATAATGAAGTCATAAACTTAAGAAGATAGTGTACGAAATTAATAAAGAAAAGTTAAAGTTTGTAATTGATGAAAGGAAGATCAAAATAAGAATAAAAGGAGATTAACGCTCATCAAGGTCATTTCATATATTGTATTATTATTTGTAAGCTCATTTTATTAATTTGATGATATGAAAGGCTCACTATGCATAATAATTTCATCTTACTTCGTTGCATGAGTCTTTACATTCATTAAGAGGCATTGAAACTTTTTATTTAAATATAAAAGCCTACTGATCTTTCAAATAATCCTTAGGGAATATTTTGGGAAGTGTTTTAATCATATTTGGATTATACAAATTGTTTTTGAGCATTTAAAGTTTTTAAAATCATTTTTTTTGGGTGATTCGTCTACCTATATGGGTTACTGGTCGACTAATATAAGCTAAAGTTGTTAAATTGGATGTACTAAGAGTTTTTAGTAACATTAGTTAACGTATTGGTCAATCAATATGCCCTATTGTTCAACCAATATATGTGCTGGTTGATCAGTGTTCTAACAACTAGTGAATCTAATGTTGTAAATGCATATTAGTCGACCAGTATGTTATACTAGTCGAGTAGTGCATTATATATAGTCATTGTAATAGCTAGTTTTTGGTTCCAATGGCTATTTCGAGTCCCAAAACACTATAAATAGGTGTTTTATCATAAAGAAAGTTTGGGTATTGTATACACACATTTCAAAGAGTTTTTTAATTATTTGATTTTCATTGATTCACATTTGTGTGAGTTGGCCACTCTAGTGTTATCAAGCGATAAAGTGAGGTATTTTGAGTTGTAATAGTTGGTTAAGGCAATATTTTATTGTATTTGGGAGTAATAAAAGTGAGATTGAGGTCCGCTTCACTTTAGAAGAAAATTGTAAGAAAGGTTCCCCTTTACCGAGAAAAAATGTACAAAGATTAATTTTCAACTTGAAGGAAGAATTATAACGAAATTCCAAGAAATGTCTTGGGAGTGTACGTAAGCAAGAGTTATTTACCAAACCACTATAAATCAATTTGCATTCTCTTTTCCTTATTCTATTTAAATTATTTATCATTTATTTGATTAAGTTATATTAAGCAATAACCTCATCCCTATATACTTTGATTATTATTAAGTGATCACATTGGTTAGAAAATTTACTAAATTTTATAAACACCCAATTCACCCCCCTCCTAGGTTTCATTAGGGACTAACAATACAAATTTCAAACCATTTCACTTTTGCAAGACCATTATCCCCATTTGAGTGACTATAAAAAGCTTATCATTATTGTTTCTATGGATTTGATAAGCCCCTTTAAAAGAAAGATGTAAGAGCTCCAATAAATATACAAGGAATTAATAACAATAAAGGGAAATCATTTATCAAAGTGAAGTCTTCTAGTGGTGATTGGAAGCCCTAAGTATAACATTGGAGGAAGTTTACATGCCATTCTAGTTAACCTTGCAAAACTAGAATCTAAATAGGCTACATGAGATGAGAGAAAAAAGTGAATCATATTAAAAATAACCTCCAAGCTAGACATAGCTTTGAATTGATGCATTATTTTCATCAAAGTTTTCATAAATTTTAGATGAGCTTTATAAAACATTACTAGTTCATTAGTAAATTAGAGATTTGTAAGAGCAATTCTCCTACATTTTGAATGATATTTTTACCATTAATCCTTTCTAAAATTTTTCTTCATTAGAAGAGTGAACCCTTCTTTACAAAAGATAAGAAGATAAGGGGATAAGGGGTCCCCTTGTCTTATACCTTGAGCCCTTTGAATATACATGAAGGAACTCCTTTTATGAAGACACAAGTGGAGATAATGAAAGCCTTGATCTAACCAATGGATACATTAAGGAATTCAAACACTTCTAGCAATTGGAGCAAGAATTCCCAGTTTACATTATCAAAAGCCTTATTGAAATCAACTTTGATAGTATAGCTAGGTAGGGAGTTACTTCTTGAGTAACCCATAAAAAGATACTACACAATTAGAATATTATCCCCAATATGTCTAGTATGTATAAAAGCTCCTTTATTATCACTGAGTAAGGAATTGAGAACTAGCTTCAATCTGTTTACAAGGATTTTGGCTAAAATTTGAACAAGTTATGAGTCTAAAGTCACCAAAATAATAGGGGTTTAAGGATTTAGGAACCAAACAATGAAAATTTTTATTGATTTCTATAAGAAAGACACCTTTGGAAAAGAATTCATGTATGGCTTATTTCACTATTAAACCGATCTCAGTCCAAGTTTGATGGATAAAGACTCGTTTAATCCATCAGGGTTAGGAGCTTTCATCCCATTTAACTGGAAAATAATAGCTTCAATGTCACTATCTTCAATAGGTTTGATGTGACTATCCACCACCTAAAGAGGAATTCTCTTAGTAATAAAAAAGTCTCAAGTTATCAACTGAAGAGGATGTCCCATAATTTGAACCCAAGAGATTCTTAAAAACCTTAACAACTTCCTAAATAATCAGTTGTTGATCTTGAAACACCCCTCCACTATTAGTAAAGATAAAATATATTTTGTTGGAGTTTCTTCTTACTAATATGGAGTTGAAAAAGAATTTGGAGCATTTATCACCATCCCTTAACTACTCTTCTCCCAAATGATGGAATAATATTACATTCCATTAATAAACCCCCAACCCAAACATAACCTAAATTTACCTACAATCTTGTAACATCTAACTTTGATATTAGATCAAATCTTCAAATAAGCATAACTTATGTCATTTATGCAATAAGGCCATAGCCTTGTTTTTTATTTATTAAATATAGAATATAACACATTGAACCTATTTAAAATTTGAATATTCTTTTATGTAGCTTCTATATGCACAAATGATTATTAAACACCTAACATAAACAAGAAGATTTGTTGTATGTCTTATTTAAGTTATTTATAGAGAAAACATATTGAATCAAAGATCTCTCAAATGCAGTATAACTTGGTGCATATTGCTATTGGAGACCTAAATAGAAATTGTTTCAGGCAGTGAATATGGAAATAGAACAAAAGAACAGATGGAGAAAAAACAATTCATTCCAAATGAAATAGTTTTCATAATATAATAGAGCTGTCGGAGCAACATGACTCATCATCTATTTTAATAATAATAAAGGAAGTTATTTTTGAAAGTTTTTCTAAAAATTGTAGGTGTTGCATTATATTTGTTTCTTCAAGGAAGAAATTATGATTAGTAGAGAATTGTAGATAAGACAATATAATAGATTTTAGAATGTAACTATATTAAGGATTATTTATGATTCTCCATTGTAAATATTTCAGAGCTCATTTTTAATGCCAATGTCTATTGTTAAAATGTAAAGAAAGATTTTATTTTAGAAGTTATTTCATTATAATTAATTCATTCTTAAGTTAGCTAATTCGTGAGTTGAACCTCATAGTAATATGGATGAGTTTTAATGTAAATTTAAACTGTTTATTTCAAGTTATTGGCAAATGGTTGATGTAAATTATATCAAAAGTTCCTTTTCAAGTATTTGAAAGTGAGTTGTCATTGTAACATGATGAATTAAACTCTTATGATAACAATTTATATATATTATATTAAATATTTTATTTTTATTTTAAATGATTATGATAAATAAATGAATTTAAGAATAAAACTTGATAATGTTAAGAATTGATTTGGTATATAATTTTATTTTCAATTTTTATTACAAATCTAACCAAACATGTTTAATTAAAAAATAGAAACTAAAAACATGAAACATGAAACAAAAAAAAGCATGTTTAAGGCTTTTGTTTAACTTCATATAAATGATAAATTGTGCCTCTAAGACCTTTAAATTGACCAAAGGTTGAGTTTCACAAAATTTGTGTTTCTTGCCAAGGGTATTGAATTATGAAATATACGAGCATATTTTCTATTTTGTTATGATCTATTATAAGCTAGTCAATTTTAGATTAATGATCTATATGGTACTTAGGATACTCATTAATCTTATCACCATCTCCATCAATGTAATATTTCCAGTAAAATTTTCATTCCTAACAAATAAAAATAATAATAAAAAATATGTTAAATTAATAAGATTAGAGATATAACTATGAACGTAAAAGTACTTAGAGCCACAAAATCTAGATTGTATCTTTTAGGTAACTGATTCATATACACAAATACCACTACTTAATAAGTGTAAATATCATGAATGTTTAAAAAATACCTCCACTATATATAAAAATACCTCAAAAAATACCTCCACTATATATAAAAATACCACAACTATACACAAAAAGAACCATACAGCTATATAAAAAAGATACCAAAATGTTATATAAAAGATACCATGATGACATTCAAATTAGTTTATTTAAACATAATTCCATTATTGGTTGTGGAATTCTTATAGATGGTTTACATAAATTAAAACTTGATGTTAGTTTTTCCAAATCCTTATTTTTTGTTTATTATACCATTGGAACTAAACATAGCATAATGAATAATAATTTAGCTTGCTTGTGATATAAACATTAAGGTCATATATCTAAATAATGAGTAGAAAGATTAATAAAGAATGAAATTCTTCCAAAATTAGATTTTACCAATCTTGATATATGTGTGGATTGCATTAAGGGAAAACAAACCAAACATAGTAAGAAAGGAGCCACAAGAAGTACTTAACTTCAAGAAATTATACATATCAATATATGTGGACCTTTTGACACTCCTTTTAATGGAAAAAAAGTGTTTATCACCTTTACGGATGATTTTTCACGTATGAATATGTCTATATGCTTAATGAAAAATCTCAAGCTGTGAATACCCTTGAAGTGTTTGTAAATAAGGTTGGAAGGTAACTAGATTAAAAAAAATGGTAAGTTATGATAGAGGTGGAGAATATTATGAAAAATATGATGAATTAAGACAATATCTATGTCCATTTGCAAAGTCTCTTGAGAAATATTGTAACATTCCATTTCCATACAAAGGGTTGAATTATAGAAACGGGCACACGAGAGATCAATCGGAGAAATTGGGAAAACACATCCCATGCTCATGCATTTGTGAACACTGATTTTTGCACATGGAAAATAGCTGGACATGCATTCATGACATTTTCCCGGTATAATCGTGAATAAATGTGAATTTTGAAAAATAGGCTTTGTGTGTGTAAAAATTGGATTGGAGAGAGTTATTGGGGGTTTTCCAATTTTTAGAGAATTATAGAAATTTTCTGGGAATTTTTCGGAGTCATTTCCGGACCCAGAAAACTGCCAAGCGGCAGAATAAGGGTTTCCCGGTAGAGAAAATGACTGTCCAATGGCACTGGAAACTTAGGCATATGAAATTAAGAATTTGTGAATTGAGCCATTGGAATTTTGGAGAGAAATTCGAATTGAAATTGGGAAGAAAATTAAGTGAGCCAATGAGAGTGTGACATGTGGCAAGTGACACATGTTACTTGCCTACATATCCACCACCTAATTATTCTTTAATAACTCATCAATTAAGTGAGTCTTTCACGACTCTTACTAGTAGCTTCTTCTTTCCTTCCTTTTATTAAAGTGTTGAATATGTTCTTTGAAGGAGAATGTGCTCTCTCATCCGAAGTTGTGCTCCTTTGGTCTTTCTTTAAGATTTGATCGCTTCTTCTCCATTCTTCCACTCATCTACACCTTGTTCTCTCTTCTTTGAGTCACTATACAACCTAAACCTCATACCCTCACCCCATCAAGATGGTGATGCCGTGTATCTGAGAGGGAGGAAAGTTAGAGAAAATTGTGAAGATTGAAAGATTGGAGAATTAAGAGCTTAATTGGTAAGAATGGTGTTTTTATGCTCTTAATTACTAGCTACATGCATAAATTGTGGTATGACATGAATGAATTGCATGAACTTGTGTCTTGATTGAATTGGGTGTGTTATG
>JAOTAY010000006.1:21269834-21282697 GCA_025629805.1 Erythroxylum baracoense | reverse complement strand
ATTAAGCAGGCGTATGATTTTTTAAACTTTGCATTTAAGAAAAACTAAATTTAAAGTCAATAAAATTAAGCATTTACGTGAACAAAGAATGCAAATGGACAACGTTGGAGAACTCTGCAAGTATGATCATGATCACCCATATTGTCTTGTAGTTCCTCGTTGCTACTCCATGATAATCCCTTAAACAAAACCATCCAACCAAATTAATCTATCGCACAAGAATTGACTTATTAACAGAGAAGAAAACACAAACTTATAATGCGAAAATTTAAAAGTTAAGAAGAGAGAAAGAATTACACTATCGATTTATACTGGTTCGACTTATAACAAAACTTACGTTCAATCCTTAAGTATTCAACTTGAATATTTTACTATAAAATTCAAGTAGTAGATTTTTACGAGATTCTCTAAGTTCACAAGTATATATTTTTCAAGATTCTTTAACCTTCCACATTCATAGTGTTTAACAAAATTCTACAAACTCTCAACAAGAAATATATAAATAATTTAACAGTCTCCCTCAACCAGTGGGGGTTGCCCGAGGTGGCAAGTGGGGGCTACTGCCACCCTTGAAATCCTAGTGGTGCATGACAAAAAATGTGTTGTGGTTTGGGGTCTTGTGGTGCATGACAAAAAATGGGGTCATTTAAAAATTTTCTTTTGGTTCACCCCCTCCTTAAAAATTAATCGAGCTTCGCCACTACTCTCAATAGAGTGATTTCACTTTCTAGGGTGCAAAGAGTTCGCCACTACTTTCAATCGAGTGATTTCACTTTCTAAAATGCAAAGAGTTTGATATGACTTTAAAGAATATGAAGTCCTATCCAGACTAAAATACTAATTAACTTTCAATATCTCATATTAATTTTAGCTATAAATAAAACACAACTCTTAACAATACAAGGAAACAAGATTTTCTCATCAATCTCTACATCCTAACAATCTCCTACTTGGACACTGATGCTCAAACCAAGAGACCAACATCTTGCCAATACACCTTGAACAACTTTCGAGCACTTAAACCATGGATGCCAACTAAGGTCTTGTATAACTTTAGTTTTCTAATATCAACACATTTGTTGAGCACGTCTACTTTGTACCTAAAATCTTCTCTAAACATAATACTCCCTCTTCAAGTGAAGTGATACCTACGTTGTATACATTTAGTTTTGGAATGAAACATTGGATTCTTCACAAGTTGTAAAAGCACTCTGACTATCACTGAACAACATGTTGTCATATTGCTTCTTAGCTGTCTCCTCCGAAATTTTTTTCAACTAAACCATCTCCTTGCTAGCTTCAAATATAGCCACATACTCTACCTCTATAGTAGACATGGAGATACACTTCTGGAGTTTAGACTTCCAACTTACAACTGAACCATTTATATTGCAGATACATCCCAAAGTACTTTTATTAATGTTGAAATCCTCACTAAAATTAGCATCAATGATTGGCAAAGGCATACTTAATTGCCTCAATAGCCATTTTACAGCTTCCTAATGCACTTTTCGTAGATTTGACATAAACCTGGTCACAACTTCCACAAACATACGGTACCGTTTTTATGAGACAGTAGCACAACTCTCCAACGCTGCGTATGGTTACTATCTCTCATATGCGGAGGTGAAATGAAACAAAAATTTAGAGACAAAACAGAACAAAATTAGAGACAGTAAGGTATTTGGTTGTGATGGACAAAACAAAAAAAACTGTATTCGTCTCGAGGACAGAAATGTGTTTGATTGTAGTTGACAGAACATAAAAACAGTGTCAATGACCAAAGTACCCCTGCAATATGATATGATTAAAAATATGTAATTCATTGGTTATTTTAAATATCAATATCATTGTTCTTTAAATGTTTATAATAATTAATTAAAATATAATTCATTCATTAATTAAAATATTTTAATTAAGTAATTAATTAAAATATAATTAATTAAAATATAACTAACTAATATAATTATTCATTAATTAAAATATTGTAACTAATTAATTAATAATATAATTAAAATATAATTAATTACAATATAATTAATTAAAATATTATTATTAATTAATTACATTATAATTAATTAAATATAATTATTCATTGATTAAAATATTGTAATTAATTAATTAATTATATAATTAAAAAATAATTAATTACAATATAATTGATTAAAATATCATTATTAATTAATTACATTATAATTAATTAAATATAATTAATTAAAATATAATTATTCATTAATTAAAATATTATAATTAATTAATTATAATTACTTAAAATATTATTAATAATTAATTAACTATAATATAATTAAATAAAACATAATTCATTCATTAATTAAAATGTTGTAATTAATTAAATAAATAAATTAAATTATAATTAATCAATATATAATTAATTATAATTAAATTAATTATATTTTAATTGATTTTATTGTTTTGGGGGGAGAGGGGTATTTTTGGAAGTTGGTATTCTGTTTTGTTTCTCTCACGGGAATAAGATTTTTTGTCCTTCGGTTTTGAAAGGAACAAAAAATTTATGTTTCTGTCATCTGAAGATATAAAAAAAATAAGTGGAGACAGTAAGCAAACATTGCGAGGCACAGGATTTTTTTGTTTTGTCATCCACTGATGGAGACACTAACCAAACGAAGGGTAAAAGATCAATCAAATATCAATGACAAGAAAGAACTCTTCATCTTACACTGGCAAAACAATATAAGAATAAAAAACTTAATGATGAAAAAAATACCAAGATTTATGTGAAAAGTCTTGCAATGTAGAGGAAAAAATCACAGGATAAGCTGACCAACAAATCCACTAAACTTAATAAGGATTTACAGAAAGTTGATCACTCACCCCACAACAATAAATTGTCTCATAAAGTTTCAGGATTGAAACCAAAGTTGATATCACAATTAACAAACATTCAAACCAATCCTAAAAAGCATCAAACACGGATGAGAATATAACAAAATTTGCCCTCTCTATGTTTTCCTTTCTTTTGGACGTTTTGATTGGGCCCTCTCCAAAAACTTAGCATATTTTTCTCTTTTATATTACAAAATAGGTTTTTTTGCACCATCATGTAAGTGATCATGTATCTTCAGTATCGCCTCACTCGTAGTTGTACATGGCTACAGAGAATTACACGGTCTCCACACATAGCCGAGTATCTTCACACGATCGTGTACACGACTGTGTATGTCTTCAATTTTCACACATTCCTTCACATATTTCCAGAGACGTACGTGGTTGATCCACACAACTGTGTAAGTCAAGACACGGGCGTATAGCACCCTACACGACCATATATCTCCTCAGAAGAGCTTTATCCATCTTGTCTTCACTTGTTCATCATTCCCATAAACTATAAGGGCATCTACAATTACTGAAAGTCTAAAAAATAGGGTTGAATACTCAACAATCTCCCCCTCTAGCCTAAATATAGGGAAGACACATTATTCTCCATCATCTACTTGAGATATATCTTGGCAAGCTTACTACATAGCTCATGCTTGTTTCCAGAAATCGCTTTAGTCAGCATATAAGCACCATTCAAATCTGTATGAACCATCTTCAAAATTAATTGTTGCTCTTCTATCACATACCTCAACTAATGCTATATGACGTCTATATGCTTTGTATGGGAATCATACATAGTATTTTTGCTAAAGACAATAGCACTTTGACTATCATAAAATACTACATTGTCTTCTTATTTCATATCTAACTCTTGAAAGAACCTTTTTAGTCCAAACATCTCCTTATAAGCTTTTACTGCAGATACATATTCTAATTTAGTTGTATATAAAGGCACACACTTTTGTGGCATGGATTGCTATGAGATGGCTCCCTTTGCAAACTTGAACAGAAAACATGAAGTGGATTTTCTTCCGTCAAGATCTCTAGCCATATTTGCATTTGTAAAACCTTCTAGAGTTGGCTAATCATCACTAAAACACAAACTCCTGCCTCTCAAGTATCTCATAATCTATTTCATTGCTTCCCAATGGACCTTCCCTATATTTGATAAGAATTTGCTCACTATCTCATTAGCTTAAGCAATATCTGGCCTTATGTACATCATTGCATACATCAAAGACCCTACTGCTGATAAGTATGGAATATAGGACATACCATATTTCTCCTTTTCTGTTAAGGGACATGCTCTTTTACACAACTTAAAGTGAGATGCCAGTGGCGTGTTAACTGGCTTAGCATACTGGCATGCTTTATATTGAACCTTTTTAGCACTTGTTTAATATATCTCTCCTAAGACAACAAAAATCTCCTATTCTTCTTATCCTGAGTTATCTTTATACCTAAAATCTGCTTTACATGTCCCAAATCTTTTATATCAAAGTATTTAGTCAAATCCTCCTTCAACTTTTGAATTCTACCAATTTTCTAACTCACAATTAGCATATCATCAATATAAAGAAGAAGAATGATGAGGTTCTCACCTAATAATATCTTGAAATACACACAAGCATCGACATAAGTTCATTTTAAACCGTGATCCATCATAAAAGAGTCAAACTTCCAATACCACTGTCTTAGAGCTTGTTTTAAGCCATATAGAATTTTCTTAAACTTGCAGACCGAAGTTTCCTTAACTTTAGCTTTGAAACCTTCTGACTGCTCTATGTATATCTCCTTTTACAAATCTCCATGCAAAAAGGTTATTTTAAGATCTAGTTGTTTGAGTTCAAGATCCAAACAGGCAGTTAAACCCAAAACTATTTAGATTGAGGTTATCTTGACTATTTGTGAAAAGATTTCATCAAAATCTATACCTTTCTTTTAACTGAATCCTTTCACTACTAGCCTTGCATTATGCTTTACCAGTAAGTTGCCATCTCTTTTTATCTTGAGCACCCACTTATTCTTTAATGCCTTTTTACCTTTTAGAAGCTTTATAAGCTCGCATGTATTATTTTTCTTCAGAGAATCCATCTCATGCTTTATAGCTGCGAGCCAGAGATCTTTGTCTTCATAAAATGCAACCTCTTACACATATCAAGCTACTCCTTAGCAGTAAGTAATAGGTATTCAAAACTTGGATATTTTTTCGAAGGCCTTTCTCCCTTGTCTACCTTCAAAGCTTTGTTTCATCAACTGTTGAATCCAATTGGTCCCCTGCTTATTATCTGTAATGGATTCATTTTCAACATTGGCTAGATGGGGTTCATATAATACATCATTATAAAATTGTATCTGATCACCAACAATGTGTGTTAGGTCACACTCTTCATCTTCTTTACCTGTAGATTGCTGAATAATTGAAGAATTTGTGAAGAGTTAATAATGCCACATGATGAGCTGTAGTGAGATGACTTATCTCCTCTTAGAAGATTAGCACCTCTCTCGTGGTCTTAGAATACCACATCCCTACTCCTGACTTCCTTTTACTTCTCTAAGTCATAAAATCTTAAGTTAAACTAATCACCACCATATCCAACAAAGATGAAAGGTATCGACTTTAAGTCAAGCTTATTTCTTTGATCATTGGGTACGTGTCTGAATACCTTGCAACTAAAAACTCTCAATGATGATATGTGGGATCTTTTCCAATCCATATTCTCTTGAAAATCTCAAAATCAAATAGAACTGAGGGAGCTTTATCAATCAAGCATATTGTAGTTCAAATTGCTTCTCCCCAAAATATCTCTGGCAGTATAGACATTCTAAGTATGCAACTAACCTTCCCTATAATCATTCTATTCATCCTCTTGATAACCCTATTATGCTATAGAGTCCCTAGTTCGATTTTTTCATGTATAATGTCATGCGATGTATAGTATTCCTCAAACACTTTAGAAGTATACTCCCTTTTATTATTTGTTCATAGCCATTAGCTTATTCTCAGCTTCCTTTTCTACCATAACATGAAACTTCTAGAAAGTTTTAAATACTTGACTTTTAGATGTCAATATACATACCCATACCTTCCTTGAAGCATCATTAATAAATGTAATAAAATATCTGTTACTGCCTAGTGACTCTTCCTCAATAGGGCCACATACATCTAAATATACCAACTCTAATATCTCTGACTTCCTTCTAGATCTTCTCTTAAAATAGACTTTGTGCTACTTTCCAATAAAACAATGATAGTAAAGATTAAGCAGTTGTGAGTTCTTAACTAGGATAAGGGATTTGTCAGTCAGTAACTTAAATTCTTTCTTACTCATATGTCCGAATCATCAATGCCATAGGATTCGGTGAAGTTTTGCCTTCGACTGGGTATAGTTCTCCATTACCACACACGTTTAAGTTTATCTTGTATAATAAGCTACATAAATCTCGTCAAGAAACTATCATTGTGCCTTTAGACAATTTCCACATTCTATCCTAAAAGTGTGCTAAAATCCTTCTTTATATAAAATATTAGTCAATAATAAATTTAGCCTTAAATTGGGAATATGTTGTAAATCTTTCAAGGTCAGTAAGATTCTAATGTTTGTTTGAACTTGGATATTAATCATACCTACTATCTTGGCAAAATTTTAGTTTCCTATCTTTACACTCCCAAAATTTCCGCTCTTGTAGTTTGAGAAGCACTTCAACTTTGGAAAACAATGATAAGATGTTCCTGTGTCAGCCAACCATTCAAAATTAAAATTACTGACATGGAAGCATTCACTAGTTGCACAAAGTAGGGACACCTCATCATCTGTGCTTGAAATTGCTGTTATTGTATTTTTATCATAACCATCATTCTAATGATCCTACTTTTTTACCCATCTTCCACTAATAACAAAACCTTTTAACGTGTCCTAGCTTATCGCAATAGTGGCATGTGATAAATGAATATTTGACAATATTTTTACACCCATATTTGATGTATTTTGCTTGGTATTTTATACTTTTGTTGTATATTTGGTACTTAATTTCCTTTAAGTGTGTTTATAAGGTATAATTGTCTTCATGGACTTCAAAGAGAAGAATTCAGACGAAAACATTGCATAAAATGAAGAATTAATGCACAAAAGGGATGCACAACTGTGCATTAGTCCATGCATTTCTCCTAGATCATGCAACATCATGATTTTAAATGTTTTTGAAGATACACTGTCTAATACATGGTCGTATAACAAACCATGTAAGTCCTAAAAATCCTAAATTTTAATATAAAAGGACATGTTCAGCCTCAAATGAAGGGAGGAGACTTTTAGAGATGATTCCAGATGCAGAGAATGTCCAGAAAGGACGATATTGTTCCAAGAACAAGGAAACACAAAGAAATCATCGAAAGCTCCAACAAAATACAAGATCAAACCTTTACCTTGTAAAAACATTCGATAGAAGAAAAAGGGAGATATAGAATTATAAACTATTTGTTTTTCTTCCAATATATATTTGATTTTGTTTTCTATTATATGTAGCTAAACTTCTTTAGGGTCTAGGATAGATGAACCCTAATTTGTGCAATAATATGTTTCAATTTTTTATTTAATACAATTGTTTTGATTGATCTATTGTGATTCGACTACGTGCTTAATATATGTCCTAATAGACCCGGGAATATTAGATCATAATCTGATTTCATACGTAGAGATTAAGAAATCCTATGTTGGAATATATCTATCATAATTGAAAGGACCCTAAATATAGGATGACATAAATCTTTCAGATTAAGGTCAAACCTAATTAAGGGTTTCACAAATCAATATAGCAATCCTATAAACTTTAAACTAAGTAATTTCGTTGAAAATCTTAGGATTAGTTGTTAGTAGACTCAAGGTTAGCTATTGGCATACCATAGGAATCTCTATAGTCCAATAAATCAATAAAATAATTGCATAATAGAAGATCAATTAATTAAGGGTTTTTAGGGAGATTCGAAACCTAGATACTAATTTTCGATATCGATAGTTTTTTAAGTGATTCCTTACTTTTGTGTTCAATGTTGCTGCCCATTTCATTCTAATTGTTTAAGTTTTTATTTTCTTTATTAAAATCAAAAATTTATTCGTAGGCTACATAATAGGAAAAAGATAATTACTAGTACTTACTGTCGTTGTGGGATCGACCAATACTTCCTGGTACTAGCTTTAGCTACGTCGTGCACTTGCGGTTGTTATAATATTATTGACTTTTCATGACCTTAAAGACCCCTACTCTTGTTCCTTTCCTTGCTTTTTTTCATGAAAGTCCATAGGTTGTCAACTCCAACTCCTTTCTTCTAATTTCTTGATCAAACATACTCTCTTTGCTTACATCCAAAGAGAGCATGAGGAGTTGCTAATCATCACCATCTCCTAGCTATCCGATAACGATCTCAATAGGAATAAGGCTTAAAGATCATCAACAAGAATAATCTTCATTGTAATAAGCTTGTTGATTATGTCCTAGAAATCACTTAGAGGCTCCAACACTAATTTTCCAGCTTTTAACTTTTGGTTCACAAGCCTATTAATCAAAGAAGCCGTGTTATGAGTAGCCTTCCTTTCAAACAAACCTTCAAGCTTCTTTCATAACTTAAAAGGATCCATTTCTTAAGACATATGGTTAAATATGTCGATATCAATCTACTGTCTAATAGTGCCTAGAGTTTTCTACTTCATCTTTTCCATTCTCTATCCGACGTCTTTTTAGGTTTTGAAGGAACATCATCCTTCATACCTTTGTCCACATTAATAGGATCAAAAAGATCTTTGCAATACAGAAGGTCCTTCATCACAGGCCTCCAAATTGAGTAATTTGATGGTGTCAACTTGACTATATAGTTGTTTCCACCTTTTGTTATGATGGATCTAATACCACTTTTTAAGATACATTAACACAATTATCTAAAAGATCAACCAAATATCAATTACAAGAAAGAACTCTTCAATTGGCACTAGCAAAACAATATGGGAATAAGAAACTTAATGATGAAACAAATACCAAGATTTACGTGAAAAACCCTTTGGTGTATAGGGAAAAACTATGGAACAAATCGACAAGCAAATCCACTAAACTCAATAAGGATTTACAAAAAGTTAATCACTCACCCTATAACAAGTTGTCTCACAAAGTTTCAAGATTGAAACCAAAGTTAATATCACAATCAACAAACAATCAAACAAATCCCATAAACAATCAAACAAGGATGACAATACAAAAATATTTGCCCTCTCTATTTTTCCTCACCTTTGGACATTATGGTTGCATTTTCTCCAAAACTTATGTATTTTTCTCTTTTATATCATGAAATAGGTTTCCTCACATTATACATGGACTGTGAATCTTCAGCTTCACCTCACTTGTAGTTGTACACAATTACAAAAAGTTACACATTCTCCACACGTGACTATGTATCTTCATATATGCATGTACACGACCCTTTATGTCTTCACTCTTCACACATTACATGGTTGATCCATATAATCGTATAAGTCAAGACATGAGTGTGTAGCACTCTACATGGCTGCGTATCTCTTTATAAGAGCTTTATCCATCTTGTCTTCACTTATTCATCATTCCCATGAACTATAAAAACATCTACAATCACTGAAAGTCTTAAAAAGAGGGCTGGATACTTAACACCTTTGACATTTATTCGCTCTCCTCTATAGTTTTAAGCAACTGCTCTTTGGACAATTTGAGATGACTTATTAACAGAGTGTTGCTAGGCTTGGCATCGTCATGGAGAAATCTACTTAATACCTTCTCAATATATTGCTCCTAAGATAACTTCAATACTCCAACTAAACTGTCTCTAAAAATTTTCATGCCAAATATCTGCTTTGCCACATCCAAATCCTTTATCTTAAATCTTTTAGACAACTTCCTATTTAAATTATCAATCTTTTTCATGTTATAACCTATAATCAACATGTTGTCTACGTACATAAGTAAAATAATATAACCATCATTAAACTTCTTTAAAGTAGCAACAGTGATCCATGTCACTGCTTTTAAATCTACTACTACAAATGAAGACTTCAAACTTTTTATACCACTATTGCAAAGCTTGTTTCAACCTGTATAAACTCTTATTCATCTTACACACCAAATGTTCCTTTCCTAAAACCACATAGCCCTCTGGTTGTTGTATTTATATATCCTCCTTCAAGTCACCATGTAAAAACATCATTTTCATATCTATTTGCTTTAAATGAATATCTTCTGCTATAGTAATATTCAACAAAATTCTAATAGTGGTTAGCTTTACAATAATATAAAATATCTCAGTATAATTAGATCTTTTTCTAAGAATACCTATTAAACACTAATCTTTCCTTAAATCTCATGCTACTGTCTAGTTATATTTTAATTCTATAAACCAAGTTATTGAGTAGTACTTTCTTTCCCACAGGTAATTCAACTAATTTTCAAATGTTATTCTTTTCTAGGGAGCTTATATCCTCATCCATAGCTTGCTCCCACGTAATAGAATTTCAAATGTTATATTGTCTCAATATTTTTCTACTTTTATCATCCCAAAATCAATACCTAAACTCATCATAACCATATCCAATGTAAAAATATTCCATAACCTTATGATCAAGTTTATTCGACAACCTTATGATCAAGTTTATCTCCCTTATGAGAGACAACATGCATGTAAGCCAAAGAGCTAAAAGTTCTCGAGTGAAAGATTTATCTCTTTTCCCTATGACAACTTTTTTGGAATCTTGAAACCTAAAAAACATAACAACCCTCTATTTATCAAGTACGTTGGTGTACTAATTGCGTTTGCCTAGAATATTTTTGGTAACCCTGGATGGACTCTCGTACTCTTCACTCACTCATTCAACGTTCAATTCATCATTTTAACTAACCAATTATGTCTAGCCTTTTCAAGAACTATAATAGTCAATCTAATCCCACTATTAACATGAAATTTGTTAAATTTTGTGTTGTCATATTCCCATCCACTGTTAAACCTTACGTTTTTGATCTTCTTCCTAGTATGATTTACAACCTTAGCCTTCCACCTCTTAAAAATGTTTCATAAATTAGATTCATTTTTCATAAATAAACTCACTCCTTCCTATTGTGGTCATCAATGAAGGTGGCATAATATCTTAAGCCCCCAAGAGATGTAATGGATGAAGGTCCCAACACGTCTGTGTGTACTTGCTCTAACTTCTTTGCCTTTACACTTTTGCCATTCTTTGAGAAACTGAATTTCTTTTGCTCTCAGTAAACACAATTCTCATAAAAATTTTGATTTTACAACCATAAGAGCCCCTTTCAATATAATATAAAAATATAATCCTACCCAACCCAAAAATATAATCCTATCCAGCCTACAATAAAATACAGTAACATAATTATACCTAGACTAGGATACTAATTAAATTTTCATATTTTATCTTTTTTATTATAAATAAAATACAACTCCTAATAATACTAAGAAACTAAATATTCCCATAGGTTCCACATCCCAACACTAATTTGGCTTTTCCTTTGCTATTAATTTATGAAATTTCATTCATATGGCTTTTAGAACTTAGTATGGTTTTTGGAGATGTAATTGAAAATAATGGTAGCCTAGTATGCACGTTAAGGTTCTGTTTGATTAGAGGTTTAGTAATGGAACGGAACGAGCCGTCATACACTTCCATCGTTTGGTTGAGGTTTTTATAATGGAATTGAACGAAATGGGATGATAGTGGAGGGTTTCATGTTACGTTCTATTCCATCCTAAACAGTAAAAATAAGAAACCTCCAATTTAGGAGGTTTAGGATAAAACGTAAACTAATAAATACATACTATCTAATATCCCCTCAATAATTTTTCTTAATACCAATTATTTCTTCTAATCCTAACCCTCTTGTATATAATTAGTATTATTTTTATATTAATTCTCCTTACCCTAATAATAATATTTAAAAAAATTTATTTTATTATTAATTATATATAAATTTTTATTAATAAAAATAGAAAATATAAAAATTATTCTTTAATTGTTTGTATATATTTCTATATAAATAAAAATATAAATAAATATTTTTAAATATAAATCACATATAGTAGAATAAAATTTATTAAATAATTAATAATAATAATTGTATATAATTAATAATAAAATAATAAAACTTGTATTAAAATTTTTATGATTTTAAATTGGAAAATATATAAAAAATATTTGTCACGATTGTGCGTGACTTTTTAATTGGACATGATTCCTGTTTTAAAATCATAGCGTTAAACTTCTTATAACAACCATTTTAATATCAGGGGTATAATAGTCATTTATTATATATTACATTCCATTTCATCCATATTCCAAATAATATTTCACTACGTTATATTGTGAACCATTTCATCCCTCCCAATAACTTTTCACTTTATTACATTTTATTCTAATATAAACTGTTATCTTTTGTTTCGTTCGTTTCGTTAATTAACATCCAACCAAACAAGCCGTAAGTCTTTGTAGTTGAATCGCTTGCTGCAGTGTTTGGAATAATGCAATCAACATGGGCCTGCCAAGTGTCAGATAAGAAATACCTTCTACATCAGCCTAAAAAGAGTAGAGGATATATATGTATATATAGACGACTAGAAATAAAAATACCTTGTAACCATCCCATTGCATGTGCAGTTCGATGCTCAAATCTCGTTTATGTCGCAATTTTCTCCAACCCTTTGTATCTACATTAGTAACAGTTAGTTCAGGAAACTGTTAAAGATACAATACGTTAACAAATAATGAAAACCAATAGTACGATCCTACTGGAACAAGTATAAGTTTACGCTAGTCATATTAGTTAAAAAGTTTGAAAGTATCATGGCAATTCAAAGTCTTACCGGAAACATATATTGGAAAAAGAAAGTGAAGTCTCATGAAATATAAAACAAAGTATTTTATATCCAAACCTTCTTATTAATCCAACTGATAAATTCTTTAAATACATACAATAAG
>JAOTAY010000006.1:21233918-21260129 GCA_025629805.1 Erythroxylum baracoense | reverse complement strand
TATTCATGGCATATCCACTAATCATCGTAGTCCAAGCAATCACATTCCTCTTTGGCATCTCATCAAAAATCATTCTACCTTCAGTCAACAATAAAAAACATCACAGTCCAAGAAACCACATTCTTTTCAGGCATTTTCCAAAACAACTCCGCTTCCTTTATCATCCCACCTTCAACATAACCCCTAATCATGGGAGTCCACAAAACTACATTTCTCTGAGACATTCTTTCAAACACTTTTCTTGCTTCATAAACCATTCCATTTTTAACATACCTAGCTATACACAGAAAGCAAAGAAAATAATACAATTAAACGAACGTTAAAAGCTATAAATTGAAGTGAATAAATTGCCTCACAGTTAGAAAGTTCCTTCTCCTTAGTAGCCGCCGACCTCCTAAGTTTTGCTGCTAGAGCAAATGTTGACGGCCTAGGAAAGCAAATTATTTAATTAACTAGCTAGTGAAACTTCTAGAAATAAAAGATATGGAACTTCAGCACTCCTGGTTAGAGGAAACTCCTCCATATTACTCGTAACAAGGAAACGAAAGAGCAACCCCTCAAATCATAAGCACTTAAAAAAATTCATTCCACAACATCTAATCTATTCAAAGAAAGAGCAGGTTCCGAGAACCAGATCTTTATGATTTTGAAGGTAGCATTCAATCTTCGTAGCAATCAGAATTCCAGAATACAGAAAAATGGAAATTAATTTGTTTTTAGTTTAAGAAAAACGCAAATACCTTCTTAAGATCTTCGAGCCATCTGGTGAGGAACTGGAAAGAAACGACGACGAAGAAAACCCGAGGAGCCGCAAGGGACCTTCTAGATGCTTCAAGGTTTGCTTCTTCTTCGCCAATCATTTTGCTAATTTTTCTTCCCTAGACTCACAGTCGAATTCAATAAAAATCTTCTGATTTTAGTTTTCGAGTTTCTAGTTGAGGGGAATATGAGAGACGATTGTTCTGGTGGAAGGAGAGGGATTCAGTTGTCCAGAAGATTTTTACCTATTCCGGATGTGCGTGGAATAGGTAAAGACAAGGTTAAGCGATCTTTATCTATTCCCTCGAGTCCAGGAATTGTTAATCTTGAGAATAGTTACTCTGATGTCATTGTTATAACCAAACAACGGAATACGAATTTGTTAGGAATAGATGGGTAATGGAATACCCATTACCCTCAACCAAACAGGCTATTAGGGAATACATGGCAAACTATTGCAATTCCATGTACGGTGTAGGAAATCAATGAATTGTCCACCTCCTGTTCTTGACATCAAACGACTGTCAAAAGATACGCATTTTATTTTATAATATGGATGCCTGCAAATTGTTTTAAAAAAAAAGATCAAATTTGTAATTCTTTTCAGCACTTGGTACAAAATCGTTTAGAGACACCCGGTAATATCGTGTAATGCCTATTTTACACGGCCTTTCTGCTTCTTCAGTCCTTCAGCTTTGCTCGTGTTCTCTGAAGCTCGGCACATATACCCATGCAGTATTTCCGTGTTCTATACTTGATTACCAAGTGCAATGCATCATAACTAATAGGAGTTGTTCGAAAGGGCGTTTAAGGCTCGCTATACGTTAAGGGCTTTCTTATGTTTTGGCAATCATCTGTTTTCTTCTAAGTGTTTTCTGTGGCAGTTCTTGTTATGGGAATTTGATATTCACAGCTTTCACGAGTAACTGGATCGGCACCCAACAATAGTTGCAGGTTTTGGCAGGGGGTTTGTAAAACCAGCACGGTAGGGTTTGATTACAGGATGCTTCTTGTCTAGAAATATATATATTCATCTTATATGCATCGTTAATTAATCAAATCTCTTACTTGTATTTGATTGCTATTCCACTGGTTAAAGGATTCTTGTTAAGAAACTCTTTTCTTCCTACCAAAAATTATCGCTTGTATATTTATATATTTCACAACATTATTATCAATCATTTCAATTGATCATTATTTATTATTTATCATTATCTATTATTTATAAATAATGTTATTAACAGTGGCGGAGCCAAGAATTTCCTAGAGCCGGGTCTTATTGGACAGCGATGGACGAGAGTTGACAGGGAGACTTAAGCTATACAGAAATGTTAACAAATGAATTATTAGAACTGGTTTAACTTAAGCAAAGGAGAAGGAGGAAGCATCCGATAGGCTCCACAACTCTTGTTGCTGATCACCTCGAAACTCGACCGCCGAGGGCTGCACATGACAAACGAGGAGCACCCAATTGGAGAACTAACCTCCTCGTCGGAGTTGGCCATCTCGGCTAGGATTTTGTAGAACAAATCAACGTCGCAGGGAAGCTGCAAAGGACCTTCGCTGTTGAAGCTGTACTCTAATTCAGCGTCTTCAAGCAACATCTTGAACAGAGGGTGGCTAGCAAACTTGCTCTTCACAACAAACCTTTGTTTCTGGGGTCCTACATAGACTGAGAAACAACCATCTGGAGCTACCTGAATCATATTCTTATTACTCCTCCTGCAACTACAGTGTTGTTGATGATGATCATCATCATCTTCCTCTATTGTTGACCTATTTGTACAGTGCCATGTGTTGCTTTTCTTCATAGTTGTTGCTGGACATTTCATGTAACGTGAATGAGAACCCTGAACTGACGAAGACCCATTTCAGTTGCAGGGGTTTGGCGAGGACAAGCCCCGCCTGGCGCGGGGGCTTGTCCCTATGTGGCTCCGCCCCTGGTTATTAACTGTACTTTAATAATTAATGATAATGGAAGGTCACACCTTCTAAACTCATCACGTATATCCTTTTATTATCATCTCCAACACGCACATGATGAACTTAGTTACAAGATTTCTGTATCATACTTATTTAATAGCATATATAACGAGCACATATTATCATATGTCTGTCAAGAATATATGATTTTTAGACTAATAAATTGATCTTTAAGTAGATTTACTACACTATATCCTAGATCGTTTACTGCATCAATCATGTCTCATTCTCATTATATAAATATTTTGTGTTCTCACTATTTTCTACGTAGAAAGTGAGCCTTTTTTAATGCATCTTATTTCAAACTTGGAATTGAAATGATCTTCTTCATTTCTCAATTCTTTAAATCAAATTAACTTGCTTTTCTTGAATCTCCTATTATATCGAATCATTCATAATTTTCTAATAATATTCTAAGATAGCAAACATTAATTTAAATTTCTAGAATTATAACCTAATTAAAAAAGGGTATTTTAAATTTGAGATTCAACCTCAAAGGATCCTCACACAACAGAAGTTGAGAATATAACTTATATTTTCCTTATTAGTCGAAAATGCACACACGGTATGATTTATATGTTTAAGTACTGACTCTCTTTTGTTAGAGCATAGGTTTCTTTTTTTGAAATACTGTACATATGATAATTCAGGCATACTTAGTGCCTAACTTAAGTTCATTTGTTTATTTATTTAATTCATTCTTTTTAACTCATATTTGGTATATTAGGAGAGATTAGATGAACATATAATTCTTTAGGTTATGTCATTACTGATAAGCTTTTACACCCTTCAATGTACTTCATATTGACATTAATATTTTAAGCCTTGAACTCTCGTTTATCATTTAGATAAATGGTTTAAAACTTGTCTCATCTCCATTCCTATAAAACAATGAAGGCGATCACTCGTATGGGAAGGCGTCTTGTATCTATCCGACATATTTCTTATATCTAGAACTGAATATTCAGCACTTATTTAACATTCATTCTAGAACAAAAAGCTTAATTCAAAATCAAGCATTCAACTTAAATTTCATTTAAAATTCATTTTAGAAAATGTTGTTTAATTCTCAATTAAATATATACTGCATTAAATATTTGATGACGAATAAACTATCATCATTGATAATAAGTATTATGAATAGTCACTAGACATATTAATTTTTCTAATTCTCTTTGCGCTACTATGCCTTTGTCATAGTTATATTAATATTTATGTGTTTGATCTGGTAATGATATTTAAGTTCTCTAATACTATCTTTTAATGTACTTTTTCATACATAATATAGTGTGCATAAAACTATTGATTTCTTCGAAATAAAGAACCATCTTTATCCTTTGTTCTTCCTATGACATTCGTGGATACTACATATCACTTAGGTAATTCACCTTTAGCAATTGGCGTCACAAAAACGCTTTACTATCTTGCATACAAAACTTTTCAAGTATTCTCACGATATATATGTAGCTTATAATAGTAAGAAAGCTTTGTTTGGACGATACTTAGTTATCTTAATCGTAAATTTGTATGCAACCTCAACCATATTTTTATTTTGATTATGGTTGGTAGCCAGTTTGTTTGTTTGCTTAACAAGCTAATTATTATCACTGAATACCAATGAATATGGTCTACATGAAATGACAAAAGTATACGCTTATTGGTCGATCTTTTAACATGTACTGAGTGATCTTTTCCAACCATAGTAAATTCATATGACATGATTGTAGTACTAATGTAATAAGCCACTTACTTTAAGACTATGTTTGACCATAGATTGACTTTAACAATCTAAGTATGTAATGTTCTTCTCCCTTTTGAATGAAACCTAATGGTTGTGCCATATAGATTTCTTCATCTAGTTCTTCATTTAAGATCATGCTCTTTACATCCATTTGATGTATGTCAAGATCCATCCCAACTACTAAGGCTAGAATCAGCCAAAATGATGCAATCCTCGTAACAAATAAAAATTTCTTCTTATAATAAATCTCTTCAAATGTGACTATCCTTTAGTTACTAGACATGCTTCGTATCTTTCAAACATGCCATTGGTCTTTTACTTAACATTTAAAGAACACATTTGTTTTTTATGGCTATACATTTTTTTCATAAGATTATTCAAGTGTTATACTCATATTGCACTTATTAAAGTTCATTCTTCTTCAATTGTTATAAGTCAGTCATCCTAAGTAAGATTAGATAGAGCCTTTTCATATTCCTTGACTTATTACTTTCTTTTGGAATTATCACAAAGGTTAATCCTTTAACTTTAAAATTGTATGAGGAATAATTTGCTCATAATATGGGTACAATAAAAATTTGAGAAACAAATCTCTCTACATTCATATTGCTCTGACTCAAATCAGGTAGTGGTAAAAAGCTCCCACTAGGTTGCCATTTTCATTGATCATAAACCAATTCAATCTCCCAAATTCCTCCTACTTCGATGAATACCATTTAATTGGTTTTTTCTTATAAAATTATTCTAATTTAGTCTCTCATATAGAGATAAGTTTTAAACCATCTTTTCTTGCTTGTAAAAATCATTCATCATCCAAATATGTTCATTCATCATCTTTTCTTTCTTTTCTACACTTTCTCTCTCCTATATTTTTAGCTCTATGTTGTATTTTTGTTGTGATTTCTTGGTTATTTTTGCAAGTTCTACTCTCCATCATGTCTCCAAGAATCAAACAAATTGCAAATGCTCAAAGCCGAAAGGGAAAGTGAAGGTGTTGGGTAATGGTGCACGTGACTTAGCCAAGAATTTTGGAGCCCCTTTTTCGATCCTCTCTTATGAAGAAGGTAAGAACTTCCAAAACTTTTATTCTGAAATAATTAATGCACCTCGTTATTTTGATTTCTCAATTTTAGAAGACATATATTTGAAATAAAAAGTTGAGGCTTTGAGTGCTAGAATTTGATGGTACAAATTTATACGTTTTGGTTATCTTGTGTATAAAGAATTGATCCTTAAATTTTACACTACTTTATACTATAAGTTAGGTAAGTTAGATAATTTTAATTTCGATTGTGTGAATTACTTTTTAATTTGGATTATGATATTATGGAATAAATATTTGGTTTTCCAAAATCAAACATTGTTTAAAAAAACACAAAAATTTTCATGCTAAGAAATATTGAAAAAATTAACCTTAAATATGGTCATTTGAATTGAAAAGGCATATTAACTTGTGAATTTTGTGTTTTAAGTGTCTTTACGATGAACATGCATGTTAATTGGAATATGTCACCTATTTCTTCACATTATGACATTTGTTTGGATACATTTATAATTAAATTCATTTAAATTAGTAGGCATCATTAGTAAGCTTTCATTAGAGTAATTGACTAAGAAGAAATGAGGTAGGCTAAGAAATTGAAAAAAAAATATTGTGGCCCTTTTTAAGAAAATTGAGTTAATAGAGCTGGTAGCTAGTTGAGAGTTGTGATATAACTGAATAAATGGGGGCATTCATGACAAAATGTTTGTTTTTATGTCAAAAGGCTATAATGATATGCTAACCAAGCTAAATATAAAAAAAAACCTAGTTGAGTAAACGATAGACATCCATGACAAGGTGTTTGCCTTCGTACCAAAAAACTAGGTGATCATTAAAGAAAATATGAAAAGATAATGTTTAAAATAAAATAAACTTACTAATCTTTTAAAAATAGCAAGTGTTTTCATGAAGGGTTACTAAGTGATAATTTACCTTTTTAATTGATCAATAATAATAAGTGAATGCTTACAAGTGCCATAGGTGCATGAATAGGGTGTTAATATTTTGATTGATATGTATATTCGAATCAAAGCAATTAACACATGAATGGAATAAATTAGTTTGTTGTCACTTTTTAAGTGGATGATGTTTAACGTTAAGTTAATTTCATAAGATTTGGTGTCAGTGTACCATTATTGCATTGTTGCAGGATTGTGTGTTTATATGCTTTATTTGTTTGTGGTTTTAGTTTTGCTTAGGGACAAGCGAAGATTTAACTGTGGGGATGTTGATAAATGTATTTTATAGTATGTTTTTCTAAAGGTTTAAGTGTGTTTTTTAAGTGCTCTCTTAGATGATAATCATGTGTTTAGGACTTAGAATTATTTTCTTATTACTATTTTTATGTGTTTTAATTGTTTGATTGTTTTAGAGTAATGATTTGATTTTAATTTTGTATTTCAAAGGTTTATTGATCTATTTGCTAGTGAGTGAAAATAGGAAAACTAAAGAAAAGATAAAGAAGGATTTGAGGAATAGTCAAATGCATGATCGTGCAATGAAGCAGTTGCATGAATGAGCTTATGTCACAATCATACATCCCATGCATGAAAGTGAATGAACGTGACAGAGATCAGGGCCACGAATGATCGTGATAGAGAGCAAAGCCACGATCGTGCACGGTTTTTTCCAACATGTGAAATTTTTGTATTCTTGAAGTTTAAGGCTATTTTTGGAATCAAATTAAATGGGAAAATCCTTAAAAAAACCCTAAAAGTCTCAAGAAGTATATAAGGTAAAGAAAAACACCAAAAAGGAGGCTGCAAATCAAAATTAAAGAGATCAAAGTGGAGACATCAAGATCAACTCTAATTTCTAGAATTTCTAGATCAAGACATAAAACTGCTTTCTTTCTTTTCTCTTCTTATTTTTCATTATCTTGGATGTTAATTTTGATTATTAGGATGTTGAATGTGATTATGGATTTCTAAATCCATATTAGGGATTATTCTTGATACGTTTTTCTATATTTTCAGAAATAGCCTCTTTACTAGGTAGGAATAAGGCTGCATACTATCGGACTTCTTTAGATCCCGCGCCTCAGCAGGATTTCAACTAGGTATTGATGATGATGGTGATGATGGTGACGTTTTGTTGTACTTTATTATTGTTCAATTTATTATATATTAATGTTTTGCTATATTTGTTATGCTTATACTTGATAATAAATCGAGAGATTGAATCAAGTTATTTGTGTTAAGGTTCGCAATGAGAGTTGATAACTTAATAGACCTACAAATATTACATTAATAAACAATTAAAGAGAGATCTTAATTGTGAGTTAAGTATCCTTAAGTTTGCTTCAAATTCAATTGACTATTTAGGAGTAATTTTGTAAATTGAGAGGTTATAATTCTATTATTATCTATTCTAATTGTGATTACTTGATTACATTTCGAAAGAGGATAATCAAAACCTTAGGATATCTAGGATCAAGTATAATTAAACTAAAAAGATAAAGAAAAGACAAAGCAAGGATAGAATAACTCTTAAGTTTCTATCATTGATAAACTTTATTCTTATTGCTAGTTTTAATTATTCAATTGTTTAGTTTGATTAGTTTATTTCAATTTCAATTAATTTATTTTAATTCAATTTATTCAATCTTTTATTACCTTAGACAAAGTGTATTCAAGTTGTTAAGTGACTAATCAATCCTTACGGGAACAACATCTTTTACACTACGAGTTACGATCTATATACGTGCAATAAGAAAGATTTTTTGTATAAAAAACTATCAACAATGTCATTTATATTTTTTGTGATGGAGATTTGACGAAAATGATTAGTCGTAGTTATTTTGAACATTTGGAAAAACTTAAAAATTCTTTTTGAATGAGTTAAAGCAATAAGGTTTTATTTGAATTTTGGTGTAAATGTTCAGATCTTTTTTTATCCTTTTTTTTTAACTTAGAACCGTAAACACCTGAGATGATGATAGTCATAATGTGGTTGCTCAAAAAAAACCTATAACCATAAACACCAACACATGTGTATTGCATGGATGTTGCTAGTTGATGCGTTACTTTGCTTAAATTTAGTAACAACAAATGTAGGGTCTGCTCGATTGGGTATGGTTCCTAACGTGTTTGATTTTTTTCTTTTAAAAATTTAAAAATTATATTTTATTAAATTGACATATATTTTTATTATGTTAAAATATTTGAGATAATACTTGATATTGTTTGACATATGGGCTAACCAGGGATATTAAACCCAGCCCAGCCCAGTAAGCAGTTGTAAGTTTATATATTGTAGAGGCGGCACTGGCAGACTGATGGTCAGGACTTAAGCACCTCATTGTATCCAAGGCCGCCCGTTACTTGTGCATCTTTCATTGCTCTGGAACGTAGGGTTTTGTCTTAAGCGTTTGGGTTTCGTTCCAATTTCCGTTTTACAGCCACAGCAATGGTGAGTTCATATTTTTAATCACCTACCCATCAAGCAACCAAGCGAAACTTTATATGCGGAGATCTTTTTATTTCTCTAAATTTTCTGCTATTGTCTGTCTTGTAAGGGCTGTCAGGTTTATCTTTTGTGGTTATTATCTTTGTTATCTGGCAATGTCTTTATGGTATTTTGTCTCTTTGTGTTCTGATTTGACCATCTTCGCTTTACTGTTGTTGTGGTGGTTGATTTCTGGTTTTTGTAATGCTGGGTTTAGGTTCTCCAAAATGATATTGATCTGTTGAATCCACCTGCGGATCTTGAGAGAAGGAAACACAAGCTCAAGAGACTCGTTCAATCTCCCAATTCCTTCTTCATGGTATTATTGTTTGTTTCAAACTGTGTGTGAAATGTGCTTAAGTGCTATTGTGCTTTTGGGAGTCACTTTATTTTGCTTTTTTTATATCTAGAAAACGTGTCACTTTTTATATTTGATATCTGCTGACTTGTTTGTTCTTTTGATTCTCGCATTTTATTTTGAAGGATGTGAAATGCCAGGGCTGCTTCAACATGTAAGTTGTAAGGAAGTTTTAATTTGTTAGTTATTGGGATTTAGTTATTCATATATTTGCCCCCAAATTTGAATGCAGAACAACTGTATTTAGCCACTCGCAAACTGTTGTGGTATGCGGGAATTGCCAAACTGTTCTATGCCAACCTACCGGAGGTCGTGCTAGGCTCACCGAGGGATGCTCTTTCAGGAAGAAGGGAGATTAAGGTTTTCTTTATGATGGTGGTGGTTCATTTTGGAGCTCAATGTTTGATGAAACTGTTTTAACTATGGATTTTGGTTTCAATGTAGTGGATTTTGCTATGGTTATATGATTATGTTAATACATTAATATTCCAATAGTATGTTCAACAAGGTTATGCTTCAATATTGGATTTTTTTACTTTTTAAGTTTTTCCTGTTCTGGAGACTTGTCTTAAGTTTCATGTGTATGTTTTTCTGTTAGGTAGTTCTTTTTTTTGTAAAGTGCCACATGCAAAACCCCTCAAGTAGTTGATGCCTTGTTGGAATGCTTGGCAGCCATGTTCTAAGGTCTTGGCTGGGAAGATGAACATTTTGCCTGGTCTGAAACATTTTAAGGTCTTGGTTCATTAGCTTTATGTTCGTATAATTAGTTCTTTTTCTATTACAGATTGTAGTAGTGTTGGTAATGTCCAGGTGCCTTTTTCCTTGGGTTATGAAATGGAGAAAGTTTGATTTGATTTTGTTGCAAGGCTCAAGGGAGGAGTATTTCCCTTGAGCATATGATTTCCAAGTATTTTTATAAGCAACTTCAGGTGTCATACATCTACCATACCAATCTTTAGAGGTAGTATGCTGTGGCATTAGTTGCACAGCTCTTGTAGTTTTATGAGTGATCTGTGCTAATTGTCATAGGTTCGGTGGCATGGTAATGTATCTGTTGGTAATGTCTTCAGATTTATTAGGAAAGAGTGAAAGTGCCGATGCCAATCTGAAATGTGGAAAGAATTCGGCATTGTCACTGAACACTTGTTGGCAAGTATCGATGGTGTATGTGGACATCGGTTTATTTTCTTGATCACGAACTATGTCGCATTATCTCGATGAACTTGTCTTCCCTTGGTTGTGGTAATATCCTTCAAATATCAACTATTAATGTAAAAGAGGTGATGTGGTTGTGGTGGAAGCTGTAGAAGTTTAATTTGTTAGACGAATGAGTAAATTGCTAAAACATAAAGGTCAGATGACAACGTTTCGTAAAAGACATCAGTTTTATTGTTTTAAATAGAAGACATAAGTGTTTAACTAGGTAAGGTTTATAATACAAGAAATTAGGGTTTAAGTATCATATGATGCTTCAAATTAGTTGTTTTAATTTGAAAATAATGCATTAATTTTTTGAAAAATAACAGTAATTAAAATTAAAACAAACTTTTAGGAGTTAAAAGGTACATTAATTGTTTAAAATGTTAAAACTTATTGTGATCGATATGCTATAATATATATATATATATATAGTAAATTAACTAATAGATTTATAATAAAAGCAGAAAAGTATATGATTTTACAAAAAATATAAGAAATGGTATTTGAAGAAATGTTAGAATATCGAGAATCAAGTTGTTTTTAAGCTCAAAGAGATACTGTGCTTGAAGGCTTAATAGTGGAGGAAGAACATATTAAAGAGCTTCTCTTGGGAATAAAAGATGAGAATACTTGTAGGAACTTCCCTCCCATGCGGTGGAAAGAATAACTATGAGCCTTGATCTACAAACACTAAGAAAACAACAAAAAAGGAAGGAGCTTTAACAAATTTCAAAGCGGGTGGACAGGATGAATGGGTCCCTGAAGACATTTTGTCACCAGTCAGTCGTTATCACAAAAAAAATGAGATCATGGAATAAGATTAATAGGAATAGGTGAGAGTGAGACGACTCCCTTCTCTCCTTTAATTTATATCCATTTTGCAATTAATTCTCTTTCGGATCTGTTTTCATATAGAAAAAAAATGTTTTAATTGTGATAATATAGACTTCTGAAATTTAGGATTTTATTAATTAGAACTTAAGACATGCTTATCCAAAAAAAAGAAAACTTACGACATGCATGGCGTCATGATACGGTTCTCTAATTAATTAAATATTGAAACGTCGTATCGCTTTCTTTTTCAAATGTTAATAGATGTGGGCAGACAATAAATAAATCTAAAGTCTAACTTTATTCAAGGGGATTATCCTAGAAATCTTGGGCAATTAACTTAGAAATAATACTAATAATAAATTATCTTTAAATAAGGACCATCATGAGTGTTCTTTATCTTTCATCTCCTACTTATACAGGATTAAAAGATTAGAATTATGTAGCTCTCCTATTTGTTTTCAATAACCTAGTTAACCATCATACGATGAAAGCACATTATTATACATATATTAGGAATAAATGACATCTCGACTAATGAATCAATCCTCAAGTAAATTTAGTATGATATATCGTATATCATTTATTGCATCTTATTCTCGTTTATAAATACTTTGTATTCCTATTACCTTCTACATAGATTGAATACACATTGATGTATACTTGATTTTATGTTGATCTTCCCAATCTCCCCAATCTTTTGAATCAAATTAATTCACTATTCTTGAATGTCCCATTGTATCAATTGACTTATGATTTTGCTAGCATTATTCTAAGATATCAATCATTAATTCAATTATCTGGAATTAGAACCAAGTGAAAAGGGTTTTTTAATTTAATTTTCACATAGCCTCAAAGGATCCGTAACACAATATAAGTTGAGAATATGACATATTATTCTTATTGGTCGACAATGCAAATATGGTATGATTCATATGTTACAATATTAACTTTCTTTTATTAGAGCATGTCTTTCCTTAAATACAACACAAATGATAGTTTAGGCATATCTAATACCTAACTCAAGTTCACTTATTTACTCATTTAGTCCACCTTTCAAAACTTACATTTAGCATATTAAGGTAGATTGAGCAAACATGTCATTTCTTTAGGTTATGTCATTACTAATAACCTCTTACACCTTGAATATAATTCAGGTCAATAGTAGTGTTTTGAAACCTTGAGTTCTCATTTATTACCTAGATAAATTTCTTAAAACTTATATTATAACTATTCCCATAAAAAATGATGAACAATACACTATAACCATAATGAGTAAGCCTTCCCAATAACTTCTTCCTTATTTATATCATAATCAATTCACCTATTTCATACAACTTGGAGAGTGAATAATAACATGAATTATTTTGTAAAACAAATGATTTTCCTCTTTGGTAACTTTTTATTTTATTCTTTTCTTTTTTATTTTCATTTTTTATTAAAGACAAAAATTGAAAGAAACTACATCAACGATGGAATTCATTGATGGGTAGTAAAAATCACATTCTATCAATTATAACCAGCCGCATATATGTACACCCCCACAATTATGCTCTTGTGCTTCCACAAACATCAACAATCACAAATGCTCTAATAGTTTTAAGGCTTGGGTAAGACATTTGGTTAGGTTAAGGGCTTGTAATATCGTTAACATAAAAAGAAAAGGCTAATAAAGATTAAGGGGCCTAATAATAGGATAAATCATGTCATTGGGTAAGGTATTTGGCTAATATAGCTTACAAAACAAAGAATAACTACATCATTTTCATGCTAACACATATGATAGAAAAATAGAAAATCAAGGCAAGGTTATGATATATATATCATGAAGGTCACATATGAACAAAAAGCCAATGAGATTCATATAGATTTATCAGTCTAAAAGGCTTAAAATCTCACTAAATTATGTCTACATATTAGTAACTACTCTTATAAAGAAAATCTACATTGACCAATCACAAGAATAAAATATATATGCCCAAGTTGTCATGAATTTTTCTAGTTAATTCCACTCTCTAATTTTGATTGTATAGTCCTAGAAGCAATAAAAATATAGAGCTTTTTAACATGCAAAAAGAACTTTAAAACACCCAAAAAGAACTTAAAACTATAGGAGAGACATTAGTAATCACAAAAGGATCGACCTAATAAGTTCATAATTTATATGGAAGCAATTTATATCTTGAGCAATAAAGAAGCACTTTTTGAAAAACAATAAAGCTTTTTCTTGAGACATTGAAAGCTTTAGTCTTCTCCTTAGTTGAAATTGTGTCCAGTTTATCTGTACACTTTCGCTCACAATCTTTATGTACTAAAGGGCCACTCACATTAATCGCAAAAACAGAATGGTCATTTTGGGGTGCTTATTGACATTAAAAAAATATTGAAATGAATAAATTCCCCATCGAATTCCATCCAGAGGGTACCCCCACTAATATCTATCTTAGTTTAGGCCATGTTAAGAAACAATCTCTCCAGTAAGATAGGTATCAAATTATAGGAAGTTTCATCATTCATATATACCATGTAAAAATACAGCAGGAAATATGACTTCATTCACTTACATAAGCGCATCCTTAATCATCGCATTTAGGTAAGCATTAGTATGATCAACTAATTATATGATAATACTAGTCTCAGTTAAGAGCCTAAATTCAAAGAAGCATACATAGAACAAGGCATAACTTTAATTGATGCTCCTAAATCTAACTTGGCTATTTAATCTTAGTGTTACCAATTTTACAAGGAATGGTAAACATGACTAATTCCTTACACTAAGAGGTATTTTCTTTTTAGAAATCATATAAACAATTTCCCTCATCCTAATATTTTCATTACCTCTCAACTTCTGCTTATTGGTACACAATTCGTTAAGGAATTTTTCATACCTCAGCACTTGCTTGATTGCATCTAATAAAGGTATATTCACCTCAACTTTCCGAAAAGTCCCCCTGATCTCCTTATTTGACTTTACTAACATGCTCGTAAAAGGTAGAGGCTTAGTCTTAACAACAATTGGGAATTCAGCATTTAACTTTGAGCTAAATGATATATCCCTTTCTCCTTCAAGCTCTTTCTCGGTTTCTTCTTCACTACCTATCCTTTTTGTAGCCTTCTTAAGATCCTCAAGCATCCTACTACTCCTCAAAGTGATTTCGCTAACATTCTTCACATTTATCTCAGGTTGTGGTGACATTGTCCTCCTATTTATAGTTAATAGCCACTGCCACTTAACTCGCTTGGTTCTCTAAATTCTGAATGTTAAACCTTGTCTCCTAAAATTTAAATTTGATATCCTGCTAAAACTGCTACACATCCTGTTGGAATTGCAAAGTTTTAATTGTAAGAGACTTAATATCTTCCAATGACGTACTTGAGTTAGAGGAGGGAGCTTTTAGACTAGGTAAAAATTGTTGTGCACCTTACAGCCTATTTGGGAAGTAGTTTTGCTGCTTATTCCTTCTATAACTTAGGTTCAAGTGATCTTTGCAACCTAAGTTACAATTTTGGGAATATGGATTGTATTCTTGGGCAAAATTTGCCCCTGCATAATTGACATACACCATGTTTCCATCTTACAAAGTTGGACACCAATTTATTGGATGGTTCACTTTTACACATATATCATAAGTTTTCATATATGCCTGCCCTACAACAATTTTCCTAACAAAGAATGTTAGTTCATCTAAACAATGTTTTATAGATGAATTGTTACCTTATTTACCTAATGAATATCAATGCGAATGCCAAATTATTTAATAGTTGGTACTATACGCTTGATTAAAATTTTGGTCTCCTTAGAAGTCTTTTCGCACAATGCTCCACCATTTATTGTATCTACCAAGCTCCTATATGTAGGCAATAATCCTTTGTAAAAGTATTGGATAAGGAGTTGGTCCGTTATATTATGATGAAAGCAACTATCACATAACTTCTTAAACTGCTCCCAGTACTTGTAAAAGGATTCTCCACGATGTTGCTTTATTCCATAAATATCTTTCCTTATATTGGTTGTCTTTTTTGATGGAAAATGCTTCTCTAGAAACAACCAATTCATTCTGATCCATGTGCTTACACCCTTAATACGCAGATAAAAAAAACCATTCTTTTGTTGCATTCTTCAATGAAAATGGAAAGGTTCTCAACATAATATGTTCCTCTGTCACCCATGGAGGTTTCCTACTAAGACAGACCATATCGAACTCCTTGAGATGCTTATGAGCATCCTCACCTACATAACTATGAAATTTGGGCAAAAGATGCTTATGAGCTCCTTACCTGCATAACCATTTGGGCAAAATTTGGATTAAGCTAAACTTAAGCTCAAAAGTAACATGTTTAGAAAATTCTAGAAAAGTGATGCATAAAGGCCTTTGAGTCAAATAAGGGGCAGTTAACTCTCTTAGAGTTCTTGGATTGGCCACGACTTCCTTAAGTTCAATTCCTTGTTGAATTGCTAAGTTATTCTAGTTTTCCTAAGTAACCTTTGCAATGTCTTGTTGATCTCAGGATTAAATTGTATAGGGTCTTGATGAGAAAATCTTGTCACTGCCATACACAAACACTAACAAACATAAAAAGAACAAGAAATAACTAAAAATCAAAAATAAAAATTAAATCACTTCACTCCCTGGTAAGACGCCAAAATTCTTTATGCTCATTTAACATACCAAAAAATATAACCTAACTCTGCACAACTAAATTTGTAGTAGTGGTGAACAAGAATCATATCCATAGATAGTGTGTGTCTAGCTTTTATAATGAATAAATCAGTTTTTAGGATTGGTTGAGAGAGGGGGTGGTTAGTCGAAATCAATTCAAAAAAAGTAAAATTAAACTATTAAAGATAAATCAAATCAACGGTACAAAAGTGATAAAATTAATTAATGGGTTTTGAATCCAGTTCGTGGTTTAATTTCAACCTTCACATGAATGAGCATAATCAATTGTCATACTGTTCTTGTACTTCTCTTTGAAACTTTTAACCGTAGATTAAAAACAAACTATGTTAACCCCAATTTTCCTTGAGATTGTATTTAATTAAAACAAGCTATTTAATTAGGCCTAGCTATCAAATAACTTAAAATAAGCTCTCTAGATTTAGTGTGACAACCATATTACGTAATAGGAAAATAGGTTAATATAGGGAATAACCACATAAGCTCAAGTCATTTAGCCTTTTTTATGTTATCCCTATTGATGCTCAACCATTAGTTTACCATAAGTGAATCAGATGTACAACGATTACATATTGCAATCTAGATTCTAGCAATGGGTTCATACATAAATAATTTATTTGAAGTGTTTAAATCATTCAAACATAATCCCAAAACATTAATAATTAAAACAATCAATTCCAAAAGAGAGTGAGAAAAACATTACTAGATTAAGAAATGCCTAAACATGTTTGTTGGCTTTGATATCCCCTTTGAACCAAAAGGATGAAGGTTAGCTCCTCATAACTCTCTAAAGGGTAAGAAATCTTCCCCCTTTCTCTTCATACCTTATTTGGCCTTTTAAATGCCCTTTTATAGTAAAATTTAGGATTCTGTCACAATACACAGGCGTGTAGGTGACCGTGTGTGTGAAATTGCAAGAATCGAGAACTTTCACGGTCATAGTGAGCTACGCGAAAACTTACATGATCGTGTAGCTCACTTACACAATCATGTAGGATGTACGAGCGGCTAAAACTGCATCTTCCCCCTCCTACACACTTGTAATAAGTTACACGGTCCCATACACAGTGATGTAGGTTGCAATAACTTCATTTCTTTCATTGTTTATCCCATCTTCATCCTAATTCATCTCCTTCTTGTTCTTCAAGGGCACATAAGATTGAACATTAATAAGACGACTCCAAGGATATGTTTTTAGCTCATTTTGGTTCTTGTTCTTTTAACTTGCGCCTAAAATAAAATATAAACCAAAATAAATATCTTAAGCACAACATAACATTAATCACTAAACAATAGGGAGTAAATATATAGTCAATCAAGCATTTATAGAGCCTAAAGAAAGGGAGGCATCATAAGAACATTTATCTAAAGAGTTTATAATAAAAGATCTTGGTTGCTTGAAATATTTTCGTGGGACCGAAGTTTCTATATCAAAGAAAGGAAATTTTCTATCCTAAAGAAAGTATGCTTCGGATTGTTAGAAGAACCTAATATATTAGCATGTCAATCAATTCATACTTTTGCTTATACATTAAGCATTGTTAGCCATTTTGTGCATAATCTTAAAGAACAACATATTAATGTATTATGCAAATTTTAAGGTACTTGAAACCTTCTCTTAAAAAAGAAATTTTGTTTACTAAAAATACAAGTCAGCAAAATAGAAATATTTATACAAATAATGATTGGTTGGATGCAATAGATGATAGATGATCAACTTCTGATTATTTATTATTTGCAGGTGACAATCTTGTCATATAGAAAAGTAAAAACACAAAATATCGTTATTCGTTCAAGTTTAGAAGTTGAATTCAAAGATATCAGACTTAGACTATGTGAAACTTTATGAGTAAGACTACTTTTATAAGATTTAAGTTACCCATCCAAACAACCAAATCGATTGTATGGTGACAACAAAGTTACATGTAATATAGCTCACAATCCTATTTAACATGATCAGGTAAAATTGAGGTCGGCATATTCTTTATTATAGATAACAAAATTATGGAGTTATGGAAGATTCGTTATGAGAATTTACTAGCTTATATTCTTACCAAATTAAGATCAAAATTATCTTAGTAATTTGTGACGTCCATACACCAACCTAGAGGGATTGTTGAGTAATTTTTAGTATAATTATTAGGATTATAGTTAATTCTTAACTAATCAGCAATTAATTTGTTAATTTATATTCTCATTGTACCGTACGTATATGTGTGTGTGTGTACTTTATCTTCAAATACATGAGATGATAAAATATTTCGAGTTATTCAACTGTGGAATGGAATCCACAATAAGAATCGCCGATGTTTGGATTCCAATTCCCAACCATCAAGTCCACATGGGATGATGGAACGATAATTAATTATTGGCAATCCTTAATGATACAGGAGAAGTTAGCATTGTGTTGTTTGTCTATTAACAGTGCACGATGAATGGCTTTTAATTTGGTCAAATTCTGCCTGTCTGTATACAAGACCGATGGTGTTAGCCGGCACATAAATAAAATCCCGGTTCGTTGAAATGATTAATGGCGACAACGTATTTAATGGTATATATACATATAACAACCTCTACGAAATAGGGTAATAAGATAAGTTAGTAAATCGCATCAAAATGCTAATTAATTTCCTCATAATTATATTTATATTTGGTAGACTTAGATATTTATGAAATTGAGGAGGGTGTGAGTGAGCATGTGATTATGTACGAGACATAAATGTCGGCATGCATGTGGAATCCTGTTTCATGCCTTTTGTCATATTTATTGCTGGGCTTATAAACATTTCTGATTTTCTTGTTTATAATAATGTACAAGTATATCATGTACACATGTATGGCTTGTTTGGGTTGACTCGATCGGGGGATTAGATACAGCAGCGATGATATAAATATTGCTCTGCCTATTCGTTGTTTTATTTGCATGGGGCTCAAAAACCTTCGTACTGTCACCTAATTTCCCAGCGTTATTATAAACTTGTTAGGAAGAACTTACAATATTAATCTAGGGAAAGTAATCACAGCTTAGAAAAATTTTAAAGAAGAGAAGGGGAAAGTAATACAATATCCGTACATTAATCCTATGTAATTCAATAAGAGGGAACCTACATGATTAGAGATAAGAAATGATTAGAATCAAGACTTACCAGCTGACGTCGCGATCACAAACGCAAGAGACCATCCAAGTGTTTGATTGATAAACGAGTCAAGTTACCATCATATATATATATATATATATAATTTTTCTAAGACTTATCTCAAACTGATTTAAATTATTATTTATAACATATCGTATCATTAAGAATTTTCATTTCTTTTTAGAAATTTTATTTTTGAAAATTAAAGATTTATATTAAAAAATTAAATAACAATCAGGTTATAATCTAGAAGAAGAATACAAAGACCGTTTTATAGTAATGATTACTTCTCTATAATTAATTGAAATGAACCTATTTAATATTCTATAAATATTATGGTTTTCCTAGAAAGAGAGGTTAAAAGTCTTCTGCTACTTATAATGTTAATATATAGGGATTTACATTTACAGAAAAAAAAAACTAATTCCTAATATGTTGAATGATAAGACAAAAAGGAAGGTTTAATGAGTTTGTTATAAATGTAACTTATAGGCCGTTGCTTAGACTGCGCCGGAGGCCTCTGTTTCTTTCTCCCCTTCTCTTCCCCTTCACTCTGTTTTTCTCTGTTTCTTTTCAACAGATAACTGACAATTTGTTTCATCGATCCTTCTCACTTTAATTCGTTGACGAACAAACAAACGAACAAAGACAAGAAGGGTCTTATTTATTTCGCACTAATTCGGGATATCTGATCATTCCAGAAACATAGAGAGCTAATTTTTCTCCCCCAATACTTTGTTTCGTTAACTCAGGATTCTGTACCATGGCGTTCTCTATCTCTGCGTTATTGCACAGCTTAAACGTTTACTTTCAATGTTGGTGGTTTTGACACCTACCTACTGTTTCCTTTTTTAGTGTTCTTGGTACGTATTCTCCATTTTCATGTTCTTTTATTCTACCATTATTCCACCGTTTTTGATGTTCCGTAGACGATTCTAGTCTTGTTATTTAACGTTCTCATTCAGTTTCATGTTCATTTGTTAAATCTTTTCAAGGTTCTTTGCGTTATATCGAAACAAAAAAGAACATGGCTTGTATTCTTGCAAGACAAGGGCGAGAGCGACAACGTTATGAGAACAATGTTCGGCTTGTTTCTGGGTAAAGTATCCATATTGTTACTTCAATTTTCTTCAAAACGCACCCAGTTATGCGGTCTTGTCCTGTTGTGTTTTCCATCATCATACTATTTCTCCGTCCCTACTCTTCCCTGTACAATCAAACGGATACTAAAGAAGAGAACAAACCCGTTTAATCTTTCTTTTTTCCCCTTAAATTCCGAAGGATTGACGAACTATGAATGCCTATATAGATAAAAATCCTTTTTTGAACAAGTCTCTATTGACTGCACCGGCTGTATTCATGTTCTGTAGCACCCTTCCTTGGACCATTGTTAGTTTGCCTTGGCATGCCATCTTGGAATTCCTTTGGCCTACTAACTCTTTACGTACTGTTCATCTCTGGTTTGTTCAAGTTCTTGAATAAGAAACTTACTATTAAAGCAAACGAAGAAGCGGATGAGTTTCCTTTGGTTTGAACCTCAGCAAAATAAGCCATTTTGACCTTATTTCAGACATCCACTTGACCGTAAACAAATAATTGTTAACCGTGGCATCCAACAAAGCATCTCAAAGTTTGATAACCCATTTGTCTTCTTTTGATTGTCTTGGTATATAGCACTGCGTTTCAGGGACTAATCTAGTTAGCATAATTTTGCTCAGGTGGGGGCTAATGTTGACTTTAGATTCTTTTACCTGGTTCTTGGATTTGGCGTGATCTATTTTGTCTCCGATGGCTACATATATTAAACTAAATCACCGTCTAGTTTTAAGTAAAACCATGATCCTGACATTTCTTCACCCAGAGAGATGGTTTACTGCTTGCTGCCTTGCTCTATTGTTGTAAAAGTTAGTGGTGTAGTTGTGGCTTTATTCTTGATTCCCATGGAAAATTTTCGGAACCTTATTAGAGGTGGTTTAACATTGTAACACTGTCTTCATCACGTACTTGATACTGTTGGTATGTGCTCGAGAGACGATAACTGTTTAAATTAGGAAAGAGTATCACTGAATATTGCAAGTAAATCTAAACAAGTAGCCGAGCACAGTGGTGATCTGAATATTGAAGTTTAATAGTGTGAATACAGTTTTCTAACGCAGAAGAGAGACATACATTTCAAGACAAACGGCAGGATGCTTCTTTAATGAGAGAAGTGAAACAAGGATTGGAACTAGGTAGAGGCTTGCTGTTATCCCCATACGTTTCTTGAGTCCTTTTCTCTTTCCATGAGATAACCTTGTGTCCGAAACAAGACAAAAATTACTCTAATTTTGGTTTTTGAAAAATATGGATCTTCAGTAGTCAAGGGAAAATTCTCATTTTGAGAAACCTTTTCGGTGAAGTCCTCAATCATCTATACGCATTTGATTTCAGCACGGATCATGATCTCCAAGTAGTGTAACTACTGTCTCATAACGGGCCCTGGAAGTGAATTGGTCATTTACTCCTTTTCTCGTAATATGTGCAAACAGGTGCATTCCTTACAGGATAGCGATGGACAAAGAGAAATGCAGTAATGATTTGGAGAATATGTTACAAGTTCTTATGGTTTCCTCACCAAACCGGAGCGATCTTGTTTTTCCGAAGGTGTTTTCTTGTCTCTTTCATATCTTCCATCTGGACAGAAAAGAACTAATACTGCTTCTTTCATTGTTTCTGCATTTCTTATGAACATTCTGCTACCTCATCCTGTCTGCAGGGTGGATGGGAGGACGACGAAACTATGGAAGAAGCTGCATGTCGGGAAGCCTTGGAGGAGGCAGGAGTGAAGGGAATACTAAGGGTGGGATCCTTTTTACCTATTTTATTTTGCAGTTGGAGCTGGTTAACTGGATCTTATATCTTCATTTTGTTCTCTAGTTTTGAGTTTTTTGTACATCTTGGATGTATATATGCTGTTTGATGATCCTTGTGTTCCTCTTATACGAATTTAGTTCCATATATATGTCTGTTCATCAGGATGCACAACTTGGGGTTTGGGAGTTCAGAAGCAAGAGTAGTCAGGATCCGTGCAGCCTGGAAGGAGGATGCAAAGGCTTCATGTTTGCATTACAAGTGACTGAGGAGCTTCAAACCTGGCCTGAACAGGAAAACCGTGACAGGAAATGGGTTAGCTTTTATTGTGTATATGATATTATGCAACTCTGAAAGAAAGGTTCTGACGTGAGCGATTAATGTCCTAACCATAAAACTAATGCTTTCATGCAGCTAAACATAAAAGATGCCTTTGATCTGTGCCGATATGAATGGATGCGCGAGGCACTTGTAGAGTTTCTGAAGATCATGGCAAAAGAAGATACACATGATATTAATGAAGAATCAGCGTCGATGGAACCTTCTTGTATGACAGTGGCAGAAGTTGCAGAATGCACAATTATTTCATCAAACTGCTGCGTAAAGCCTTCGAGCAACCAACATCATGCCATCAATGGCATGATTATGTTGCCCTGGCAAGTGGTTACCGAGAGCATGCCATTGATATGAGAGTTTTATAAGGAATAAAAAGAAAAGGAAAGCTGAGTTCCTGTTAGGAAAATAACATACTTGTTTTCAGAATTGGACAAGTTACCTTCCGGTTGCTGTAGAGAACTAATCGCCAAATTCATTAATCCCGTCATATTTAAGGTCAATAAGTTACTGCTAGACGTTAACCTAATTAAAAGAATATTCACCGTTACACCAATGGTGATAAAAATTTAACATGGTCAATCTAGATTGTATGACCTTTCAAAATTGGGCATATACTATCTTAAGACTGTAAATAGAGTGCACCTCAAGCTATCTAAACATCTAATGGCGAGTTGGAAGTGTGAATTACAAAGTATTTTGGAGCTGGGGCAACCAAGGAGTTGTGCATATTTCCATGTTTGAGGAAGACTGCGGGGCTTTTATTGGAGGGGTATATTAGAAAGGCACAAGAAATTTCCACTTGGAATCTTTATCAGCAACATAGAAGAGAGAACGTTCCCATGCCCTCAAAAGTCAGTTTAGCCATATAATTTCCAGCGGTATAGTCTTTCCACAAAGCAAGCTAACTTGATTAAGAAAAAAAGTAGAACTGAAGGTCCTGAATTCTAAAAGGCAAAATTTAGAATTCTCTCTCGTAGAAAAATAAGGACAGCAGAAAGCAGAAAGAGATAATAAAGAACCACGTCATCACTTCCATTGATTGAGATGAGATTTAAAATGGTTTAACGAACTCCTTTTCTTATTGAAAAAAAGTTGTCGAGATTCTGGATTGCTTGGCAGCTAAGCTTATGATGACTTAACGAACTTTAAGTTGAAGCATCAAAACATATTATGTTCTTCGCAATAAATTTGATTCCAATAACACTTTTATTTCCTTTTATTCATTAAGTACATATCAAAAAATTAAATATTTTTTTAAAAAATAAATAAATTTAGGAAGTTTTTCAAACTTCTTATGCACAATCGTAAAGACTAATCAATTAGATTGAAAGAAATGATTAAATTTAGGAAGCCTTTCAAACTTCTTATGTTAATTTATAAAAGAATAATCAATTAGCATGGATTGAGTACTACATATTAATTTTTTCTTTTTTCCTCTATTTCCGTCAAGTTTTACTTATATTTAATTATTATTTTAAGTTTTTAATTTCCTTTTACTTTCTTATCATAGCATGGTTTGAGTACTACATATTAAAAATGTTATGCAATTTATACTAATGTAGTGAAGAATAAGACAATTTTTAAAATGTAATAACATTTTAAAAAAGTTTTGCTCATAAGATCAACTCTTAATAATCTTATAAATACTATTCATGTGGACTTCTTATATTATTTTTATAGTTAATGCTTTCTTCTATGTTTAAGATGTAATATAGGTTATTAATTAGGAAAACTCAATACGGGGATAAGCTTTTGCTTTTTTCTATTTGATCCTTCATGTTCTTGCATATTCAACAAGTGTTTGATCCTATTTATTCAAGCAATAGCATAAGGTGAATTCTTCTATTTTAGTTGGATCTCTGCTTGCTCCTTAGCTTCTGGAAGCTCTTATCTTCTCCTCCTTTTCTTCCTATCCTGATACACCCTCTTTACTTCCATCCCACTTTTAACTCAAGATGTAGGTTGCCAAGACCATTTACATCCCCTTCTTTCTTCAGTCTTCAGGTTCCTAATTTTGGATTACTCTTACCCTCCTTCTTTCTACACCATCCTTTTTCTTCCTTCTCCCTCCTTGTTACCGTTTCTAGTAATAATGTCCTCTCAGAACTTAACCCCCAAAAATTTCTCTTCCGTCTCATTTCTTGCTCAAAAACTGATGGAGGCAAGCCCTTGGCATTACAGTTCTAGGCCACTATTCCTGCAAAAGTGGAAACTAGGATCACAACTGGAAAATTTGAAGCAAAAACTCGTTCCCCTATAATAAACATGTAAAACGTCCCTCTTGAATATCCAATAGAAGGGCTAAGCTATCTATCAAGCTATATAGGGAAACCCCTTTACTTAGACAAGGCTACTACATTTATGTGCAAAGTTCACCATACTAGGGTTTATGTCTTTATAGACATTATCAAGAAGCTCCCAAAGATCATTCCTATTATGGTTTGGATGAAAAAGGAAATATTTATGAGGATCAAGTAGAGGTCTTTTATGCTAGGAGATCTCCAAGCAACAACAAGGAAGTAAGCTAAAAGCCAATAAAACGCAAATTTAAAACAAGCTAGTAGAGTGCAAACTTCTAGGAGCAAGGAAGTTAACTCTTACAACCAAAAAGGAAGAGCGTCATTATAATCTTTACAACTTGGGGAAGGAAAATAATAAGACTCTAAAGGATACTATTTGTGAACACCACCTTAATACAGAGGAAGCACCAGGTCTTTTAAATTCCAATAAAGCAATTACTGGGAATACCTTGTTAGTCTCAGATGCTAACATAAGAAAGACACATGAAGGTCTTTTCTTAGAGGAGTTGCGTAGCCCTAACTTGGAAGAAGGAAACATCACTCACATACCAAAAGTAATCTAAGAGGTTAAGGAGGAAGGAACTCAATTTAGGATAGTAACTAAGAGGAAATCCATTAGGAAGGAAAATGTTTCCATCAGAATTAGTGATGACTTTACTTACATGGAATATCAAAGGGCCCAATAGCCCTAACAAACAAACTGGTCTTCTAGACTATATCAATAATGTGAATCTATATATGGTAGGCCTACTAGAAACCAAACTGCTAGAAAATAAATATAGGAAACTATTGTTTTTGAAGAAGGATGAAAGATCATCAACGATCATAAGGATCACTTCTATGGAAGGATTTTGGTTATCTATGATCCTAATAAGGTTGTACTTTTGGATTCCTCTAGCTCAGACTAGAATATCCACCTTGGGATTAAGCTGTTACTTGAGAATGTAAGCATTCAAACCACCTTCATCTATGCCTATAACCATTCATATCAAAGGGATGTTTTGTGGAATTATTTGGCTAGCTTGGGAAGTAAAATTGGTTCCCTTTAGATTATCCTAGGGGATTTCAAAGCCAAGTAGAAGGGAATGTGAATTTGAGAAACTATAGGGAGGATCTGAGGGAGTGTCTTGCTCATTTACAAATGATAGATTTAAAGATGAATGGGTACTTTTTTATATAGTCCAATAAATAGGAGGGAAGATGGTTTATTCTCAAAAAGTTAGATAGGGCCATTGTTAATGCCACACGATTAACACAATTTGAGAATAATGCTGCTACTTTTCCCATATCCCTTATTTCTGATCACTTGCCCTTCCTATAAGATTAATGCACCAAGGAAGAAGGAAGCATATTCCATTTAGATTCAATAATTATCAAGTGGAGAATGTGGGATTTAAGGAAGTTATTTAAGCTAGACTAAAAGATGCATTTCTAGAATACATACATACATACGTACGTACATACATACATACATACATACATACATATATATATATATATATATATATATATATATATAAAGTAAAACAACAATAAAAAAAAAAAAAA
>JAOTAY010000006.1:21220930-21233818 GCA_025629805.1 Erythroxylum baracoense | reverse complement strand
GCCACGTTCCAGAGGTGTATGGTAAGCATTTTTTCTGAATATGTTGAGAAGATTATTGAGGTGTTCATGGACGATTTTAGTGTGTATGGATCTTCTTTTGATGAATGTCTTGAGAATCTTGCCATTATCTTGGAACAATGTATAGAAACTAACCTTGTGTTGAACTAGAAAAAATGTCATTTTATAGTAGATCAAGGTATAATTTTAGGCTAAGTGATATCTGCTAAGGGTATTGAAGTAGACAAGTCCAAAGTTGATCTTATTTTTTCTTTACTTTATCCCTCTATTGTGAGGGAAGTGCGTTCTTTTCTTGGACATGTAGGTTTTTATCGAAGGTTCATTAAGGACTTTTCAAAGATAGCTGCACCACTATACAAGCTTCTTCATTAAGATGTCTTTTTTGAGTTCGACAAAAAGTGCAAGGAAGCATTCAATAAACTTAAGGAGACTCTGACATCCCTACCAGTGATTCAACTATCAGATTGGAACCTCCCCTTTGAGATCATATATGATGCAAGCAATTATACAATAGGGGCAGTTCTAGGACAAAAAGTGGGAAAAACTTTGCATGCTATCTACTATGCTTCAAAGACTTTTAACCCAGCTCAATTGAATTATTCCACTACTGAAAAAGAACTGTTATGTGTGGTTTTTTCTTTGAAAAAATTTTGATTGTATTTTCTTGGTGCTAAAGTGATTGTTTAATCTAACCGTGCAGCTTTACGATGCTTATTTACAAAGAAAGAAGCAAAATCGAGGCTGATTAAATGGATTCTCCTCCTTCAGGAATTCAACTTAGAAATCAGAGATAAGAAGGGGGCAGAAAACATGGTGGTGAACCATCTCAGCCGTTTGATAAAGGAAGAAGATGATATCCCTCTACAAGAAACCTTTCCGGATGAGCAATTATTTCCTATCTATGCGACACCACCATGGTATGCAAACATTGTTAATTTTTTAGTTACTACATAATTACCTGTTAGTTTGTCAAAGGCTCAGAAGGAAAAGCTACGGAGTGAAGCGAAGTATTACGTATGGGATGACCCATATCTTTGGAGGCAATGTGCAGATCAAGTTATCAGGAGGGGTGTACTGGAAAATGAATCATCATTAATTTTAGCCTTTTGCCATTCATACGCTTACAGAGGACATTTTGGAGTGAAAAGGACAGCTTATAAAGTTCTGCAGAGCGGCTTTTACTGGCCAACATTGTTCAAAGATGCATATACCATCTGCAAATCCTATGATAGACGCCAACAGTGAGGTAAACTGTCCTATAAAAATCAATGGCCACAAACTCCTTTGCTTTTCTGTGAAATTTTTGATGTTTGGGACATTGATTTTATGGGAGCTTTCACTCTGTCTTTTGACTTTACTTATATATTGCTTACGGTTGATTATGTTTCTAAATGGGTAGAAACTAAAGCCACTAGGACTAACGATGCCATAGTTGTCGCATATTTTTTTAAGGCTAACATTCTTTCTAAGTTTGGGATACCGAAAGCCATCATTAGTGACAGAGGAACCCGCCTCTGTAATATGGTGATGGAAGCAATGTTCAAAAAATATCACATCACCCACAAATTTTCTACTGCTTACCATCCCCAAACCAATAGGCAAGTTGAAGTCTCAAATCGAGAAATCAAGCTAATCCTGGAGAAAATCGTGCAGCCCAATAGGAAGGAATGGAGTGTAAGACTGGAAGATGCATTATGGGCCTATAGGATGACTTACAAAACACCAATTGGAATGTCTCTGTATAGGCTATTGTTTGGGAAGCCATGTCATCTTCCTGTGGAATTACAACATAAAGGCATATTGGGCTACTAAAAGATGCAACACACACTTGGATGATGCAAGAGTGCATAAGAAGTTGCAGCTTCAAGAGTTGGAAGAGATGAGTAATGAGTTATGTCAAAATGCAGTGATATATAAGGAGAGGACGAAAACTTTTAATGATCAGATGATTTCAAGAAAAGCTTCTCAATGGGCCAAAAAGTGTTACTATATCATTCCAAACTTAAACATTTTCTAGGTAGGTTGCATTCTCGTTGGGTTGGTCCTTTTATTATCACTAATATCTTTCCATTTGGTGCAGTGGAGATACAGAGCCTTAAAACTGATAAGACATTCAGAGTGAATGGTTATTGCTTGAAGCCGTATTATGAGGGCTTCCAAACGGAGGATTTGGAGGTGTTAATGTTGAAGGATGCGACCAATATCACTTGATGCGTGGAACTAGAGGTCGAACCAATGACGTTAAACAAAGGTGTTATTTGGGAGGCAACCCAAGGGGAGTTAATTTCTGTCATCTACATTTTCGCATTTGCTATTTTTGTTAACTGCTCCATTTCTTGCATTTGATTTTACATTGAGGACAATGAAAGTTTTAAGTATGGGGTTAGGGTATGCTAGTTTCTATATATGTTTTTGAGCTTAACTATGGTTTGTGTGGCTTCTTAGGCAATTTTCAAAATCAAACGAACAAAATAAAAAATTTTCTTGTTTTCTATTGCTTTTAAGATTATTAAGTCATAATTAAAGCATGAGTTGACTAGAAAAATTTGGCATTTACTTTTTCTCTTGTGATTAGTTTTTGTACATTATTCTTAGAAAAGTGGTGATTAGTGGTAGACAAATACTAGTGAAGTTTTGAGCCATATTAGACTGACACATTCATATTAGTCTCACGACTTTGTTTGTTATAAGTGACATTCATAACATGTACATCCTTACTTTGCGTTGATTTTGTATTTGAGACCACATTTTTATCACATCCATTTTTATGAAAATGATTGGGCATTCTTTGTTTATTATGAGCTACATTAGCCAATTAGCCTACGCAACTATGTGAATTTTCTTTTGCTAACCCCCTTTGAGCTTTATTATCCTTTTCTTTTATATAAACCACATTACATGCACATAACCAAATGACCTACCCAAGTCTTAAAGCTAATGTAGTATTTGTTAATTCTTGATGAATGTGATTGTACAAAAGCCTAAGTGTGAGGTATGCATACGAGTGGGTTGGTTATATTTGTTAAAATTTCATGTTATGAATACTATGTTGATGTAGCTTCTATCACTTATACTTTTTTGAAAAAAAGAAAGGAGGAAAAAGAAAAAAGGAGAGAGAGAAAGAAAAAAAGTGAGTTTGAATAAAAAGTATCAAAGAGGAAATATAATTGATTTGAAAAGTTGTTAATTAATAGTTTATCCTCCTTAAGCTGTACTGATTGGGTGTTTGAATATATTGCATATGAGGTGGATGTTGTTTTAGACAGAGCACTTTGTGTGTTATGTTAATGTGGCTTATGGTGTGAGAGCTAAATTGAGTTGTGAAACATAGTTGTTGCGTTCTTTATGGCTAACGGTACCCATTTTTGAATGATTGTTAACTTACACATTTGATATCTCATTAGGTGTTACTTTTACTTCACTAGCTTGATAGCTTTTATACTACATTATCCAAAATACATCTCACCTTATCCTTACCCATATTAAAAGCCTAGAAAAGTCCTTTGATTCATGATTATATATGTGACTTTTAGTAGTGAAGAAATGAAATGATATGCAAAGTTATGGATTGTTGAGATCATGAATGGTGTTTGAGTGTACCCATGGAAATATCTTGTTTAAACACTTTTTGTCCAAGTCTACCTCTAGATTACTCAGTTTTTAAAGGTGGTGAATATTGATTGATCATGAGTATAAGCTTGAATGTTGAGTTTTTGCTATAGGTTTTGAAAGTTATTCATCTTTATTTATGGTTATCTATTATTAAGAAATATGGAAAATGAATAAAAGTTTTGGTTTGTGATTTTGATTTTGATGATTTTCCCGAGGATGGTCAAAAGCTAAGTGTAGGGGAAGTTGATATGTGTTTAAATGTTGATTCATTTGATATACTACACTTAGTGATTAATGCCTTAGAAATGTTTTGGATACTCACTTTAGCTCATATTTGATCTTAGGTATGTTTCGAAAGTGAAGGAACTAAAGCAGCCCGAAAGCATGTCCATGGAAGCCATCTTCTTAAGGATTCACATCCACTTGTCTTCATGGAACAACAAAGAAGAAGATTAGAGCAAGAGAAGGCAAGATAAAGCATAAAAGAATGAAGGATCAAATCACTCACGACTGTGCATGTTTTTACATGATCGTGAGGGTTGCTTCCAATTATTTAATCATTCAAGGTATAAAGTAAGCAAAGGGATTCACTTGGATGTGAATTTAACGGATAACATCTTTAAAAAATTGTGAAAACTAAAGGAGTTGGATGGCCACACGTGAATGGAGGGCTGAAGCAAAGAATGGGAAGATATAGACACCTAACTTGAGTACATGGTGTCTCACTTGAGTGAGACACGACACACACACCAGCTGTCCATTTTGCTACATTAAAAACCCAGCTGTCCCATGCAAGATATCTGATGGAAAAAACCAAGAAAGCTTAGAGAATAAGATAAAGAGTGCACAACAACATAAGGGGTCCTCTTCGGTTTTAAAATGCCATTTGTCCAATTCTATTCTTATTTTGGAAACCTAGTTGCCTCATGAGCTAAAAGAAGGGCTATGAAATAAGAGATGAGGGGGTGGAAGTGTCGGTTGGAGTGTGGGGGCTGAAGTGAGAATAAAATAAGGTACAGCTGGAAGAATGAGCAAGACTGAAGGAGAGGTAGCAGTTGGATCATCTATTTGGTTAAGCCTCTCTCCATGCTTTGAAGCTAGTTTTTATTATAAAAAGAGAGTGGAAAGGCTACTGCATTTTAAAGAATAAAATGAGGACTGTGGGGATTGAAATGTGAGAACCAAAGCTCCCATCTTTGTTGGTGAAGAAAACGTGAGTGGAGGTGGTGAGGCTGGTTTTTACATAGCAAGGAGGAGAGAAGAAAGAGTTAGCGGCAGAGAGTGTTTTAAACATACATAGACAATGACAATGGACCAACATTCTTAATTGTCTCATCAAAGCTATAGTGAGGAGAAGAGCTGCGACTTAGTGGCTGGAAAAGAGAATAGGAGGCAACTAAGGAGAAAATAGAGAAGAGTGGGGCTTATATTAGAGCTGCGGGAGAGAGTGAAGAGTGAATAGTATAGTGGTCCAACATATTAATTTGTCAAATCAGTGAATAGTGAGAGAAGAGAGCATTAACGTAAGAAGAGAAGAAGAAAGGAGTGGCGTGGAATATAGTGGATGAGCTAGGTTTTCTTTTGTTTTTCACCACCGAAGCATGGAGAAGACGACTCACTTTTGGAGCAAAAAAATAGAGATGGAAGGCTAACTTCTCGACACCGATTCAACAAGAATATCAATGCCAAGTCACGGTTAAGCTACTTTTATAATTTTAAGGTTGTAATTTCTTTTTGGATTGTTATGTTGTTGGTGTTGATTTGATTAGGTTTTGGGATAAATGATCTTAATACGTTATTTTGATTGTTTTATTTCGAACCTATTACTAAAACATTGAATGTAATCATTAATTGTTACTTTTGTTGTTTGTGAGTAGCATCTAATAATCGTTAATTGTTAGAAACAATATAACTTAGGTTAGAAAACTCAAATGTGTGAGGTTACTGCCTAAATTGATCATTTTCTAATTTGTAATGCGGCTGCCAAATTGAATCTAGAGATCGTATCATAGGTTATTCGGTAGTTAGATTTAATTAATGATCGTATCTTGGTTAAATACGACCTAAGGGAAAATCGGGATTAGTAGAGAGTTCTATTAGTCTCAGATTAATAGTCCGAAGAGAGTTATATAGATGTTAGGATGATGGAATATGCTTGATCGTGTTTAGGCCAAGATTGACCCTAGAACTGGACCTTACTTATATTCAATACTTTTCTCATTTTCGATTGCTTGTTTTAATTTGTTTTAATAGTTTACTTTTTATTTTAATTTCTAAATTGCTTAAAAATCCAAACCCCCTTATATTTTCCTTGCATCAATTAATTTTGTTATAAGAATTAACCAAACGTTCCTGTGGATTTGATCCCAACTCAATATAACTATAAATTTTAGTGTGTAGAGTCAGGTAAATTTTGTAGTGCACTCGACACGCACTGTCAGCATCCACAGATACAATGAATCCTTATTTAACCCTCCTATAGGACGTTGTAAAATAGCAAATCACTCCTTAATAAATGGAATTTTTAAGAGCTCCTTTTTCAGGAGCTTAGCTAATGATCAAGGTTTAGGTTTATTTCCTATTATAACACCATCTACAAAATTATTATGAATCTTCTCTCTAATAGGCTTGAGAATGTTTTCCCAAAGTGCATTGATTCCTCTCACGAAGCTTTTTACAATAGGAAGGCAAATAGGAGATAACATACTCCTAGCATAATAATTATTTATGAATTACAATAAAAAAGTCATGGGAGTGATTATGCCTTAAGAATAGATTTTTGTAAAGCTTTTGACAACATCAAATAGAGCTTCATTTTGAGCACTCGCAAACATTTTGGCTTTCCAGATATGTCTGTGGATTAGATTCAACACTATAAATTAACAGTTTCATACAATGTGTTTATCATTAGTGAGCCATCCAAAGTCATCAAAAGTGCAAAGGGACTAAGATAGGGGGGACCCTTTGTCCCTATATCTATTCATTATGTGAATGGAGGTGTTAAAAAGGATCATTAAATTTGTCATCTCATTGGAAAGGAAATTCAAGTTCCAATTTAAATGTAAGAGATTGGCTATTGTGAATCTATCTTTTGCAGATGACCTAATACTTTTCTCTAAGATTATCCCTTACTCCATCAAAACTCTAGTGACATGCCATAACTTATCTAGAGACATATCTAGGTTGTCCATCAACATAGAACTTTAGATTGGATAGCTCGTTAAGTTTGTCTCCAAAGAGAACAAGATGTTCTATCTGGTGACACGTAACTAAATTTAAAGGACTAGTGGATGCTATAACTTTTAGAAGTATACAAAAACATCAAGTTGAAATGAAAGAGGAATCTACTATATGAAAAGAGAATGAAGAAGCAAAGGAGGAAGAGAAAAATTAGGAGCCTGAGACAAAAATGGTTATAATCAATATTTATGTCAGCTTAAAATAGATAGAAAATAGGATAAAGTTGATAAGTTTCTAGAGTTTATTAAAGAAATATAAGTTGTCATAACTTTTATGGAAGTTCTTTCATAGATAATGACGTACAATAAATAATTACGGACCACCTTTTTACCAAGAAGACACTTGAGGAGTTATTGGTTGCTAATTTAAGTGAAGAGTGCTCCTATTTCCTACTAGTATAAGAAGAGAAGATAGTAAATCTTTGTCTAATTAGAATTATGAGGAAGCCAAAACTCCTTAGAACTTGAATATGGCTAGAAGGAAGCCTTTGATTATAGATCTAAGTTTAACAAAGGGCTTAAGGAGAAGTCCAGCTAAATGACTCGTAAAGAAGTGTTGATTAGGAGGCAACCAATTATTTATTTATTTTTATACCAATTTAGTAGCTTGTAAAATCATTAGAAGTAGTTTAGTTTGTTTTGTAATGTTGAACTTATGGTTTCTAGTTTATTTTAATATTCATTAACTATCAATTGATATGAGATTTGATGGAGTTCTGCAGGCTATATAAGTAAAATTATGCTAAAGAATTAGAGTAAAGAAGATTTCATCAGTCCAAGATAGATTTTGATGACATTAGATAAGGGTGATAATTTCTTTTATTTTTAGGGTAGTACCAATTATCATTACCTTTTCCTATTGTTTTTCATTGTTTTCATTATTTTTGCATATTTAATTTATTGCGGACAATGTATAACTTAAGTGTGGGGAAGTACTTAATGGTTATGCTATCAATTTTGTTATAGCTGGATTAATGTGACAACTTCTAGGAATTTTAATTTGAAATGATATTGATTAAAAGGATTCGTTATGAGTTTAATTATTATTATGGTTTGATTTGTTTAGGCAAATAGTTATGAGTTTTGACTATTTAGTTAAATTTTCAATTTGCTTCATTAATTTTGAGGATGGATACTTGATGTGAAAAATTTTATAATTTGTACATGCAATGAGTTAAATATGAATTCTTTTTAGGAATTTTCATTATCCAATATAAAAATATAAAAATGAAAAAAAGAAGAAAAAATTTGAATAAGTGATCATAAAATACATTCATTCTACTAGGTTCTAACTAAGTAAAAAGGTTGAGTTAAAGAATGGCGCTAATAGCCATTTGAAACAATGACCTAAATTGAGTGACTGGGAATATTCATGACAAGATGTTTACCCTCACATCAAAAGATTAGGTGACTTTTTAAACAAGTTATAAATTCTCTTGTGTTGTTTAAATTTGATATTTTGTTTTCTTTTAATAAGAGGTATGAAAATGTTTGAAAGTTGTAGCATTTCTCTCATGAATGTTCTTCTTATGCAATAGGTTAAATTTTGTGGATTGAATTAAAGTTTGAAGGATCGTGGGGTACTTGAATTGATTTATGATATGATGCAAGTAGATAAATGCATAACAATTATAACTTTATAATTGAATGAATAAGGGAGAATCTTGATTGATGTTTGATTTGTTTAAATGCTTTATTGAGCTACTTCTTATTTAAGTTAAGAGTAGTGGAATTAATTTGCTTAAAGATAAGCAAATGCTAAAGTGTGGGAGAATTTGATATGTGCTAATTACACTATATTTTTAGCATGATTTAGAGAGCATTTAGCTTGTATTTTAATGATTTATATGGGATTTGATATATAATTTGGTTTGTATTTTTTTCAAACACTTTTCTGGACGATAATGAAGAATGAATGACTTTGCATAAGTTAAAGTTAATTTAACGTGATTTTTTCATGATTTTAGAGGAAGAACTCAAATAAGGGGGTAATAAAGACCAAGGTTGCTGAATATGTAGGCAACACAAAGTCAATAGGGGCCTATATTAAGGAACGTTGGACCAATAAGGACTTGTTTGACCTATGTTCTATGTCAGATCCATTCTATTTCTTCTTATTTTTGTCTAGAAGTAACATAAGACTAATATGGGGCCCTGTTAGACCTATATTGATGGAAATTATTATGGAAAAGAAGTTGTAAGGGATGTAAAGTAACACGAGAACCTATGTGGTCTTATATTTAACTAAATTTCTAAGATTTCATGATAAAAAAAGAGGAAAGAGAAATAAAGAGGAAAGATGTCTAAGAGGACCTAAAATTAGTTCCAAGGTTAAGTAGACTTAGGAGAACATTAAAGAGAAGGATCTTGAAGAAAAGCAAGATTCCATTAAGATCAATCAAGAAGCATCAAGATTCGAGAACCATGAGTTCATTTTTATTTATTATTTTTATTATTCTTTGTGGTTTTCTTTTTTTTATCATGAACTAGAATAGGTTATAAATTTAGATGAGATAAGCCCTAGAATTTATGTTTTAAATTTATTTATTTATTTATTTAGTTTAGTGAAAGATTTTTATTTTCTTGAGATTTTTCATATTTATATATAATGTTGAATTGAAAGAATGAGAATTGAAGATTTAATAATTGGATTCATATATTGAAATTGAGAGATAATATGTATGAATAAATCACTATATGAATAATGAGGATTATATGGGTTGCTAAAGATAGAACTACATGATTCTTTTGAGTTATGGTAAAAAATATTATAGTAATTCATAAAGCAAGGTTGTTTCGATTAGATTGAGATTTGGTCAACTAACTTGAGGATAGGGAATGTACTTCTTGAGAGAGATTATAGTTGTAACTTTGGAATTTCTATCGTTTCAAGTAACTATGATTAATTTGTAAATCAAGATAAATTCAAGTATAGTAATGTTTTAAAGGTATTTTACTTATAAATTTATTCTATTTATTAATTGTTATTCTTATGTATTGAGTTGGATGATTAGCTCTAATTTTAGTTTTGTCTATTTTTTTCTTTTAATCCAATCACTCGTTATATTAGATTAGATACATGAAGACATCTATACTAGTAGTTATAGTCTTTATAGGATTGACACTCACTTCACCTAAACTATTCTATAAAAAACACTAGGTGCACCTACCTTAATGATTCTTTAATATTATGTTTTTATGTTTTGTTTCATGGTTATCACTTCAACATACTTGTATAGTGTTAGTGAGAGAAGCTCCTACTTCTCACTACATTTTTAACCTCCCCCCTTTCTTCACGTTACCAATCTCTGCCTTGTAATAACCTTAAACACTTAAAAAAACTTAAACACCTACCTTGCTTTCTAGAACTAGTCTCACACGTTCTTTTCTTAACTCCCGCCTTCCAATTTCCCTATTTTTTACCGTTAACAAAATGGATTCCCAAGAACTCCCTTAGATAAAGCTTCAAAAAGAAGAGCTTCATCTCTTTTCATACCAACACTTCCCTCCCATATCAGGCTTCATTCTTTCTAGGAAAGTCCCTAATAGAGAGAGAACTACTGTAAGTTCTTATCCTTTGAATAAAGCTACTAATAAGGAGAACAGTACTTTTATTAAGGTAACTGGAGCTAAGTTATTAGAGACCCTAAAAACTTTGACAACTTAAGATACATATCTTCAACCTGTGAGGAAGAACTCGTGGCTTCTCCTTTAAAGATTCTCCATATAGGAGCAAGGAAATGGAGTGCCTCTGACATTAGTTTCTTCTTAAAAAAGAGATTAGCCTTTCTAGTGGTGTAAAATGGGCAAATAACATTTGGAATAACATGGGGATAGAGGTTACGATGGTGAATGAGGATGACTTAATTTATTTTTAAATTCACCTTAAAAGAAAAGGCACAAAGGATAATTGATGCTGGACTTTGGCATATTTAGGGACATCCTCTAGATTATAATAAGTGATTAAATAATCGCATGAGATATAATCATATCTTTTAATTTAGTTATTGTTAATATTCTTTTATTATTAATGCATCAATTCAATTAAGACATGTAGAATGTTTGCAATGTATAAAAAATTCTAAAACAATCACCCAAAGATAATAAAGCTCAGAAATTGTCAGCAAGAATAATGGATAATTTAATTGCGTTTGTACATCCTTTCCAAGATAATGGTGATCAAATCAGTCGAGACATCTTCGTAATCGTAACTATAGAAAAGAATGCTATCTTTCAAGCTTTTCCTCTCAAGAAAAGCCAAGAAAATTGAGGTTTGACTAGGGTAAAAGAAGAAAAACAAAGAGAGTTAGGGGAAAAGTCAAGTAACTGCTGATGATAATTAATGAAAGATTATGAAAGACGTAGTTTCACACAAATTATGAATGGTCACAGTCGTTATAATTTTTTTGACAAAAATGAAAACAAAAATAATCAAAAGTGAAATAACAAATCAACACCCAAGATTTAGTAACGCAGTTCAACAAATCTTACCTACGTCTGTGGAGCCCTCACTTAGCTTAATTATTTTTACTTGTGATATAACAATAATTTTACTCAAGGCTTTATAGAGCCGACTCACCCAACCCTTGACACCATCCCTCGTCCTCACTACCCGTGAAAGTAAATCACTCCCAATATTACAATCTCCTGCACTAACCTCAACAGAGGATTTTCTCAATACTGTTTAATAATAAAGAAGATAATTGAACAACTCAAGTGATTAAATCAATAAAGACATAAACCAAGAAAAACACTTAAGATAAAAAACACTTCCTTAAATATGTAGCTTCATCAATATAAAGTGTGGGAAGTGGTAGAACAATAACTGTTGTGAACTATTAAGAAGAATCACGATCAGTCCATGCACAATGCAACATCAATAAACATCAATCGAACAAATGTTTCATTACCGAAACGTCACCAAAAATATAACTGCAACACCACGCCTATCCTGATCGTTTTTCACACCAAAACAATATCTAGACAGCCCAAAAAAATTACGCCCACTAGAGAAAAAACGTGACTCCCAAAAATAGCAGCACAAATCAACGATGGAATAAATGATTCACCACTAAAACCCCACAAAATATAGCTGCAAAAATCAAAAAGACTTGCGAAGTTTTCGTATCCCACAAATCATAACTGACAGTTACATAATCAAAGCTCCATCGATAGTGAACAACACACCAAGAATAACGCAAACATAAGAAAAAATCACAGCAGTCGAGATTCATAAAACAACAATCAAGACAGCCCTCTTTTTGTTCAAAAACATGAAAGAATGGAGTTAGTCATCAACGATTATTCAGCTCATTAAAGTCACTCAAGAACAGTAGAAAATGTAGCTGCAACAATCAAACAACCATGAATCAAATCATGTAAAACAACAATTTGAAAATAGCTAAATGGTTAGTTTTTGTGACGAAATCTTTTAATCGCTGTAATATGTTATCTTTTGGTGATGAATTTCTTTTTGTCGCAAAATAAAAAGTCGCGAAAGGGTATATTTGTTATAGTGACAATCTTGCTACCATAATCAAGTTAAAATTTCAAAAGATAACCATTATCCACTATAAGAAAAGAACCCCATGGAAAAACGTCACAAAAAACGTCGCGAAATGTGGTATAGGTAAAAGGTTTCTGCGACGTTTTTCAAAAAACGTCACAGAAAACACTGACATTCTGCGACGTTTTTAAAAACGTCACTGAAAGATTGGACTTTTCGTGATGTTTTTAAAAACGTCGCAGAAAGTCACATTCGGCTACGTTTTTAGAAACGTCGCGGAAAACATTCCGCAACGTTTTCAAAAACGTCGCGGAAAATCATTCCGCGACATTTATCTTTTAATTATTATTTTTTTAATTTTAAAAAAATTAATTTAATAATTTTTTTAAATAATTTTTTTTATAAATCTTATTTGTTTAATAACTATTCAATATTTTTTATAAACTTTATTTATTTAATTCTTCAATTTTTTAGTATATCATTAATTTTAATAATTATTCATGTATCACGAAT
>JAOTAY010000006.1:21186376-21216780 GCA_025629805.1 Erythroxylum baracoense | reverse complement strand
AAGGCATTTTATCGAACACTTCATACGCAATATGTATAATCTCAATATAACCAAACATTCACGTTTAACACTAAAAATATGCTTTTTCTGTAGAAATAATACACTTATAAGAGAGTTTACCTCAAACAACGCATGATGAGTAAGACAATAATCGAAAAACGTGAAAGAAGGAGTCAGAAAACTCTTCATCGAATGGTTTGTGAGGAGAGGAGAAATGAAGGCGCGAGGAGAAGGGAGGGGGTCGGCACCTGACTTATAGGTGCTGGATTACCGACGGAACGTATTGTTCCGTCGGTAATCTAAATCTAGGTTTCCAGATGACGCGACCGCCGACAGTTACTGACAGACAAGCTCATTCCGTCGGTAAAAGAGCGACAATTTAATACGGTGGAAATTCAAATACCGACGGAACAATAATTTCGTCAGTAATCTAGGTTTCCCTGCCGACATTTACCGACGAACGCAATATTCCGTCGGTAAAACATCAATAACTCCACTCAATATTGACGGAATAACAATTCCGTCGGTAAACTAGGTTTCATGGAAACAGTTACTGACGGACACAACACATTCTGTCGGTGATTAATGCTTATCATCCGTCTTCATCGAAACGACGACGTTTGTTAACAATTTGCTGATGGAAGGAGCGTTCCATCGATAAATAAGCAAGTAGATATTGCAACGGAACGCGTTTCCGTCGGTAAATGATAACTTTGTTCTGACGGTAACTTAACCGTCGGTAAAGCGGCGTAGCAATTAAATTACGGGAACGGTTCCCTCATTTTTTCCCGACACCTTGAGTTTTGGCATCGCTATATGCCGTCGGAGATTATGCGCGAAAGTTTTCCCTACAGTATTACCGACGGATGTATTTTCTGTCGCTAACTCACCGTATTTTCTGACGAAATTTTTACCTTTCGTCGGTAAGTAGCAACGGAAATCATTCCGTCGGTAATATTCCGACGCTATTACGTGATTTTCTTGTAGTGAGAATACTCTTCTTTTTGTTGTTTGTGAGTTTGTAAACATTTGTAAGTATCTTATTTTTTTTACAAGCAAGTTCTACCAGAGCCAAATATGACATAAAAAGGAATTTATATTTTTCTACTATCTACAACTCACCAAACTCAAAACTGAGAATTGGACACTTAAGATGAAGGCCATTCTCAATTCTCAAAGTGTATGGGAATTAGTTAACAAAGTTACGTGGAGTAGCAAGATAAAAAAAAAAGGCTTGACTAAAACTAAAAAAGAAGCCTTACAGAAGCAAAGGAAGAAAGATCAAAGTGCATTTACTATCATCCATCAAGATTTGGATGAAGAAATATTCAAAAAATTAGCTAATGAAACTACATCAAAGAAGGCATAGAAACTCTCTGAAATTCAACAATGGGAGTTGACAAGTTAAAGAAGGTGTGAATTTAAACTTTAAGAATTTTGAGGTGCTTACGAGGATCTTCACCTGGCATAAAAGCAACATCAACAGCAAGAAAATCAATGCACAAAGGGTTGATGGTTAATATCAGGAGCAACCAACTGCTTAAGAGTACGATCATTATTTTGCTATGCCATGTTAGAATCTCTTTCAGAAATAGAATCACTAGAAGAATTAGAAAGCAAATCTAAGGTAATGTGAATTCCTGGTGAAGAACCAATTCTCCTATCAGATGGTGACGGATCCTCCAAACTTTGGGCAACTTTTCTTCTCAATTTGTGAAGAGTTCTTTCAATTTCTGGATCAAATTTCAGTTCACTAGTGTGAGAAGATCGTGTCATGCACCGTAATTAAACCAAACAAGAAAAGAAATTAATCAAAAATAAAATAAAACAAATAAATATATTTAGATAAGCAATCAATATTAATCCCCGACAATGGTACCAAAATTGGTAGCACGTCGTAATACTAAACAAAATAACTAAACTTAAAACTATAACTAGTGATAAGTTTAGGTCGATCCCACAGAGATTAAATCATATTACGTTCCTAAATTATATTTATATGCATAAAAGGGTGTTTGTTTTGATCCAATTAAGAAAACAAAATAAAATTGAATTTATAAAAGCAAATAATAGAAAACAGTCAAAAGTGATAAAATGATGAATGTGTTAGAATCTAGTTCTTATATCAATCTTAACCTAAACACAAATTAACATACATCGTTGCATTATCATTTTCACACTTCTCTTAGAACTATTGATCGTAAGTTAACAGCAAGCTCTGTTAACCCCAATTTTTATTTATATCGCGTTTAATCAAAAATAGCTTTTTAATTAAACCTAACTATCGAACAACCTATAACAAGCTCTCTAGATTTAATTAGATAATCACATTACGAGTAAGGAAAATAGATCAATCTAAGTAATAACCACATAGGTTTTAGTTATTTAGCCTATGTTACGTTATTTCTAATGATTCAATAGTTGCCACAAATGAATCTAAACACAACTATTATGTATCATATTTGAAATTCTAGCAATGGGTTTACATAAAAAACAATCCAATAGAGTATTCAAATCATTTTTACACAATACATAATTCAATAAGCACAAAATAACGTAAACAATCCTTAAGGAGGGAAAGAAAATGATAAACAAAGACGATATGCTTAGATGTGCTCCTCGACGTTGATTTCACCTTTGAACCAAAATAGAGAAGCTTAGCCCTCCATAAGTCTTGAAAGAGTAAGTTTTCTTCCCTTCATAAAGTCCTAAGTTGATTCTTCCTCTTTTTGTCGTCCAAATGTTCTATTTATATGAAAAATTAGGTTTTTGTGCATATACATGGTTTGATATATGACCGTGTATCAAACAGTATAAGTCAAAAAAATGTGAAACTCATGATGATACAAGATTGGATACATGACTGTATATCTAACCTGTAACCAAAATTTATCTTCTGAATGAATACACGACTGTATAAGTATATACACGGTCGTGTATCTCCCAGGTTTTGTTGAATTGTTGTTCTTCTTGTAATTTCTTATCCAATCCTCACTCTAATCTGTCTCTTTCTTATTCCAAAAGGATAATTGAGTTTGGAAATCAATTAGTTGGCTTAAGGAGTATGCTCTTAACTCATTTTAGCTCTTATACTTCCAAATTTTTCCTAAAACCAAATATGAATTAAAATGAATATCTTAAGCATTTCAAATCATTAATCAATAAGTGTCATGGAATAAATGTATAAAAAATCAAGCACACATCACTAAGTCCTTCGATAGTTCAAAATACTAAAAGAACATTATGAAAATTAACCCAAATGGGGATGTTATCAATATTTTTTATATAACACTCAATACCTAGCTTCCATGTTTTTTTTGAACATAGGTTAACCTCCCACATGCTAAAGACCCTACTCTAGTACCTCATTTAGACAGGTTTCAGAGATGAATTTAAATAAAAATAAACCATCCTCTATGAGAATTATCTTCTCTAGACTTTTTTTGCTCCACCTAGCTGCAGCCCAGGCTTGAACAATTGAAAATGTAGGTAATTTTGCTTTAAAAGAACCCTACTAGAGTGAGGACCACATAAAAGCTCTAGCTTTGAGGAACTCCATAGTTGGTGTGAGAACACCATCTACCATGACATCCTGGAAATATTTAAGTTTTCCTTTATGATTCTAAATGTTTATTTTGTTCTTCTAGGCTCCAGTAGGTTGGTAAGTTGAAGATTTCCTATATTGACAATTCTAGCATTTTGATTCATTGAAGCAGAAACTCCACCATTCTTAATACCTTGAACAAGACAAGATACCTCTAGGAATGCTTCTTGAGAGAGGTTTACTCCATTTTCTTTAACATTGACATCCTTAGGGGATAGCAAGGCCTTTGTATGGCCTTTCATGTTGGTAAGACATTGCAACGGGTCACACCAAAAGCACATACTAAGATAGTAATAAAACAGTCGCAAAGGTTAACTTTCAAAAAACAAAAAGTTTCAGAGGCAAAATGATAATGAAGCTAGAGAGAGGGAAGAGATGTAATATTCATGAACCCATTTACAGTAAAACAAAAAAAAATCATTATTCTTGAATCTTGAATCTTCAAAAAATTGTTAATGAAATCTTCTTTATCCTCAAAGAATGATGTAATCTTGATCAAAATCAATGCAAGACAACCTAAGAAAGAATAAAATGTTTCTTACCAACTAATTCCCTCTTTTTTGCCTCCTCTTTTTCTTTAAAAACTAAACCCTAACTTTCAATAAGATACACAACTCCAAACACGGGTTTATATAGCTGGCTGTGTTCTTTAAAACATTCTTCGAAAATCGTCAATAGAAATATGAGGACCTACATAGGACTGCGTAGGGTATCATGTTATTCATTTAAGGAGCAACATGGAGATGTGAAGGGCGTATAGGAGAAACAAAAGTAACCAACTATGAACATAACCCTTAACATAGTGGCATGTAGGATAGTGTTATGTAATCATTCTCTAATTCTTTTAAAATTGCTCCAAGTTACTTTAATGCTTCTCCAATTTTGCTTCTTTTTTCATGTATAAGCAGAAATAAAACCTAAAATGACAATACTTTTCATATTAAGTATCAAATCCTTTAATTGTTATCCAAAATACAAGCAATATAATAATAAAAATAATGTTAAAAAGTAATGTATGACTAGCATACATTAAGAAGCCACTAAGATTAAGAGCTTGAGAAGAAGTTCAACTAAAAACTTGTAAGCAAGTGATTTTTAGGAGACAACCTAATGATTTAAGTGTTTCTATTTTAACTTGGTAGCTTTTAGGATCTTTATGTTTGGTTTTGGTAGGTTTTTACAAGATTTGAATTTTTTAATTTGTTTTAAAGTTAAAAGTAGTTCAAAGTCATAAATTCAAATTTGTTTCAAAGTTTTTTCGTTGATTGGTGATACCCACTGCTAATTCACACTTCTCATACTATTATTATAGAGCTTTCTATTATTAAAGGAGTACCAGTTATCTTAATTTCCATCTTTCTCCTTATTTTCTATTTTTTTTGTTCTTCTTTAATTGTACTTTTGGGACAATATACAACTCCAGTATGGGGAAGGGAATAAATTACTTTTTTTTATCAATTTTATTATAATTAACTTAATAGGAAAAATTCTAAGAAATATTTTTTAATCTTGAAATAATAGTAATTGAGATAATTCACTATAAGTTTGACTGTTATTATGATTTGATTTATTTAGGCAAACAATCATAAACACTGGTGATTAAGTTAATTTTAATTTGCTTCATTAATTTTACAGATGAATACTTGATTTGCATTATGATTTTTTTCTATAATTTTAACATATAATTAAAAGAGAGTTCTTTCTAAAGTATTTTTAGTAAAAATGTGTGAAAAAGTGAGCATAAAATAAATTCACTCTATTGGTTTTAAACCAAATGAAAAGGTTAAAGTTAAAGAGTGATGCTAGTTTAATTGAGATGGTGACCAAATTTAGTAATACAAAATATTTATGATAAGACGTTTACTTTCACTTTGAAATGTTAGATGACCTCTCCCCAATTTAAAGTTATTGTTTTGCTTTTCTTTAAATAAAGGGTATGAAAATGTTTGAAAGTTAAAAGTATACTTCTTATGTATCTGTACTTTATATAATATGTTAAATTTTGTTGATTGAGTATAGGTTTGAAGGATTGTTGAGTGAATTGAATTGATGTATGATTTGATATAGGTAGTAAATACTTAAGAAATTGATGAACTTTTGCAATTGAATGAAATAATGGAGAGTTTTGATTGATGCAATTGATTTGTTAAATTCTTTCGTAGACCACCTATTTAAGTAATGAAATTGATTTGTTTTAGGGCAAGTAAATTCTTGTAGAGAAACTTTATACATTCTAAATAGGCTATGTTTTTAACATGATTTTGAGAGCATATTGCTTGATTTTGGCTAATTATCATATAATTTAGTATTCAATCTGGTTTATATTTTATTTACAAGCTTGTTTTAGTTCCCTAATGAAGAAGGAATGGATTCAAAAAATTTAGAACAAAGTTAGACAAGTTTTAGTAAGATTTTGGGCGAACACAGGTTGAACATAGACTCATGTTTATAACGCATATAAAAACTAAACTAGTGTTCTAACTCATGTTAGCCTCTAGTCCATTAAGCTTCTTTTATAACTTGCCACATAAAGGAACACGACCTAAATGCAAACCCATATTAATGGCCTTCATTCTAAAGATAAACCCTTAGGTGCATAATAAAGGAACTACTAAGGCAAAATAATGCAACACAAACCCATATTTGTGACCTATGTTGGCAGTGATTTTTACGTAAATTAGAGTTTTTTGTAGTTATAAAAAATTATGGGCTAAAAACGGGCTCATATTGGACTTAATTTGACAAAACTCTTTGAATTTTTAAAGGTTTTGTGAATATAAAAGGAGCTTTCAAGATTAGAAAGTAGCCAATAAGAGCTAGACTAGAGCATCTTGGGAGAATAATGAAGCAACTTTAGAGTAAAGGAGGGATTCCATCAAGATTTAGCCGAAGAATATCAAGATTTCAAGATCTATGAGAACACTTTCTTTTATCTTATTTTCTTTCTTGATTATTTTTTGTTTTATATACCTTCATATTAACCAAATTTGGATATAGATCTAGATGGGATAAGCCTTAGAACTATTATTTTGAATTAGTTTCTTAATTTAATGAAAGATCCATGTTTTTATTATGAATTATGAATTATTCCTTATTATAATTGAATTGACATATGCTAGCATGCTAGCATTTTGATCCAATTTTGGACATATGTAGGAATTGAGATATCATATGTATGAATAGTTCATGGCATAAATAATAATAGTTACTTGAAATCCTAAAGATAGGACTATATAAATCTTCTTGGTCAAAGTCAATTCTATTATGGAATTAAAGAACAAATTAATATGTTCTTAGAAAAAAGAAATTTTAATCAATCAACTTAAGGATAAGAGGAACAATATGGTTAAAACTTTGAAATTTCTACCTACAAAAAAAACTAAGGTTAATCACTGAATCAATATAAATATAAGGATAGAAAGGTTTTAGGGGTTTATTTGGACCTTGATTATCTATTAGTTACTTTAATCTTATATCATTGTTTTGGTTTAGTATTTTATATTAGTTTAATTAATTATTGCTTTTAATTCAATCATTTGTTTTGTTAGATTAGATAATAGAAATACATTTAGTAGTAGTATTTGTAGTCCTCATAGAATCGACACTCGTATTCACTAAGTTATACTATAAGAATGATAAATGCACCTGCCTTATTATTTTAAGCATAGTTTTGATCATATACGTGCACATTATTACAACCAAAAACTAATTGAAATAAGATAAGAAGTTGTAGAAGTTTGGTCGAAAAAGGAGATCGAGAATCACTTCTTTTCGGTTTTTAGAAATATCAATATAAAAAACTTATCAATTTATTAGTTAACCATATGAGGTTTATATATAAGAGTTATTTTAATAAACCAAACTAGGGAGCCACCTAGTTCCTGGTTATTATGTTTGAATTAGTTGATTTGTTTCAATCTTTTAAACACTGTATTTACCTCTTTGGTCATTTGCTCTATTCCTATAAGTACACCAAATTCATTAGTCATAAATAGTTTCCTTGTGGGCTTCCATACTCTTTGTATTTGTTATAGAGTTTTAGGTGGTTTCCGTTGGTAAGATCATGCATAATAGCTTCCTCAAGATTGTCCTCTTCTTTCAATCTTAAAGTTTGAGTTTGTATAGAAGTTCCTTATTGATATGGACATCTATGCATACTCTTGCATACCTGATTTGCTTAAGAGTAACTTTGTTTTCATCTAAGATAATTAATCTCCCTAAGTGGCTTCTCCATCAAATTTAAACAGGAAGTATTCTTCATTAACTAGAATGGATTCTAATCCCATTTAACCCATTTAGTCTTTACCTATAACTGAATTTAAAGGAAAAAGAATGTTGGCCTCTTATCTAAGAAATATCTAATAAGGGTCGAGTTCCATCTTCTATCACTAACTTCTAGAGACCTCAAATGGAATCTATAGACCACTTGTTACTAAACTGAAATACATAGAGAAAATCTGGAGAAGAATACAAGCAATACTTGATGTTAGCCATCTAGCACAGATATGGGAATATCTGATAGAAAGGGCAGCAACTTTAAGAATGGCAAAAAGAGCAGACTATAAAGCATTGAAGATTAGTTTAGCATACAGATAGCAGGAGAGAAAAAAAGAGTATTTAGAAGAGTAACTAGAGAAATAGAGCAACTATATTAGAATATTATTTTACATTGGTAGCAAGAGGTGTTGTAGCGAATCTCTCCCCCAATAAAAAATGAAGATGGAAACTTGATTAAAAAGGAAATTTCAAATTGCATCTAGGATGGAAACTAATTAGAATTCACAAGTTTAGCCTATAATAAGGATTGAATTATCCTACCTTTTGTTGTAGCACTTTTGAAACCTATTATGGTTGTAATTTACCCAAAGTCAATACAATTACATTACATTTCGAAAAAAACTTTTAAAGACCTCAATTGGGGCATAACTATTAAAGATTCCTCTCATTCCTGGATAAAGATCTTAATCATTTCCTTTAGATAAAGATCTCCCACCACCTAACTCCAAGTTCTGGAAGTCATATTTAAAAGAGTTGAGTTATGCCCTCGTATGGTTAGGTCGAAGTAGAGGCTAGACGAATAATCTTAAGTGAGGATTAGCTAGATGACATGGACCTAATACTAAAGGAGATGTCTTGTTAATCAACAAATTTAGACTACATAATTAGTGAATATCCTTTGAAATTTAAAAGGTTGAACCTAAAAAGTTATCAGAAGTATGAAAATTATTTTTTTCAATATACCAAATTCTTAATTTTGTTTTTCTTATACTTATTCATTATTTTTTCTTTTTCAAATATATATAATATAAAAATATCATTGTATTAAGAGTAATATCAAATATAATATAAGGATAACAATGAGAAAGGAATTACTTTGTATTATTCATTAGATCATATTGTTATTTCACATTTTAAAATATAATTTTATTAGTGTTTAACTTAATGAAACCTTATATTTAATTAGGAATGGCGATGGGCTGGGCCCAGGCTCAGGCTGCCTTGAATTAAATTTTTTTCAAAACAATGTCGTTTTTGACAAAACAACGTCGTTTTGTTTATATTCGTTGGGCCTGACGTGTTGACTTTGGGCTAAGCCAAGTCCTAGCTGGGCCCAGGCTTAGGCCCAATTGCCAAGTCTATATTTAATATTTATCAATATATGATGTATTTAATTGATGTAATGTGAAAATGTATAATTTAACTCATGCATTAGATATAGTCTTAAATTACTCTCAAATTTCAACAATGAAATTAGATTAATCCTCAAGAGTTTGCAATTGGGAGTTTTGTTATTGTTATCATATTAAACAATTAATCTAAATTTTAAATCAATCAATTATTTATTTTGGTACCAATCCATGTGTTATAACATGTAAAACAAAATTTTCTTAGTGTGTATTTACTAATTTTATAGTCTATTAATCCTTAAACGAATCCTTACTATCCTGAAGTCAATGAATTCAACAAACTGAATTTAGTTCCACAGATTTGAGTGGAAAGCGACTTAGTAGAACTGAGGTAATCAATGGAATTGGAAATAGAATTTTAGTTTGCAATTTATTGAACAAGAAAAAAGAAAGTTTCCAACGAAAACATTCGACTCCTGAAGTGACCACGTCATCGTCATCACAATATCTAATTCATCTTTGACAATGAAAGTATCCAACAAGGACGTGTCTCTCCACATCATCACATCACCTGCTCTTTTGTTATCTGCTAAACCCCGTCAAAACCTCTCGTTGATTTTTTTTCTGTTTACTGTCAGAATTCAATTCAAGATGTCCCAATTCCAAGTCTTCGTTGCTCTACAAATTCCATTCTTCTTAAACTAGGAGTAAGGCTTCTGCTTTCTCTCTTTACAGCAACATTAATGGCTTCTCTTCACATTCCTACGCCTCCGGCCTCCAAGTTCGTCTCCTCTCCTCGGCTATGGAAGCTGTTCTCCTCGAAATGTCCACGTCTGCGAAAACACAGATACAAGAACAAGTCTTCATCTTTGTCAGTCATCAACGCCGTCTACACTCAAACCCCTTCACTACCTAGCCTCAAAAAGTTGGGCCAACGTCGAGAAAAGATTCAGATGGACGAAGATTCCATTTCCGTCCTCAACGAAAGAATCCGACGCGACAATAGCAACAGAAACGCTTCCAGACCCACGTTGGATTCTGAAGAAGCTGATAAGTACATTCAATTGGTGAAGAAGCAGCAGCAGAGAGGATTGCGGAAGTTGAAGGGAGATAGTGAAGCTAATAAAGGTGGGTTTTTCAGTTATAAGGTGGACCCTTATACACTTCGTCCTGGGGATTATGTTGTTCATAAAAAGGTTGGTATCGGGAGGTTTGTTGGGATTAAATTTGATGTGCCAAAAGATTCCTCGGAGCCTATTGAGTACCTGTTCATTGAATATGCGGATGGCATGGCAAAACTTTCTGTTAAGCAAGCTTCTCGCTTACTTTATCGCTACAATCTGTAGGTTTTCCTCTTACACTTCGCTTAGATTACATGTGCATGACTGCTGTGGTTGAGATTAAAAGTTTAGCTTTCTTTTGTTTTTTTCCCTGCTTAGAACGAATCATTCAGTCCAGGATATGTGATTTTTTTCTCAGGACGAGGAGTCATAAAGTTTATGAGATGATGCATATGCGAGATATCAGTTATCTGTCATGCCCATTGGTGGAATTATGGGATAGTTGATTAAATTTGCGTCTTGACACAAATTAGGATTACTGATTTCACCGAAATAGTTATTTCTCTAACCTGCAGCTTACTTTAATTTCCATCGAACAAAACTTAGGATGTGTAGAAATTTAAGAAAAGAGAAACAAAGTCCAGGAGGGTGACAGAAAAGTTCAAAACAAGAACTTGAGAGATTAAAAGAAAAAGGGGAAAAAAGGTTGGGTCATTTTCATGTTCTACTTGACTGCTTTAACTGAAAATGGACAAAGCTTCACTATGTACATTTATTCAATGTTATATTCATGTTTGAAATTTGGTATATTCATGCAGTCGTGGTTTATTAGTTCAAATTTTATTTTTTCCAGCCCAAATGAAAACACAAGGCCCCGAGCTTTGAGCAAATTAAGTGATACTGATGCATGGGAGCGGAGAAAGACAAAAGGCAAGATTGCAATTCAGAAAATGGTTGTGGACTTAATGGAGCTGTATTTACATAGATTAAAACAAAAAAGACCTCCCTACCCAAAGAGTCCTGCCATGGCTGAATTTGCTGCACAATTTCCTTATAAGCCTACTCCTGATCAAAAACAGGTTTCTACAAGTAACTTTATTCCATTATCAAGTTAAAGTGGAAAGTTGCACTTGCTCTTACGAACTCTTTCTAGAAGGGCCTTAGTCTATTACTCTCTCTGTGTGATTGAAGGATTCCTGTTGTTGAGGATTATGCTGTCTTGACTTAAATGTGCTAGACTGGATGAGAGGCCATAGCCATAGATTTAATTAAACTCCCAGTTTTCTTCACTTTAGATTATGCTCAATTTCTGATACGATATCAATTACTTTTTCAATCAGGTTTAAGGATGCATCCTTCCCATTTATTCATCTAGATGAATCGTATTTTTTGTTGTTGGAGGGTGTCCTCTATTTCTGTCTAGCTATAACTTACAACTTAAGTGTTTATTTCCAGGCTTTCAGTGATGTTGAGAAGGATTTGACTGAGAGAGAGACTCCAATGGACCGTTTAATTTGTGGAGATGTTGGATTTGGGAAAACAGAAGTTGCTCTACGTGCCATCTTTTGTGTAGTCTCTGCAGGAAAACAAGCTATGATTTTGGCGCCAACCATTGTCTTAGCCAAACAACACTTTGATGTTATCTCAGAACGGTTTTCCAAAAATGCAAATATTAATATTGGGCTTCTTAGTCGGTTTCAGGTAGGGTCTTCTCTTTGTTTTTAATGGTCTGGTTATTTCCTATTGGACCAATGGCAATCCATGAAAAGAATTGTACTACAGTTATGTTAGCTAGTTAGTCTTGAGAACATTTTAATACGGTAATGTTATGAAGGTCCAAGAACATGTTTTGCTTTAGCATTTGAGTTCTGAAAATGCTTTAATTTTGAAAAGCATGCTACTATGATTTGGCCTTAAACGATGCTAGCTGTTTTTACTGCAGACCAAAACAGAGAAAGAGAAAAGTCTGGAAATGATTAAAAATGGTAACTTAGACATTATTGTGGGAACTCACTCACTTCTTGGAAGTCGTGTCGTGTACAGCAATCTTGGCCTTCTTGTTGTTGATGAGGAACAGGTTGGTCCCCAAAACCATGTTTCTCTTGATTGTGATGAATCTTCTCCCTGTTAATCTGATACTTGTTAAGTTCTGGGTCATTTCATTTGCTGGGCTAGGGATTTGAATACAAACAAGTACATATTGCATTCTTGTGTGGTTTATGTTTGTTTATATGATGGTCTTTAGAAATGCACAAGGTTTAAATATGATTACCTAGGTGATTGTTGGATGAGCGGTTGAAATCAATACGCCCCACGTACTGGCAGCATACAAGGTATAAGGGTTGTCCAATTTTGCCTGAGATTAATTCACATTTGTTTGGCTCTTCAAATTGAATCTTGTTCTACTTACTTACTCTAGTAGAGTACGTACTGATGTCGGAATGAACCATATACTTACTATATAAATGCAAGTAGTTATGATCAATGAGGAATTTATGCTCTTATATTGTTATAACATGTTACAATTTGGGAATTTCCATTGATTTAGACTTTTAATTGTTAATTTTAGGAGCCCCAAAAGGAAATAATTGAGAATAAGAGTCTAATATACATCAAAGAGAGGACAGGACTATAAAAGTACTCCACCTATAGAGAAATCAACTTGTTTCTTGGTAATCAATATAGTATATATTCTAGTTTCTTTACATAGTGCCCTTGAATAGGAGAAGCCCTACTAGAAAAAAGAAGTGGGAGCACAAAGTATTTCTGAATATATATAAATTTAATTATTTTACTTCTAAATTTGACTTTTTTATTTTTAAATAGAAAATATGTCCAAAAATTAACATAAATATCAACCGTTATATAGGAAAGATCTTTTATTTTTCTTTTTGTTGCCATATCAAAATATTTGATTTAGCTAGGCAATGTACTTGATGCATTTTAGGGCAAGCATTATGGAAGAAGATAAAATAGGTCAAGTGGAAAGGTTAAGCTCACAAAGGAAAGAAGGATGATAGGGTAAAACAGAATCAAGACAAGAATGACAGGATTCAGGCCTACAATTAAGAGCCCATAAATTAAGGCAACAATGAAGATGATATCAGCTAATTATGTTGGAAATTTGTTTCACAAAATATTCTGAAATTCTATTATGATTATGTCTTTTATTTCCTAGTTAAGTCCAATAATAAACGGGTTTAAATCCCTATTATTATGTATTACCTAAAGTAGTACCTATACTAGTTAGCAAATGGATATTTTCACAATGGGGCTGTCTAAATCCATTCGCCTTGATGTGGAAATTCTTCACCCTATAAATTTGATGGCAACCATGAGCCTTGATAGAATGTTCATGAGGAATCTACTGCTCAAGAAAGGGAAACACCATAGTTACAGCTAGATAACATCGAAATAGATTTAGATTATTGCAAGAAGTCAGGGAACAAGGTAGAATGCCAATTTGGAGTTAGGAGGAAACATGCACCAACTGGCATTTATCACCTATCTGAATCAAGCTAAAACAGAAGATAGAAGGCATACATAAGCGACCACAAATGCATACGCCTTTTTTGGTTGGAATTATTAGACATCAAACAAGGTGAAGATGAGGATAGAATAATTGCATCCTTAGAGCCTAAGGTCTCTCTCCATGCAATTACAGGGGTTTGAAAATTGCAAACTATGTAGATTTAAGGCATTGTATACAAGGGCGACAGGTTCTAGTTTTGGTTAATTTTTAAAACACATATAATTTTGTAAATGGATTAGCACATCAGCTTGATCTGACTTAACGAAAACAGTCAGGTATTAAACTCTCCGTAGCAAATGGTGAAAATCCTAGTCCCCACCATGTGTGAAGGGGTGTGCTTACAGGTTTATTCTAACTCTTTTTGTGTTGATTTGTATATGATACCATTAGATTGTTTAGATGTTGTGTTAAGTGTGAATTGAATGCATGTTTGGTACAATTGTGTGTGATTTTTCTTCCTTAAGAATGTCCTTTTGGCTCAACCAGAAGAAGTTAACATGGAGAGGGTAAAGTATGAAAGTTGTGCTTATGGTGTTTTCAATTGAAAATTCAATAAGTTCTCATGTGGCACTATAGAAGTTACTTGTGGAGTATCAAGATTTGTTTTAGGAACCAAAAGGACCACCACCACCCTCACAAAACACCGCCGCATTCCCTTGTCACCAGAAATGGGTCAAGCAATGGTAAGGCCTTGTCCTTCTCCGTTCTTGCAAAAAGAGGAAATAGGGAAGCGATGTGAAGACATGCTTAACAAGGGAATTATTCTTCCTAGACAATTCCTTTTTTCCTCACCAATTTTACTGTAAAGAAACGTGATGGATCATGACGTTTTTGTGTAGACCACAGAGAGCTTAATGGAAAAACAATGAAGGACAAGTTTCTAATTCCTATGGTGGATGAGTTACTGGATGAAATTCATGGCTCCAAGTACTTCACCAAACTCGACCTTTGCTCTGAGTATCATCAAATGCTTATGGATTCCTCAAACATTGAGAAGGCTACTTTTTTAACCATTACAACTTTGAAATTGTGGTGCGATGCCATTCAGCCTAAGTAATGCCTCTTCCCCCTCCTAAGCTCTCATGAACGAGGTATTCCAAGCATACCTCTATAAGTTTGTCCTAGGATATTTTTATGACATTCTAGTTTATAGTAAGACTTGGGTGGGACACCTTCATCATATTCGAATTATTTTTGATCTCTTACGCTCTCACCAACTGTTTTTGAAGAAGTACAAATGCTTCTTCAATCAGGACAATGTAATATATTTTGGACAAATTGTCACTAGTGTAGGTGTGTCGATAGATCCCAACAAAATTCAACCAATAACAGGGTGACTTAAACTGCAAAAAGCTAAACTCCTACATCGTTTTCTTGTGTTGATTGGATACTATAGGTAGTTCATTAAAAATTATGGTGAGATCACAACACCTCTCACCAATCTTCTCAAGAAGCTTAATCTTTGCTGGAACACAAAAGTAGTCGTTGCTTTCTAATTTTGAAGAAAGCACTCGTAGCTATGCCTGTCTTAAAACTACCCAATTTTTCTTTAGATTTTATGGTGGAATTTGATGCCTTGGGGTATGATATAGGGGCTATCTTGCAATAGGGGGCCATTCCATTGCCTTTTTCAGCAAGAAATTGGCAGATTGGTGCTTTGACCTTCCTGCTTACAAGTGTGAACTAATTGGTTTGATCAAGGAGGTGTAAAACTGATGCACCTACCTATAAGGGAGGCATTTTGTTATGAAAATTGATTACTAACCAAAAATTCCTATTGAAACAAAAGATAACTACCTCTTTGCAGCAACATTGGATCAGCAAATTGTTAGGCTTTAATTTTCATGTTGAGCCAACTTAGACAAAACAAATAAGGCTGTCAATGAACTATGCCTAGGGAAGGGCCCGAACCCCCCTAATGCACACGGTTGGATTGTTTTTTTTTTAATTTAAAATTTGGAAAATGACAACGTCATTTTTACTTGAAACTTTCGAACTTTGGGTAGGGTCGGGTCAGGTTGGCTCGCTAGGCAGCCCAAATCTAAGCCCGACTTGAAACCTGAAATTTCAGAGAAACGCCTGAGTTAGAACCAAAACCTGATCAACTTGAGTGAAGCCTATCGAGTCGGTTCAAGTCTGGCCCAAGCCTAAATGTTATCTCCAATTATGTAGCTAGGGTTGCTCGTGGCAATGTCTTACTCTCAAATTTTTCTCTTTTATCAAATATGAGAGAATGAAGACTTACCTAAGAGAGTCAATGACCAAGCCCCAGATGGTTTTTCATGGGAATCTAGCCAGTTTTTCAGTTTTTCTATCTCCTCACTGTTGAATCCGCCATTATCCACCTTTACCTCCTTATTGAATTGTTCTACTGAGTGAGCTTGAGGTTGATTTCTTTGCTAGAACCTTGGTTGCCCTCCACGGTTTCCCCACTCATGACTTGGGTGGTTTACCATTTGATTTTCAGCATCTTTCTTTGGTATTTCTCGGCTTCTTGCAATATGTACACCACAGGTAATAATCTTTGTTATCCTTCAACTGAGGATTTTTGTCAGTCCCCCCTCTCTCCTGTTGATCTCCTTTTGTTGCTAGTGCAGTCCCTTTGGTTGTTGGAACTTCGAGCATGATGTTTCTTCTACTCTCCTCAACTCCAATTAACTAGATTGTCTCTCCAATGATGGCATCTGTTCTTTACCAATAATCTGGACTCTTACCTGGTCAAATTTTGGGTTCAAACAGCCAAAACATCATACACCGATCTTTCTCAATAAAATTCTTTAGGATTGCAGCATCCTCTGCACACTTCATCTCAAATACTCGATAATAATCAAGTTCCTGCCATAAATTCTGCAGAAAATTGGCATATTCTGTAACAGTTTTATCTCCTTGTTTTGCTGCCCCAGTTTTGATTTTTACCTCATAAATTCTGGCTGCATCACGATCCTTTGAATTGGTATGCCGGATAAACTCCCAAATCTCCTTTGCGGAAGCAAGAAACATGCAGGTGGATCCAGTCCCAAAGCCATGACATAATCATTGAATCCTCTTCATCCCATGCTTCAAATGCTGGGTCTTGCTTTTCTGGTCCATTTCTTGTGATATGGCTAAGTCTTTCTTTACCCTTTAGGTATGTACGAATGAATTGAGAGCACTTCAGATATTTTTTTCCATTGAGTTGATAGGAAGCTCTAATGTTTTGTAACTCACTAGTTTTTGGGACAGCATGTACCTCCTTTGAGATGAAAGTTTCGATTGTAGACATAACGAAGGAATAGAAGGTTTAAAAAACAGAAGACTTTGGAAAAAATTACAGCAATTATGGCTGTAAAAACTAGAGAAAAACTAACAGCAGTGAAGGTTGTATAGCGGCAGAGTTTTGACAAAGAAGCCCTAGGGCTCTGAGACCATGTTGAAGAAGATTGAGAGGAAAATTTTTTCATCTCTCTTTACTCTTTTGGGTTACAATGCATCAGAATATATACAGTAAGTCTTAGATACAGAATAGGAAACTATCCAATCTAGACATAGAGAAAATCTTTAAAATCCCTCAAATCAAGGTATATCATTAACAACCAAAAATCCCTCAAATCAAGGGATATTAACGGCCATAATATCTATCAAATAATAATAATATTTACAGCTAATATATATCTTGAAAGCTATAAAAGTCCACAAAATTGCAACAGGTGTACATGCTAATTGAGAGAGGTTCAATGGATAGTGAATGTGGCATCAAGGATATTCTAGTTCTATTTCAAAACAAAATTGTTTACCTCCCTGAGTTTTTTAGTTGTGATAAGAGTTCACAACCAAACTCATGAAGGAGATGAGAATTTATATTAAAAAGGTATGAAGTGAGCTTTTAAGGACTTCATTATTAGTTGTTATTGGGCTTTTAAGGACTTCATTGTTAGTTGTTATTATTGCCAGCTAAACAAGGTGGAGAATTTACAGTCAGTAGGCTTTCTCTTACCTTTGCAACTAAGACTTGCAACATAATGTCAAGTTGACATGCATTGTTTACTGTGCTTATACTTTGAACATTAATGTTTGGTCTATTTTAGTGACAATATTTTAAGAATGATGAAGTGATTTACTTCGATACCACCCAATGATAGGAGATCTCACCACATCTCCATACTCTTGTATAACATGGGCATATATATAGATAGTTGGGTATGAGTATGTGCTTCTATTTGTACACTTGTAATATTGTTAAATATGCAAGCAGTCCAATGCCTATAGAAATTTGTACATGCATGGATGTATGCAAACATATCCTAACAGGCTATCACAGCTGTGGCTCGACAAGGTTTTTCCATACACTACACTGTATGCTATGACTGGAGGCATGTTGGAAAGCAACAAGACATTGAATACCTTTTTCCATAAAACTATACTTGATATTGTCTTTAACTTGATTTTCAAATACTTATTTTCTTGACAGAGGTTTGGTGTCAAACAGAAGGAAAAGATAGCTTCTTTCAAAACTTCAGTTGATGTCCTTACTCTCTCAGCAACACCAATTCCACGCACTTTTTATTTAGCGTTGACTGGATTTCGTGATGCAAGGTATTATATCTAAGACAACTAACTTGCTTCACCATTTTATCCATGAAGGAAATATTTATCTTAAGAAAAATAAAGCCTGTAGGAGATAGTCAATTTTTAGAAGGTTTAGATGGCATGATTCATGAACCTTAAACATGTCAGTTCATTAATGACCTACTAAACTATTGACACCTTATTCTTATTAGCATGTTTTAGGAGGCTTCCTGACTTGGTTGCTAGAAGTTAAAAGTTTATAGATTAATTTGTAGAAGTTAAAAAAGAAAACTTTAGGACCAGATGTTTTTCCCATTGTCATTCTTTTTAAATTCAATGACCTCAAAAGGATCATCTAACCTGACAAGAATTAGGGCGATGCTTAGTTGCCACTTGTATGTGCTAGGTATGCTAGGGTCCCTAGACCATTGTAGGCTACTAGCATGCTATGATCCATGGCAAGCGTACCATGACTTAAAATGAACAACATGGGCTCATAGAGACCATTCTTTTGGTAATATTCTTCTCTATATTTTTTTATTTTAATATCAAGACAAAATTTTATTTGTAGTTTAATTTAAGATCTATGGTCTTATGGATTTGCCATCTGGAGTCAACACACTAATTATTTTCAACATGTAGTGTGATCAAAATCATTGAATTGTTCTTCTATGATCGTTTGGAATTATTCTATGATTTAAGTTATTCTTATGGGACAAGTAGGAAGTACTTTAAAGTCATTTGTTACTCAGTAAATGTAGATTGTACTACTTATATGCCCATTTCCTGTTGAAACTTGTCTCCTAAAGAAAAATTGGGTTAAGTTGTCCTAGCTACGCCTGTGTTGGGAGTACCATGTGAGGATGTCGCTTTAACATGGCTTTGTATGGATTGTGGCCCATGGAGGATTATGGTTTTTACTCTTGTAAGGTGCAGGTGTTGCTAGGCCAGTCTACTTCAATGGCTAGACCATGCATGGCATATCCTCCACATCTTTAAGCCTAAAAACTATTTCCATGGCCATGTTAAATATCTAACTCAAGAAGTTCTTTTCCATTGAAAGTTCAATTTTCTGGTCTTACCATTGATAAAGTTGAAATGTAATTTTCAGTTTAATTTCAACTCCACCCCCAGAAAGGGTTCCTATAAAAACCCACCTTTCAGGATATAGTAAAGAAAAGGTAATATCAGCAATCAAATATGAGCTGGATCGTGGAGGCCAAGTGTTTTATGTGTTGCCTCGTATTAAAGGTGTGTACTGTTGAAAGCTTTATATCTCTTTTCCATTTGAATTTGTAGCTGAAGATTGATAAGGCTTATGTATTCTAGTGGTTATATTTATATATCTTGTTCTGGTACATGATCATGCATTGTACCCAGGCTTTAGAAACTTAAAATGATAAAGAGTATGTTATCCCAAAAAGAGTTGCAATCAGTTGAATTAATGATGAACTATATAAAACAGGTTTTGGAATAACTCAGACCTGCTTTATAATTACTAATGGTTTTCCTTCCAGTATTACATCCAAAGTTGATCTATACCTGATCTTTATTATATGATGTTCCCTTTGTAAATGCATGCAGGACTTGAAGAAGTGAGGAATTTCCTTGAAGAGTCTCGTCTAGATGTTGAGATAGCTGTGGCCCATGGGAAGGTACTTTCTAATAACCTCAGTATGTTACACATCCAATGAGCCGCTACCTATTAGTAGGCATAAATCTGAACAGGAAACTACATGTATAGATTGACATTTTGCTGCATTCTGAACTTTGAATTTTTAATCTGACCACATCCTTTTTTGGCTGTGCTTTGCTGACTTTTGCGTATTAGAAATCTTGATTACGCACTTCTTGTCTCTTTCTGTGTCTTTTCCTTTATTATTAGCCATAACGTTTCTGATATGATCCTGTCAATTCCAGCGCTTATGACACTGATTTTTAACTACTAGGGATATGGTTATATTATCTTTCGCAGGCCAGAGCATTTATTTTTCCATATAGACTTTAATGTGTTGCTTAGCACTATTATCTGTTGGTGGGTGTCCTATGGATTAGTTATTTGTTAACATTTTATTTGTAGTTTCAATGATTACCCTTCCAATTTACACCAACCTCATTTCAGGTTTAAAACTCATTCTGGCATGTTTTTATTTGTGAAGCAATACTCGAAACAACTCGAGGATACGATGGAGAAATTTGCCAAAGGTGATATTAGGATACTCATTTGCACTAACATTGTAGAAAGTGGGCTTGACATTCAAAACGCAAACACTATCATTATTCAGGATGTTCAACAATTTGGCCTGGCGCAACTGTATCAGGTTTCATTCTTTCTTGTATTTCTAACTAATTGCAAAGATGACAAGTTAATAAGGCTATGTTTGGTTGGGTGGTTATTAATGGGATAGAATAGAATATAATATTTTTCTACGTTTAGGAGTAGGGTTTATAATAGAATGGAATAAATAGGATGGAAGGGAAGGGTTTCACATTATATCTTATTCCATCCTAAACAGTAAAAATAAGTTACCTCCGATTTGGAGGGTTTAGGATGGAATGTAAATGATAAACAACATTTCACTATATTACATTATGAATCTTTCTACTAAACAACATTTCACTATATTACATTATAAATCCCTCCATTCCTCCCAAATAACAATTTTCTAACATTACATCCATTTATATTCCATTCCATTATAAACCATTCTATTCTATTAAAAACCGTACGTTCAACCAAATATAGCCTAAAAGAGAATTTCTTAAAAGACTTGTATGAAGAAGGCATAGCAAGCAACAAAGTCTTTTTGGTTTTTTTTGGTTTTTTTTGACTCTTTCAAGACTGGTGGCATCTGAACCTTTATAGAATTTGTTTGTTTCAAATTTCTTGGTTCTTTTAATTATCATGTAATTTGTACATAATAGTGGAAGAGTATTTTGAGGAGATTCTGGTTTTCCTTGATCATCTCCCTTATATTGGTCATGACTTCATAAGTTGCTGAGGTGATCTTTACGGAAGATATTTGAATCAAATTTTGTTTTAATCTCTATTTTTATTTAATTGTGTAGTTGCGAGGAAGAGTGGGACGTGCAGATAAAGAAGCTCATGCATACCTATTTTATCCTGACAAGTCACTGTTGTCTGATCAAGCACGAGTATGTGGCGCAATGCAATCGTCAACCTTCACTTATTTAATTGGTGCTTTTAAGCACAAGTCATCCTCATCCTATAATTAATAATGGTAATAGTGATTTTGATGAGGTATTGACGTATCAGGAAAGACTTGCAGCACTTGAAGAATGCCGAGAACTTGGCCAAGGTTTTCAGCTTGCAGAGAGAGACATGGCTATCAGAGGATTTGGTACGATATTTGGTGAGCAACAAACTGGGGACATTGGCAATGTTGGCATTGATCTATTCTTTGAAATGCTTTTTGATAGTTTATCCAAGGTATACTTCATTATCAACTTTGTTGTAAGGAAGGAGTAGTATCAATTATGAGCACTGTCCTGTTTTCATTTTGATTCTTAATTGTGCTTTCAATTGCTGAAGAATGCTGGATTCATGATTCCATTATCTATGAAGCATACCAGATTCACAATTTTATTCACATTTGTTGCACATTTGTTGAACATATAAGTTAGCTTATGCATTTATTATGTATGAATGACTTGCTTTTGCTTGCTTCTGCTTTGCCCTTTTACTGCCCATTGTATTTTTGCATTCGGTTCCAGGTTGAAGAGAACCGCATAATTTCAGTTCCTTACAAGTCAGTCCAGGTACTTCATTATTCTCTGGTATATGACAGAAGGATGTATGATGAAAAGAAAAGATGACCTATCTTGATATGGGTACCTATATTATATTCAGAATGTTGACTTGCCGGAGTTCATTATCTTCAGCTTTTCCCTTCGTGGATACAGGTTGACTCTATGAATTAGGTGCAAGCTACATATCCATGAGATTGACATCAGGAAATGAAACTAAAGATTCTCCACCAATTAGTCAGTAGGATGATCACAAGATTCTCCACTAGCACAATAATATGGACATGTTAGTCCGTAGTTACTAGTACATGTGCAACACGTACATACACATCAGCACACAAGTACACAAAAACAGAAATAATATATTATTTGTTGATCATTTTGAAGGTCAAACTTAATTCCATTCACTATTTAGTTGGACATACACAAGTAGGTATAAATATTGATAAATTAAATTAAAACTTTATGCTACACTATGTACAGTAAGTTGGACCTTGTGTTTATTCATAGCAATTGGACCTTAATTAACAAAAATTTGGATTTTAACAGTGAAAACTCATATACCATCATAGCATTCAAATAAAAAGCTGCATCCCCTTTAGTAGCATGGTATTTATAATGAGCCAAAGTTTCAGCAATTGTCTATAGACTAAGATGACAAGGTAAAAATAAAGGTAGTATGCTGAAGAGATACAGAGTGATAAGGCATAAAATGTGAGTCGGATAACCTTTATTGAGGATCATAAATATATCAAGCTCAGATGGTGGCAAATCTAAAGACATAAGCATAGAAACTTCGTCAATACATGTATGACAAACTAACACCATTAAATAGTTAACTTGATTTCTGAAACATTGTTACAAGAACTTTGCAAAAATTTTCATTTTATTTATTTTTGCCTTAATCCAGATTGATTTGAGTATAAACCCACATCTCCCTTCCGAGTACATAAATCATCTGGAGAATCCTATGGAAATTATTCATGAGGCTGAGAAAGCTGCAGAGAAAGATATATGGAGTCTGATGCAATTTACAGAGAGCCTTCGTTGCCAGTATGGAAAAGAGCCTTATTCAATGGAAGTCCTATTGAAGAAGCTCTATGTGAGGCGAATGGCAGCAGATTTGGGGATCAAGAGAATTTATGCTTCAGGGAAGATGGTTGGCATGAAAACAAATATGAGGAAAAAGGTTTTCAAGCTAATAATGGACTCAATGGCATCTGACATTTATCGAAACTCATTGTTTTTTGAAGGAGACCAAATAAAGGTACTTAAAAAGTAGTTCTTCTGATGCTTCCCTTTTTAACTTAAGGTACTTGTAGCCGCTGGTTTTTCTTTCTGTTTGTTGTGTTAAATCACACGCAATGAAGGAAAATTAGAATCGGGGCTATAGAAAGCATGCAAAAAAAGGGCAAGCAATCTTGGTTGTGGATCTCATATTCCTAGTCTAAGCTGAGTCAAATACAAGAATACTGCCCTAATCTTTAGACATCTACATGCCAAACGACCAAGCAATTTGAGCCATATTTCTGCCCTTGGTTTGTGTTATTACTAACAGGTTTTGGTTTCTGTTTGAGACAAATGACAGCTAGAGTCTAGGTGGGATTTGTTTCGAACTTTTCTGAATTTCTATCTTGATATTTCTTTCTTTTTTGATGTCTTACACACTCACAGGCAGAACTTCTTCTGGAGCTACCTAGTGAACAACTAATGAATTGGATCTTTCAGTGCCTGGGAGAACTTCATGCTTGCCTACCTGCCCTTATAAAATACTAGTTCACTTTGAAGGAGTAAGTCTTTAACGCTGACTTTCCTAACTGTGAGAATGAATTAGTGTTCTTGGTCATAGAAGAAGCATACTATAGTCCAAGAATCCCTCGCAGAAGATGAATGAAGATGGTCGAAGCTAAACCAAGTACCAGGACAATAGATAAATTTCTCTCCAGTGGTTTTAAAACTGATAAAACATACTGGTTAACTGTTCCAAGGCAAGGCACAAAGGTTGTGTTTTCTTGTTTTTATTTTCTCTTTTTGGGCATGGTTCGGGTCTGATGATTGTTGCCTGTGCAGGATACTAGTGGTAGTGGTGGGTGTTGAATGTAGCTGTACATCTGCATTACAGAGAAGTTCACAGTGAATCCGGAGCTGAGCAAGATTTTGTGTATGAATTTGGGAGTCTAGGATTTCCCTCATTGTTATTACCGTTGGCATTGAATAGAGAAGTTGGTTGTTTACATATTATGTATTGTAATACTAAGATACTAACGGGGTGTTTGGTTTAATAGCATAGCAATTCTATTCCTAACGTATTCCTAATATGTTATTAAACCTGTGTTTGGTTAGAAACAAAACACAGAATAGGTAAACATCATGAATATCTATTCTTAAAATATGAGGAATAGATAAAACTCCTCTCTACCTATCTTTATTTTTTCAACGAATTATTATTCTTCTTCAAGACATATTTATCCTTCAAAGCCTCTCGAAACGTCTCCTTTTCGACGACTGAAACTTCTTCGAGCCTCCCTCCCAAAACTTCTCCTTCTAGCGTCTGAAATTCCTTTGAACCTCCCTCCCGAAACTTCTCCTTCTTTGACATCTGAAACTTCTTCGAGCGTTCCTCCAAAAACTTGTTCCACTTCTTCAAGCTTGTGATTTTCTTCTCCAGTTCGTGATTTTTGTTTTTTATAAGTGGCTATTTTCATGATTTTTTCTTCTGTAAGTTCATGATTCCAATGAGGCCACGAATAAGTTTTGGGTTTTTTTTGTCTTCTGGTTTCACCTTTTTGTTACTGCCTTGTTGTATGCGTCTTTGATTAGTGTCCTGATATCCATAGCTTCCCATCCTTTTATCAATCTCCCAATGCTGTTTGGGAAAAACCCAAATGGGAGTTTAGGTTAATCTCTATCAAAGAGGAAAAAATATGACTAGGTTGAAGCAAAATCATCATGACTCTGTATTATTATTATTTATGACACTTTTCCAGTTTATTGCAATTGAGATGAACCTAATGCAAAAAGACGCATCATGAATTCCAACTCCATACAAATTACTTCTCAGATACATCGCAATACAGAGTCAAATTATTATTATTATTATTATTATTAAAATTAATTTTGTATAATAATAATAATAATAATAACAATAAAGAAGAAATTTAATAATAAAAATAAAAATAAAAATAATTGATAAAATTAATAAAATTAAGAATAATAATAAGTAGAAACTTAATAAATAATAATAATAATAATAAAAGAGAAGAAGTTTAATAATAAAAATAAAAATAAAAATAAATATAATTGATAAAATTAATAATAAGAAGAATAATAATAAGCAGAAAATTAATAGTAATAAATAATAATAATAAGTAGAATAATAATAATAATAATAAAGATAAGGATATTTTGGTATTTTTGTTGGTTATTCCTTTCTCATTCTAAGTTTATATTTTTAAACCAAATATTGACATAAAAATTCTTTATTTATTCTATTTCTTGAACTAAACAAAGTAATACTTATTCTATTCTATTCCTTATCTTTTTCATTTCTAAGAATACTTATTTTATTTCTTACTTATTCTATTCCTTTAACTAAACAAACTATAAAATGGATAGGAGGGTTCTTGATTGAGCATATCAACTCTTTTTTGAAAGTTGAAACAATTATTGTGGGCTCCAAAGTAAATCGTATTTGGTTGGGCCAGAGACGGATGAAAGCCTAAGCAAGACAGAGACAATACCCACATGCATACACGCTGTGTTATGCCAACTTCATTAACTAATTAATAAACCTTCAAAAACAAAAAAAGGTCTGAAAGAAAGATGAGCTTCCAGGACCTGCAGAATGGAAAAAGTTCTGCATCTTCATCTTCATTCTCCAAAACCCCTTCCCAGGCAGTCGCCGCCTGTATTTTCCAAATCAACACTGCCGTTTCTGCCTTTCGCCGTCTCGTTGATGGTATCGGCACCGTTAAGGACACTCCCGACCACCGTCACAAGATGTATTACTTTTTGCTTCTTTTCTAATCGTTAGTTTTAACTCATGATCTCACTCTAAACAAAGCTATTCCACGCAGCCACAATACACGGCAACGCATTCTTCAGTTGGTGAAGGACACTTCTGCCAAGTTGAAATCTTTGAGCGAATCTGATCACCAAATCAACGTCAATGTTTGCTCTCTACTCTCTCTTTTTCTCTTCTTGTTTAATTACACTTCCTCCTCCATTTATTTTTCACTCTAATGTGAATTCAGCCAAGTAAGAAAGTGGAAGATGCGAAGCTAGCAAGAGATTTCCAGACGACCCTAGAGGAATTCAAGAAAGTGCAGCAACTTGCTTCTGAGAAGGAGTCTACTTTCTCTCCTTCTGCTCCGCCTTCTTCTACGTCTGTATTTTGTGCCCTTTCCCTTTATTAATTTCAATATTTTATTGAACATTTTTCCTATCTCAACAAATGTTTAAACTGTTTCAGCTCTGCCTCTAGTGAATATGTGGAGCCCAGTATCGATCAGGATAAACAACCTTTTCTTATGGGACAAAGAAGGTATATTTACTTGCATTACAAGCTCTACGTCATTTCAAGGCTTTGCTATCAATGCCAATTTCATGTGCTTCATCCTGATTGAATCTAACTGCTCTGAAATATGACATTGTATCAGAAAACAAAATTTGAAACTTGAAGGAGGTTCGTTTCTGATTGATCTTTTTACTCAATAAATATTCACAGGCAGGAGGTACTGCTGCTGGATAACGAAATTGCCTTCAACGAGGCCATAATTGAGGAAAGAGACCAGGGTATTAGAGACATAGAAGAACAAATTGCTCAAGCAAATGACATATTCAAGGATCTTGCTGTTCTAGTTCATGAGCAGGGTGTGGTTATTGGTAAGATGACCGAAAACCTGATAGCAAACTATTATCCTTAGGATTATAACTCATGGAACTTTTTACCTATTTCGTAAACATATATTGTGCTTTATTTTGTTGCAACAGATGACATTCAGTCAAACATCGAGACTTCTGCTGCTGCAACAACCCAAGCGAGAGTCCAGCTAGCCAAGGCATCAAAAAGTGTGAAATCTAGATCCTCATGGGTAAGTTAGCCAACCCATTTAAGATCAAGCATTTCAAGAGTGATATATAAGATGTTTTTTATACAAATATTGGAGATTACTGCTCAAGGAACTGGCTTTGGCATCACATTTTTTTTCTCCAGATGCGTGTAATTCTTTTCTTACTTGGAAAAGCATAAAATCTCAAACGTGTGTATTACTTTGATATTGTATCACATAGTATTAATGATAAAACAACCTTCTGACTAACTTATATTGGTTAAATCTGTAACCCTGTATTATTTTGTTAAATAAGCTGGTTTCGTGTATAGAGTTTGGATTTGAAGTTAAAACATCAAGTTAACAAACAGGATGAAATGGAAAGTTAACAAACAGAAACAAAGTATTGTTTAAGCTCGATACTTGTGGTGGAAGAACTACTTTGCAGTAGGGTTAGTGGGGATATGATGTTAGAACATGATGCAAAAGCCTTGAAAGTGAGCATTAGTTATTGGCACTTCTAAATGGATAGATGTACCTAATGATGAGTGTTGGAGAAACAAAAGTACAGTATGGATATTGTTTCTTTTTTATTTTTATTTTTTATGTGTATTTGTTAATTTATTTTTACCATCAAATCTAAGAAAACCTCAAATAATTAAGTAATACATACTTAATTTGTAGCCTTTTGATTGAAAACTATGTCATCTAGTTAGCGGCTATGCTTTTTGATATTTTTTGGCTTTTCATTTTGGCAGTGCTGGTGGCTGTTGGGAATCATTGTTTTGGCACTTGTTATCTTTCTGCTCATCCTCATTTTGTAATGTGTAAGCACAAGTACATATTTGCGGCTCTGCTGTGCTTTCCTAGTTGTTTTCCACTATAATGTTTTTGTGTTACCAACCATCTCTGCTCTTATATTAGTTGGGGGGAATCTGCAACTAATTAAATGCTTTCTCCGTCGAGGCTGTTTAGCTGTGTTAGAGTGGATTGCTCTTTCTTTTTATTTTTCCTCCTCGAATTTGGCCCTTTAGTTTGGTTTTGGGACTACGATACCTAATGTTGGTGAATGATATTTTGTATATTCCCATTTGAATATAAATTAGAGTGTCATGATTGTGAATACAAAGATTGTGCGTGAATGTGTGTGCGCGTGCGCGTGTGTGTGTATATATATATATATATATATGTGTGTGTATGTATGTATCTGTAACTGGGGGAAGTGTTATGAGGTCATGATGTTAGACCAGGTTGAAGTAAGAACTAATCTTGTAAAATGAAAAATGAAATCAATTTGCAGAGGCAAAGTTGACAATAACTTCTGGTCAGAAAATTTTAACTGAATTTTGATATTTTTGCAAGATTCCACTAACATTAACATCTTGGTGGGACCTTTATGTTAAATTTGTTTTCGTATATAGAAAGAAAACGCAAATACCATGAACTTTTAAAATGTCATGACTGTTCTTTTTCCCTCTTCTTCCTCAACCTCTTTCAGGTTGCCCTATTTGTAGAGTCTACTGCCTCAGTTTTACTACTTTATAGTCTCCTCAATCAAACCTATCACCATTTCTCTTCCCCTGCAACTTTTATCTTCTCATCGTCCGCCTCATCATCACCTTTTCCCTCTTCGTCTTCCTTATTCTGACCTCCTCATTTCCTCCAAACCAAATGCCAATCAGATTGGGTGAGTCCCTCTGTTTGCCGGGCCTGTCTCCCTTTATGTTGAAGCCTTTATTCATGAAAGTTATCACCGGATGCTGTTGCCATTCTGGAATGATCTATGCAATGTGATTTAGTGTAGTACAGCTTGAAAGCCGTTCCCTTTCCAGTTCATGTTATGTTTGTGGTGTTGACTACCTTAATAGTCAGTTGTCCTTTTAGTTGGGTTCAGGAGTTTGGGATCTTATGAACCCTTGCCTACCACACTTGAGTCCAATCATATTCAAACGAAGGCCTGAGCTTTGACTGCTTGAGGTGTCACTGACATTTCTTTTTTAGCTTGGAGTTGTTTGGAGTTATATATTGAATATTCATATTTTGGTTGCTTAGTAAAAAGATTATGTTATGTAGTAATTCAGAGGAGTTTGTTAATAATTATTCTTGTTCTGAGTTGGTTAGACCTTGCAATATGGTATCTTTGTTTCTTTGCAAGGAGTTGAGAAAGTTGATAAAAGGAACACTTATCCTTGAGAGATTTTCATTGCAGACCAAAATTGATAGAGGCGTTGGAAGAACTATGACTTGGGCAGATTATATGAGCTTTTGATTTTGTTCTACGTCTGGCATTTTAGCATTTATTATGCGTCATATAAAGGTTTATTAATTTGGAATCGCCTTTTCTGTATCTGATAGATGATCTATGTAGAATGTCTCTATCTGCAAATTGCTGGTACCCTGCTGCAATTAGTTATGGGAGAAATAGATATTTACTTTTGAATGTGGTTCTCTTCTGATACAGTCCTTTCTCATGATGCTGTTACGCTGGTCGCTTAATATTTCTTTGGCCTACGTTCTGAATGTCTTTTTTTGTACTTGCGTCCACTGTAAGTTGGAGAGACATGCACTACCAATGGACAATCAGGAATATGTTTAGATACCAAAAATGAATTACTACTTGGTATAAACAGACATGGAATCAATGTCTATATGTCCAATGTTGATTTCACGAACAACTGTACACTTTTTGTGACGGGCATTGCAAGTTTGAAGTTAGATTGAACATTGAACGCTGGCCCTGTTATCTGCTTGCAATTACAGCCATGGGGGTTGAGAATATTACTTTCTGGGAGTGTTTGTTTGGGTAGAGTAGACTTCTAGCGGAGAACACTTCTCAGTAAAGCAAAAGAAACTTGAATGTCTAATGATAGACAGCATGATCTTTTACACATATTAATAACTAGTTAGGAAAATATTAACCTTTAGAAACATGTCAATTACGTTGAGTTTGGTTACTGTCTTCTGGGTATGTGGAAACGGAACGAGATGAAAATTTGGAGACGGAACAGAACAAAAATTAGAAACAGTAAGGTGTTTGGTTGTGATGGACAAAATAAAAAAAACTGTCTCTGTCTTGAAAACAGAAATGTGTTTGGTTACAATGGACATAATATAAAAACAATGTCAATGACGAAAATGTCCCTACAGTATAATATGCTTTGAAATATGTAATTCATTGATTAATTTATAATTGTATCAATATTTATTTTAAGTGTA
>JAOTAY010000006.1:21165893-21176269 GCA_025629805.1 Erythroxylum baracoense | reverse complement strand
CGTGAGAGCGCGAGGCCCGAGAGGCCGAGGCTCAAAGCGGACAATATCTGCAAGCGGGTGGTCTGGGCTGTTACAAGAAAACCCGATGAATCCTATAGTATAGGCCACAACTATGTGATGACTATGTCTAAGGTGATACAAAAATGTATATAAAGGTGACAATCATAATTTTTTAGAAGGGTAGAGACATTAGTCATCCTTTAGAAAAAAAATAAGAAATATTATTTTCTTTCAAAAAATTAAGGTTACTCATCATAAGACTTCTCTAACCATTAGACAATTATTTTTTTATTATTTTTCTATGGAGAATCAAGATCCATACGTCATTATTGTAGATCAAGCTACTGGTGGATTTTAGGAGCTCATTTAGATTTACTTCTATTATGATTTATCTTTATCTTTTGATTTTTTATATTTTGAACATATTTAGTGGCTAAATAATTTTTTATGCTTAAATAGGAAAAATCCTAGTAATTATTTTTATATGGATTGATTTAATTTGAATTTTGAAATGGAATATATTTCTGTAAGCTATATTTGTTGGTCTTAATGTTGATTTATTCATATTGGCACCTAAAACTGATTTTAATTCACCTATGAATGACTTGAGAGAACCTTTTAATGAGTGGATTATAGTTTAGATAAAGGAGTTTAAATAAAGTACTTGAAGGAGACTTATGTAATCTTCTGGTGTTAGGATGAATTCTTTTAAGTGATTTCATATAGCTTAGTACATTTAAAAATGTATTAATAATAATAAATATACGAGTTAATCAACTAGAGAGTAGATGATTGTATTTCAAAAGAATACAGTTTCAATATTTCGGATCCTACTAGTCTAAAGACTATATCTAGTTTAGGTCAATTAAATCATGAAAGAAAAAGTACTATTAAAGGAAGTATTGATCTAAATATAGTTATTTGATTAAATTTTCTTATCATTGATTTCTTTAGCTATTATTTAAGCTTTTGTTTTATTTTATATTTCATTATTCAAAACCTATAAGAATCTTATTTTTACTTATTATTATTATAATAGTTAATAATGTTAAGCTTTCTAACCCATATTACTTTTGTGGGATTTAACACTTACTATTATTTTACTTACGAAGGATATGTGCATTAATCTAGTTAGTGAGTAATAGATTTGAAATAGGAAAAAGGGCATTAGTATCAACTGGTCGGAATTTTTCTAATGCAAATACAATAGTAAATATTTCTTTTCCCGTTGTACTGTAATGACATTAAGTAGGATCCAAAGATTTAGATACATAATATATTACATAATGCTCTTTTTTTTTGACCTAATAATGCTCCAACTGCCTTATCAATCGGATCACACATTATTTCAAATGGTAAATTCCAATTAGGTAGGCGAATTATAGGAGCACTGGTCAATCTTTCTTCCAATTCATCGAATGCATGTTTACAAGTTTCATCAAACACAAAAGAAGAGTCTTTAGCTAGTAATGCACATAAAGGAGATGCAATTTCTGAAAAAAAAATTATAAAATGACGATAAAAATTAGCATGGTCTAAAAATGATCTAATTCCCTCACTTATGTAGGATGTGGAAGAGAACTTATGGTCTTTTTCTTGTCCTTGTCAACTTCTAAACCTTTTGAACTTACTACATGCCCTAATACCACACCTTGTTCTACCATAAAATGACACTTTTCATAATTTAAAACAATATTAGTATCAATACATCTTTGCAAAACAATAGAAAGAGTTAGGAGATATAAATCAAAAGAATCACCAAACACAGTAAAGTCATCCATAAAAATTTCCATTTTATGCTCAATTAAATAAAAAAATGCTCACCATACATCTTTGAAAAGTACCTGGAGCATTGCAAAGTCCAAATGGCATTCTCCTAAATGAAAATGTATCGAAAGGGCATGTAAACATGTTTTTATCTTAATCTTCAGATGATATAGCAACCTATGTATACCCTGAGTACCCATTTAAAAAGAAAAAGTAAGATTTTCCTGCTTGTTTTTCCAACATTTGATCAATAAATAGTAAAAGGTAATGATCTTTTTCTAATTGCTTGGTTGAGTTTTCGATAATCAATACATACTCTCCGCCCATTTGATATCCTAGTATGAACAAGTTCACCTTGTTTATTTTCTACTATAGTTATGCCTGTTTTCTTGGGTACTACATGTATGGGGCTTACCTATTTAGAATCTGAAATAGGGTACATTATGTCTGCATCTAATCATTTTAATATTTCCTTTTTTACTATTTCCATCATGGGGGGAAGGGTTTAACCTAAGTTGGGCTACTCTAATGGTTTTAGCATTTTCTTCTAGAAGGACCCTATGGATACACAAAGTTAGGCTAATCCCTTTTATATTCGCTATGGTCCATCCTATGGCATCCTTATGGTCTTTTAATACTTGTAAAAGTATCTCTTCTTGTGAAAAAGTTAAAGCACTTGAGATTATAATAGGCAAAGTAGCATTCTCACCTAGAAAACATAATTGAGATTTGTGGGAACAGATTTCAACTCTAATTCAAGTGCTTGAAACATATGGTACTAAATTAGAAGCAGCAAGAGGTAGACACTTAGAAAGTACTGATTGATCCTTCTGTAAGGAGTTATCTGTCCATATTGCTTCCTCAATGTTCTTAATTCCCTCTAATTATTTTGCATCATCTCTTATGCTCATGTTAGACTCACCTATCTCATCAATCATATCTAGTGTCAACAAAGCATAAATAATTGATGTTATCAGGGTATTGCATAGCATCAAAAATGTTAAACCTGATAAACTCTTCGTCAAATTCTATAGTAAGGTCACCTTTATAAAATCTATCTTTGTTCTTGTTGTTTTAAGAAAGGGTCTTCTGAATAATAGCAATACTTCCTTTGACAGATCAGAAACTTCTCCCATATCTAGCACATAAAAATTAGCTAGAAAAACTAACTTATTAACCTACACTAAAACATTTTTAAGTATATCGTCAGGATATACATTTGACCTATCAGCTAGCTGAATTACTAACCCTGTCTTTCTTAAAGGATCTAACTTAAGAGACTCATAAATATATCTAGGCATAACATTCATTGAGGCCTATAAATCTAGCATCAACCTTTCAAAACTAGTATCTCTTATCTTACAAAGGATAGTGAACATACTAAAGTCCTTACATTTTGTAGGAATTTTCTTTTGAATCAATAGAACATATTTTCTCCTATACTTACCTCTTCATTTTCCTTGAAACGCCTCTTGTTACTGCATAAATCTTTCAAGAACTTTGCATATCATGGAACTTGTTTGATTACTTCTAAAAGAGGAATATTAACTTTAACTTTCCTGAAGGTTTCAACACTTTTTTGATGGCAAAAAGAGCATTTTTACTTCCAATGTTTACACTAAAATCTGATTTGGACCCTAATGTTTCAATGCATTCAAAATTAACTTTAACTTTTAAAAAACGTTCAAAATTCAAAATAGCCCCTAGCAGAGGCTAAACTCTATGAGAAATTCTATCTAGTCATGGGTTATTTTGAACATTTTCCAAACATTATGGTTCATATTGAATGTTTTACAAGTGTTAGGGTTCATTTTGAATGCTCCAAAACGTTGTGGTCTAACTCAAATTTTAGTGTAAACATTAGGGACTAAATTGCTCTTTTGGCCTTTCTTGATCGGCTACCTCTTTTCTCGATTTAGCTATCCTGTAAGGAAAAGGAGGAACACTTTAAAAGTTATCAATTGATAATTTGTTAGTAGTGTCTAGTTTTGATGCCCTTTATTTTTTTTCTTTCTTATTTTCCTTTTCAAAATTAAGTGTAACTTCTAACTCCTTTTCCACTTTGCAACTTTTTCTTTTGCTTTCTTTAGGTCCCTTCAATTCTTTCCCAGTCCTAAGCAATATTGCACTAGCATTTTCTTTAATACTTGGGATGAGTTTAGCAAGCAATTTCCTAGATAATTAGGTTTCTACATTACTTAGACTGATACAAATTTATCCTATTTGGGTCTCTAAGTGTTATAGATATGCATCTGTCTTCTTTTGATATTCTACCCCTTGTGCGTATACTTGCCTAATATGGTTAGATAATTATTTCACCATATCTTCTAAGGATTGATTAGTGGGTTGGTTTTAAGGTGGGTTAGGTATAATAGAAGATCTTGGATTTTTTTAGTTACTAACAAAATTAGGTGGCTTAAGCAGATGATGAAATTGAGGGACACCATTTATCCTTACATTCCTCATAAAATTGGTAGTAGGGAAAAAACATGGATTTTGTTTGACAATCAACTTAACATAAGCCCTATTGTTCATGTATCTAAATTTCAACAACTAGGGAATAGAATGCCACTGAATTTAAAAGTATCTTCCCTGATTGTGAATGGAGAATGGCAAGGTGATTTTCAGAGATTCCAATCTCTGGTGGAATACTTTCCTTGATTAAATGATTTAGAGAATGATGATGTTATTACCTGGAGATTAAAATCGAATGGAAAATTCTCCAATCATTCACGTTATTAGTTGTTTTCAGATAGCTTTATTGAAGTCCCTTTTTATGATGGCTTGCAATCAAGAATAGACTTTAAACCAAGAGTCAATGGTATGGCAATATGGATGATACATGTCTACTTTGTAACACAACAATAGAGGATAGAGATCACTTTTTCTTTCTCTATCATTTCTCTAAAGCTATCTGGAACAAAATTCTGCATATGTTACCAGATAATAATTGTCATTACAATTGGGAGCAAACACTTAATTGAACCACTCGAAACTCAAAGCAAGGAAAAATTAATGTTACTCTCTTCAAAGCAACATTCATAATCACCATATACACCATTTGGAAAGAAAAGAATAGCAGAAGATTTACTGATAAGAAGGAAGAGAAATATCATATTGAAGATAGAATTTTTAACCTGATCAGAGCTAGTATCTATGCTAAAAATGCACATCACTCTCTTTCTATAGAAATGAAGCACACATGGTGTTTATAGTTCATCTTAGCAACTTCCTAAAAGACATATGTATTTTTTTCTCTTTGATCCTTCTATATCATTGTAAAATGAAAGCAGGCTAATAGCCTAGAACTTATTGTAATGTTGCACTAGTTTCAGCTATATTTGATACATTATTCATTTTTCAAAAAAAAAGGTGGCTTTGTCCTAAGTCCATATCTAAAGTTTGGGTGATCTTTCCAACCCTCATTATATGTATTTGAAAAAAGGTCATATTTCCTTTGTGTTCATCCTAGATAACTACCCACAATATTCACATCTTAAACCTATAAAGAAGGACATGCATCAATAGCGTGAGTAAAATTAGTGCCAATTCCACAAACACAAGCTTAGATAATACCACCAGCTATAAGTTTCAACAATAAATTAAGTAGTCAAATGAGTTACTTGTTGAGAATTTTCCTTTAGTTGATCTTGAATGGCATGCACATTTATTTCGCTAACTCTCCTAATTTGATTAATCTCATTTTTAGTTCCAAATTGTTGTGACTGGTCAACCATATTAGAGATTAATTATCTAGCTTGTATAAGAATTTTATCAACTAATGCCCCACCACAAACTGCGTCTACCATACTCCTTTCATGTGGTAAAAGTCCCTCATAGAAATATTTTATTAATAATTGGCCACTAATCTAATAATTATGGCAACTAGCATATAGTCTTTTAAATCTTTCTCAATATTCATATAGAATGCATTCATGTTTGTCTAATTCCACATATTTCTTTCCTAATAAATCTAGTTTTACTTACAGCAAAACATTTTTCAAGAAAAGTTCTATACAATTCAGCCTGTGTATTTATAGATCTAAGAAGCAAGTAATATAACCAATCTTTAGCAAAATCATGTAATGAAAATGGAAAAGCACGTAATTTCGCTTGTTCTTCATCAATTCCTTCAGGTCTCATAATAGAATAATCAAATAAAATTTCTTTTAAATGTCTATGAGGATCCTCATCAGCATGTCCATAGAATTTAGACAATAAATTTATAAAACCTGATTCAACTTCAAGGGTTCCAATACTAGGAAGACAATGCATAAAGGTTGATCTTCTAAGTTTGGTTCTGAAAGTTGCTTCAAGGTAGCTGTGACCATTTCTATCCTTATGTCTTCCTTTTCCAATTTGATTTGTATGTCTGTTTCTTTTTCGTCTCTTAATTTCATAAAAGATCACCTTGTCTCTTCTTTACCTTTTTTTAAGAGAAAAAAATTGTTAGCTATGATTCAAAAATAAATAAATAAACTAGGAAAATAAAACTTTCCTCGGTAACGACGTCAAAATTTAATACGTGTCATTAGGCATATAAAATTAAATCCTTATTTTAATTTCAATTTATTACACGATGTAGTATATAACAAATAAGAGTTGTTCCCATAAGGAAAGTTAATTTACCAAATTAGTTTATTAATTACAATACTTTTGAAAGAAACTATTACATCTTAATAATTTCACTCATGCAAAAATAATTCATTAACAAAATATAAACATCATCAGATCATCTTTAACCACAATCATTAATATAAAATATTAAAACTTAATAAAATAAACTTGCAATACATTATTGGACACACAATCAATATTTAAAAGCTGAAAATTATTTTCTTTATCAAAAAGTAGTAATCATTCAAAAAAATATAATGCTAGAATTTTTTAGCGATGAAATCAAATTATACAAATCTAAAATTTTAAGTGGAAAGCACATGTTTCATCTTGTAATAATTTCAAAATAATCCTAAATTGATGTTTATGCATCTAGTTATATTAAAGCACATATCTTTACATTAATAAAACTTCTTTCATTAAACTAATAAACCGTTAAAAGAAAATTTCCAGATTTGTCGCAAACATATTAATCATATTTTTCGTATGAAATATCCATTACTTAGTTCTTTTGAGCATCAAACTATGCTAATTTACAAGTTAAAAAGAATTGAAACATACATAATGAAGCACATACAAAGATTTCATCCAATTATATTCACATATAAGATTAACCTTATTAATTAGGAAAAAATCAAAAACTAAAACAATTATAATTACCAGAAACCTGTGAATTACGCTAAGCTAATGCATAAATAAAAAGAAGGGATGTTTTGATGTTTAAAACGAATCAAATTAAATCTAGAAATTAAAGAAATAAAATATAAATCTAACCTAATATTTTCAAGTGAACAAGTAAGTTTTAAATTTTAGTTTATCATACAATTTTGACATATTTGGGATAATCTGAGACATTTAACAAGTTGAATGTATAGAACCAACCAACTAATTCCCACTTGTTCCTTTTTATGCTTAGAAATTGAACCAGCTCAATTATAATATCAAAACACGTTAAGCATCAGGAAACACAATCAACAATCGAAATTTGTTTGACAAACATCAAAATTTCAACCCATACAATTCCAAAAAGAACCACTAGTTTAATTTATTGCATTCAAATAATCAAGAAAGTCTCCAATCAAATAAGACCATGAATAAACACAATCAGAAATTCTAATAATTGCATATTGTTAAATCCATTCGGTAATCTATTGAATTAAAATAATATCCCAAATAATCAAAACATCATATCTAAACTAGAATTCAACAATTAATCCTAAATTAAGCATCGAAAATTATAAACAAAGAGAATAAGGTTTCTGAAAAACTCATTCAATTTTTCTCCCTTCATAGACTTTGGGCCTGCCCTAAAGGTCTGGAAAATCTTCCTCGACCAGTTATGAACCAACTCCAAACAGGTGTGATTTGGCTCTTCCTTTCACTCCATACACTCCTTGCTACAACTCCTGATGGCTGAGGGCATTGCATTTTCTGGTTGATGGTATGTTGCTCTCGCGTTTTGTCTTTGCTCTGCTACTATCGTTTTATTTTTTTATCTAACTTATTTCTGTTGCATTTTATCTTTGTTTGCTCTGTCATTTTAGACTTCTGCTGATGGCTCCATTATGTCTTATTTCTTCTCAGATGATGCGTTGCATTTTGTCTATTTGTTATTGGCGTGCTGGCTGTTTTGGTTCTTTATCTTGCATTTTGCTCCTTTATCTTTTGTGTTTTGATCTTTCCTCTTGACTGCTAAGCCTACAAGAAAATATTTAATATAATTTAATCCCTTTTAAAATAAAAAATATGAAACTAAACATCTTAAGTTATTAATAATAAAATGCAACAATTTTTGCCCAAATGTGCTATATAAATGATTTAAAACAATATCAAATAAGGGTGTAAAATATGCTATAATTTCTACTTATCATTTATGTATACATCCAACTATTTTTGAACTTCCTTGAGCTTTAAAGATAATTTCTTCTTTCCTTATTTATAATTTTTAAACTTTTAACTAGTTAATCATATTTTAAATCAACATCAATATAATTTTCATAATAATTAGGGATAGATGTCACCTTTATTTTCTATAGTAGTAAAGTATATACAAGTTATCTCTTATTTCAAATGCTCACTTTCGGAATCACTTGTGTCATCCTAAGTTGATGCTTTAAATGCTTTCTTCGTGTCCTTCTTCTCCTTATAGTTTCTTTTGCAGTTCTCATTATCTTTGAGTAAAGAACATTATCATTTTATGTGACCGGTATTTCTACATTCAAAATAATTAATATTAGAGGATTTATATTTTAAATTACTTTTAACCTTCCTTAAAGCCCTTTCTTTTAGAAAATTTCTTCTTTAATAAATTCTTGAAGTGATTAAGCCAATATCTTCTTTATTTCTTTCGCTAGTTGATGTCTCTTCCTCTTTGTGTTGATTCTTCTTTTGAGGCTTTAAATGTTAAATTCTTTTTCTTTAGGAGTGTCATTTCTTTTATGTCTTTTAAAGCCTTATCTCGTTTGTGAGAAGAGATCTAATAAGTTAATATAATGGTAGCATTATTAGATCCTTGGCTTCTTATATTGCTATTAGTTGGGCTTCCCATATTTTTGATAGTAACCTAAGCAACTTCCTTACCATTTCAATATTATTGCAGGTTTTTCCAAGAGCCCTTAGTGCATTGATAATATCAATAAATCTAATACACATACTAGAAATGTTTTCATCATTTTTCATTTGGAACAATTCATATTGGCGAGTTAGCATATTGACTGTGCTGTCCTTAACTTTATTTACTCCTTTATAAGTGATATATAGATTATGCCAAATTTCATAAACTGTTTCATATATAGAGACCTTATTGAATTTATTTCTTCCTAATACATAAAAAATAATGTGTATGGCCCTATTATTTATGGAAATTAATCTCTTATCTTGAGGTTTCCTTTCTTCCTTTAATTTGGGTAACTATTTATTATCTACAATTTATATAGGAATAATGGGATTATTTGAAACTATTTTCCATATGTCTACACTTTCATCTATTAAAACAAATCTCATCCTATTTTTCCAATAATGGTAATCATTGCCATCAAGGAGAGGTGGTCTACTAATGCTTTATCCCCTTGGTTGAATAACGATGATGATGCTCCTAAAGATGCTATTATAATCTTGACTATATTATTTCATAGATATGCTAAACTAATAAACCAACTCTAATACCACTTGTGAGTTCCTAATGGCACCCAAAAAGGGGTGAATTGGGTGTTTAAAAACTTTCATAATTTTCTAACTAATGTACTCAATTAACAACAAATAATGTAAATAAGGATGAGGAAATTCCTTAATATAAATCAATTGAACGATAAATTAAAGATGATAGGGAAGAGAATGAAAATCAATCTATAGTGATTTGGTAAACAACCTTTGCCTATGTCCATTCTCAAAACTCTTCTTAAAATTTCACTATGCTTCTTTTTTGAAGGTGAAGAACAACCTTTCTACAATCTTTTTTAGTAAGGAGTAACCCTCCTTACAACATTCTTCTAAAGTAAAAAGGAACCTTAATCTCACTTGGACCACCCAAGTATAATAATATATTCCCCAAACTAAGTATTACAACTAAAATTCTTCACTTTATCACTTGATAACTCTAAAATGGCTCACTCAGATAAATCTAAGACAATGATGATCAAATGATTGAAAAATACTTTAAATGTGCATACATAACATCCAAAACCTTCTTAATACTAAAACCAAAGAGAAAATACTTATTTATAGTATTTTAGACTCCTACTAGTTGTTAGAGCCAAGAATCAGCTGTTATAATAGCTGTATATACAATGCATTGGTCGATTGGTGTAGCTTATTAGTCGACTAATATGTATTAAAAGCTTTAGATTCTGCTGGAACCCCTCCCCGGGCGGGTCCACGGGCCCGACATCCTACGTGACATCTGGACCCGTGGCTCCAGGGGGAGGAATTCCCCACCAGGGATACTTAAAACGAACAAATTTATTTAATTTACCTCCGTACATAAATTGAGATAA
>JAOTAY010000006.1:21155602-21165793 GCA_025629805.1 Erythroxylum baracoense | reverse complement strand
ATGGAATTGTGATCTCTCGATTCACAATTGACCTAAAACCTAAATTAGTTCTAAAATTGTCTATTAACCTACCAGGAGCCTATGCTCGATCTCTCGTTACACGATTTTACCGATTTGATTTAATTCTTATTTATCAATTTACCTAACTCTCGTTAACCCAAATTGATATATTCACTCGGCTCACCCTCTCAGTTTGTTGTCAAATTATTAAGAACAAATATTAAATTACAAAATAACTAAAATAAAAAACAATGAATCAATTTTCATAAATCTCAAGAATCAAATCCCGAATGTGAGTTTAGACAAAAATCAACATTCGACATAACATATTCTCGACAATTATCTCAAGTTCATACATCAAAAAAACTAAAATAATTTGGAAAATACGTTCAAAACGGACTCGTGGAGCCAACAACGATGGGAAACCACCTATTTCGGGAAGTACTTCACGTCAAGCTTCATCTCTGTGTCTCTCTTCCTTCGTCTCCTTCCTCGAATCTCTCAATAGGTCTCTAGGTTTCTGAATTTGTTGATGTGAAAAACTCTGTCCAAAGCTACTCTTTCTGCCTTGTAATGTTCTTTTTATATCTTGGAAGCCTCAGGTTTGATCTGGGGTCAAAATGGTCCAAAAATAATGCAAAACTCGAGTTTCTGTATTAGCCCGACGTAAGCCACGATCGTGGCCCTACTTGCCACGATTATGGCCAGTGGCTAAACCTTTCTGTCACGATCATGGCCCAAAGTGCACGATCATGGCCTGGCACATGGTTCTCAGTCAAGATCGTGGCCAAGGTCCTTTCAACTCGCCTCTTTCTGTCAAGATTGTGGCCTATTGTGCCATAATCATGGGCCATATTTTTGGCCCAAAACTCTCCAAAACTTCTCCGTTCTTTGCCGTTTACCCTGAAACACTAACAAACCCATCAAGGTACCTCAAAAATATAACATTTAAGCTCAAAGACTTATACTACCATAAAAACAATTTAACATATAAACAAACATAATTGAAACCTAAATACACACTAAACACAATACTTAACAAATCAAACCCTAAAACACAATGCAAATCACAGCTATCATGTATTAAGTGCTCTCTAGACTTATCAAACCACCTTCAAACTCCAATTGAAGATCTAACCATGTAAATCTCTATGTTTGGTTCTTTATTGAGATTTTCATTCTGATACTGATATCATCTTATTAAACTTAATTAAAGTACTTTATTGTTACTATTAATTTGACCTCTTAGAGAGTTATGTTTCATTTGTGTTTTTTTCTAGTCTTCTAAAAAGAGGTATCAAAACCCTCTTAATGAAAGGTATAAACAGTTCTATGTTCAATTTGACATCATCGAACTATTCTACTTGGATGCTCATAATGGAAGACCTTCTGTATTGTGAAGATCTCTTTGATCCTATTAATATGGATAAAGATGTGAAGGATAATGTTCCTTTAAAACTTGAAAAGATGTCAAAGAGAGAATGGGAGAAGATGAAGCGAAAAACTCTGGGCATGATTCAACAATATATTAATATTATTATATTCAACCATATGTCGCAAGAGACAGAAACTTTTGAGCTATGGAAAAAGCTAGAAGGACTCTACAAAAGGAAGATTGATCATAATAAGGCTTCTCTGCTTAAAAAGCTTGTAAACTTGAAGTTGAAAGTTGGGAAATCTATGTCAGAGTGTATGAGTGATTTCCAGGATATAATCAACAAACTTACAACACTAAAGATCATTCTTAATGACGAGCTCCAAACTTTTTTCCTATTGAGTTTATTACCTGATAGTTAGGAGATGTTAGTGGTGATGATTAGCAATTCTTCTCTTGAAGATATTCTTTCCTTGAATGTAATCAAAGTGAGTATGTTTAATGAAGAAACCAGAAGAAATGAGATGAGAGTTGACAATATGCAGGCTTTCTTGGCAGAAAGCAGGAGAAGGGGCAAAAGCAGGGATCCCAAAGGGTGTGGCAAGTCTAAGAATTGATCAAAGTCCAAAAGTGACAAAGACGTGAAGACAAGTCATTAGTACGATAAGCTAGGACACATAAAGATGTTCTACTATAAATAGAAGAGCAATCAAAAAAAGCAAGATCATTAGAGTGATGATGATGATAAGAGTATAGCTGCAACTGCTTTAAGCATTGATGAAGAGATGTCCTTAGATTATACAATAAGTGAATGCTTTTATGTTAATGATTCGGGGTTTTAAGTGGCTGATTGACACAGAAACGTCATATCATTGTGTTCCAAAAGTAAGTACTTCTCAAGCTATAAGAGTGGAGACTATGGGAACGTAAAGATGGGTAACTAAAGTTTCGTTAAAATTATCGGTATGGGTGATATCCAAGTTTAAACAAACATAGAATGTTTGTTGACGTTAAGAGATGTACAAAACATTCTAGATTAACAACAATTTGTTATCGACAAATGTGTTAGATTGAGAAGGATTCAAGTATACTTTTAAGGATAGGAAGTGGAAGCTCTCCAAAGAAGTAATGATTATTGCTCAAGAAGAATTGTGTTGCACATTATACAAGACACACTTGAAGGTGTGTGGTGGTGGAGAAGTATACACAGTTAAAGAAAAACTTCTCCGAATTTGTGTCATTGACATTTGAGGTATATGAGCGAAAAGGGAATATTAACAAAGATCTCAGGCCTATAACTATGAAGAAAGACATGAACTCTCTAAAAAAGTGATACGTGTCGTTAGGCATATGCAAATCAAATCCTTATTTTAATTTCAAATTTATTAACCAATTTAGTATAGAGCAACTAAGGATCAATCCCACAAAGAAATTTAATTTACTAATTTATTTTATTTATTATAATATTTTTAAAATATACAATTACATCATAATAATTTCGCTCGTACGAAAGTAATTCCATGACAAAACATAAACACATAATATCCTCTTTAACCTACATAAATAAGATACAACATCAAAACTTAAGAAAATAAACTTTTAACACATTCTTAGATTCACACAATCAATATTTAAAAGTTAGAAAATTATTTTCTTTGTCAAAGAGTCGTAATCATTCAAAACATATATTACTGAATTTTTTTAATGGTAAAACCAAGTTACACAAATCTAAAATTTCCAACTATAAGACATGTAGAAATGAACATATAGTCATTTATTAAACACAATCCAAATCACAATATAAAGATAATAATCCTATTTCGTCTACATTAATTATAATAATTTGGCTTCAAGAAAACATTCTATTAACTAATTTAGGCTGTCCATATTCATACAACTAATATTACATATAACATTAACTTTATCAATGACCTGAAATATAACAGAAATCCAAAACTACAACAATTATAGTTATGGAAACCTATTAATCATGTTAAGCTAATACATAAATAAAAACAGGGGGTGTTTGATGTTTAAAATGAATCAAATTAAATCTAGGAATTAAAGAAATAAAATATAAATTTAGCCTTATGTTTACAAATGAACAAGCAGCATTTCAAATTCATTTTAACCATGCAATGTCAACATATCTGAGATAAGCTAAGTTAAATGTAGAAAATCAACCAGTTGTTTCCTACCTATCCCTTTTCACTCTTTAGAATTGAACCAACTCAATCAAAACATGTTAAGCACAAAGGTACACAATCAACAACTGAAATTTATCTGACGAACTTCAAAATTCCAACAATTGCATAAATGTTAAATCCACTCGGTAATTAATTAAATTAAATCAAAACAATATCCCAAAGAGTCAAAAACAACATGTCTAAACTAGAATTTAACAATTAGTCATAAATTAAGCATAAGAAACTAGAAACAAAGAGAGTAGGGTCTCTGGAAAATTCATTCAAATTTTCTCCTTCACAGACCTCAGACCAGCCTCAAGGTCTAGAATTTCTTCCTCCACCATCCATGAACCATCTCGATCGTAGTGGTTTGTGGCTTTCTGAACATTCCCACACCTCCTCATGCTAGATCCTTACTTCAATGGCCTTTGACAGATGAAAAATCCTCTCTGAAATCTCACCTTTGTGTGAATTGCTTGCTCATCTTTCCGCTTAGTTACTGCTTCATTTTTATAGCTTCTAAAAGATCCCTAAACACTGCATGTTACTAGATCTGTAATAATTTTCAATTTTCTTCTTCAATTTTAAATGGATTCGGAGATTTCCTCTTATCTTATCCAATTCAAAAGGATTTTCATATACGTGTTTAAGATGAAGACTTTAGGGGAGGTTTCCACTGTTGTTATATGTCACTCTCTGTGTTTGGGCTATTGTGTGATATCCAGTTTCTCTGCTACATTTCACTTTCTATTTTCCTCTACATTGCTGCATTGTTTTGGTCTTGTGGCTACTGGAATTTGGTGTGTTTTATTTCCTTTGACTGCTACTGGGTGTGTCGTTTTCTTCTTTGTGTTTTACTCTTGGGTTGTTACATTTTGGTTGCTTATTTCTACTGCAATTACATTTTGGTTGCTTATTTCTACTGCATTTTATCTGTTGATGGTTGAGTCTCTACTATTAAGCATTTTGGGTTTGTTTTCTTAGAATTGATATAATAATATACACATAATTGAAAGCTTACTTCAAACTAATCATTACTCTCAAAAATATTGTTTGATCATTAATCTTGATTAAAGATTCCATCACAATGTCATTCATAACATTACTTTGTATGAATCCACAAATCACCTTACAATAATGCATTACTTTTCCAATATTAAAAATTCTAAATAACCTAATAAACTTTTGTAATTATCAAGTCATAGAACTGAATAACTTGTATTGTAAGGTGAGCATTCTACATTTCCTGCAGAAACTATATCTAACTTCCCTTATATACCAATCCTAACTTCCTTAGAAGCAATCCATATCGACATAATGCATATTTAGTCAATTCCCTTCCTATTATGACTTCATAGTCATGGAAATCTAATAGTATCAACTCAATAGAGAGCTTCTAAATCTAACTACAATGTAACTACCTCTATGAATATTCAATGCTACTGGTATAGTTTTAGTGAAAATAGTTATTATCATATGGAACTCTAAAAGCTCCGACTTTACACCAATTTATTTAGCGACATCTTTTATCACATACGAGTGCATAGTTCTAAAATTCATCTTAATATATTCATCACTACCAGTATCTATCACCATACTGGATTTATCCTAAGCATCCTGATGTGTTATTACAATTACCCCAACCTATAAAGGTGGTCTCCTTCCACATTAGCTACACCTTAGTACTGAGCTCCTAGTGTTTCAAGAGTCTCTGGACACTGTAGGTGGTCTGACTGACCTCTGACTAGACAATATTCCTCTCTCATCCTTTTGTCACTAAGCCATTTAAATTTATTATTCTTATCATAATCCAAGCAAATTAGGGTACTTTTGGGATCTCTACTCTGATCGTACACTTTTGTGCCTAACTTACAAATACACTCAATCAAACTACTTGACACTGCTAAGGCCTCCCACGGCTGGCTTATTGTTGTTTCTTATATTTGTTTTGTTCACTCAAGGTAAAAAAAATCTACTAGTGGTTTTGCCAGTCATAACTATTCTGGACAGGTTGATTCATAAAGAAAAACACTTACTAAACCATCCCTGTGCTCGGCTTCCCGAGCTAAAGATACTTAAAAACCTTAATTTCATTCATCCGAAAACCTGTACCACTATAGATATATAATACTTTACATTAAAATAATCTAAAAAAAACTTAAAAACAATTATAATTTAAATTTTATATTATAAATAATTTTTAATAATTTTAAACCAGAAAATGGGTTTTTAAAAAACTAAAATCTGATCAAATATTTGATTTTTTATCCTTAAAATATAATATTAATTTTATTGTTTTTAATAATCTTGTTGCTCTTATCATTGTTATTCTTGTAACTATTTCCCAAGAAAAATATTCATAAAAGTTTTAGACTCAAATTTATATTGTACTTTTTTTAATTTCATTCAACTTGAGTGGTGGCTAATGTGTATATTTTAATCACAAGCATATGCTGTAGTTGTAGATATTACTAGTGAGTATAAGTCAATCTCACGAGGACTAGTAGTTAATAATCAAGTATTCACAAACTTAATTACCTAGATTAACATTTATGATTGGATGAAAAGAGAAATAAAATAACCACTAAGAATACCAATTACCAAACCAAAGTAATAATCAAGAAGAAAGTAATCACCAAATAAGATAGATTTAGGTAAGATATCCTCTAGGACTTCACTATGTTTCAACTTCACTCTAATTTAACGTTAAATGCCCAAATTTGGGCCAAAGGTTTTTGGATTTGATCAATTTAGTGTCAAACATTTTAACCTTCTCAATTAAGGTCAAAAAATTATCGAGGCTGTTTAATGTTAGGCTACTTTGGATGGAAACCTAGCAGTGTCATACACGTGCCATTTGTATATATAAAAAGCCCATTCGAAGACAACAGGCAGAATTTAGATGCCATGGAAACACACGAAAGCCATATGGATTTTCATAAAAGAAAAGAAAAAGAAAATTATTTCAATTCAGACTCAGAACCTTAATTTTACTTGTAATCTCCAAATATTCACCCTCTCTCTTGGAAACTTAGCAAAAAGGGGTTATCTTATCTGGCGTTTTTCCTCCTTCAGGCATCATCACTACCAATCACTCTAATCCCTCTCACCTATCTGCCTTCCAGTCCTTTGGCGTAAATGTTCTCTCCAGCAATCGCGAAGTACATTCACGTTTGATCTCTCCTCTGGAGTTGGAAGTATATGTATACACACTCGGGGGCTAGTTCATAATTGTAGATGATTATCTGGTTGAACTGCAGATGTTAAAACCTTTAAACTTTGTTGTTTTTTCCTAAAATCCATATGGAATCGGTGCTGTCCAAAGGTTTAATTATAATAGTTGTTGAAACTTTTTGTTCATCTTAGCAATTTCATGCATAAGAACACACTGGGGAACTTATAGGGAAGGAAAAGTTACAATCTTTATTTGTTTTTTGTTTTGTTGTTTTATACTTTCTGGTTGTTGATTCTATGAGTTGATTAGTTTGGAGAGCATATTGTCGTTACTTATATGGATAATGAGTAGTAACATAGTTCATGATTGGATTTTGAATAGGTAGTGGAAGGTAATGATGTAGTTATATTCTCATTAAAACCTGAAGTTGGTATTAACTCATGCTCTTCCCTTCTAATTTTAGTCCTTTGATTCCTTTTAACTTTATAGTAAAACTATATGTTTGCAATGAATTAGTTGCTTGATGGATTTATTATGAATCTATTTTGCATCATCTCATATGCTTCAATTTCTCACTTTGACTTTAGGGTTTGCATTTCAACATTCTGACTTTGTCTCAAACATTAGTTGCAAATTTGGGAATTTTTAGTGTTTGAAGGGTTTAACCTGCTAATTGTTCTCATTTTTTTACTAAAAGCCTTCTCTCTTCTTCTTCTTCTTCTTCTTCTTCTTCTTCTTCTTCTTCTTCTTCTTCTTCCTCCTCGAATTAGTCTATGTTCTTCCCCAAAATATCCTTTTCCTTCTGCAATTTGTATTACATTTTCAAAGACATCAGTTGGGAATACTTGAGAATGAGCTAAATTAGTAGTTCTTCAAGGTAATAAGGTCAATTAAAGGATTCATATTGTTGTTTTCTTGGTTGTAATGAAGGGTTTACTGGAAATTTTTGAAATTTTCATCTTTGACATTAGAGGAACACGTTCTAACCTTGATTTGAGGTCATACAAGCTGATTTTTTCAACTTACCTAATTGAATGGGACTATTATGGAGAGGCTAAATATTGTTACTGTAACTTGAAAGCACCTAGATGGATTTCCTAGACTGATGAAAATCTAGGAAGAAGGTTTTATGGTTGTCGATTATTTCCTCTAATTTTGTACGTTTTTTTATTGTTTTATATAAATATGTTCATTTTTCATGAATGAATTACTCTTTTTTGTTTCATGGTAGAGTGAAAATGTCTATGGATTTCACGAATGGCATAATCAAAGATTTTCTTCAAGAGCAAGACAAATTATTTTAAAGCTAAAAAACAGAGAGAAGATGTTATACCATCAAAGTAATCTTTTGAATGCTAAAGTGGCAGAATTAAGAGACAACGTTGTAGATGTTTTCGAAGTTAAAATTATTGCAAAAAATTTGAAGTTGAAGAATTTGTAGTTTGTTTAAGCTTTTGTTTACTAGTTTCGCTTCTGTTTGTTAGCCTAATAAAGGCAATTCAGGCAATAGTTGTATGTTAAAAGACTTACCTAGAAATGATTTTATGTACTAAAACAATGTCTAAATGCAATTAAGCTAACCTAATATTGTTCATTCCTTTTTATGATTTGATTTTGATTAAGCAAAAAGTTGGGTAAGTCAGGATTTGGGTGAACTGGAGACAACAATTGTTATATGTTTCAACATCTGGAACCATATTATAATTGTGACATTAATGATTTATATGTTAGAGATTTTGTATTCTAAAATTATGGGGTTAATTGTTCACTTGCTATCTTTTTGTATTAACAATGTACATCTTATGTATCCTTTTGATTTTTAAAGGTTAGAAGTGAATTTTTCTAGTGTTATCTTGACACTAGCAGATGAATTTTTGAGGTTGATGATTGAAATTCGAGTAATGGTTATCTTCACATATAATAACATGTAAATGTCAACATGATCCTTACATTAATAACGGCTGCCTAATGACATTCAATAGATATCCAACCTATTAACCATTGTTCTCTACACAAATATCACAAAAATTGATGGCTATAAGTATCATCCGCTGTTCACTACACAAAACACTAACAAACACAGTTTTGTTTACATTTTCTCCTTTCCCTTTAAAGATGTAGTTTAACTTTCTTGACTTGGATTCACATGCCTAGTAACAGCTTGCTCGCTCTTTTTTATTTCTGTGTAGGGTTTATTAGTCTTTGACTTGGCCTTCCAGGTTGTAAATACAATGCAAACATTATTAACTTCATTTTAATCACTTAGTTAAGGTTTAATGAGAATGTAAAATTTTAACACTTACATTTAACTTATCTCTTCCATTAATTTCTTGAACTTCTTATTTGCTTAATGTTAAAGAGAAGGGTATGTGACAAGCCTTTTTCCTAAAATTTTCACTTGAGAATTTGGGCTAGATCTGCCAGCACCAAACATCCTCATTATGCTTTCATCATCTACAACACCATAACCTAACCATTTTAACCCTGAAATGGCATTTGAATTTTTCCTTTTTGTGGGTTTTTTAGTGTTGGTCTTTGAAAATGTAGAAATATTTGTTGTTTCTGAAGCACCTCTAGGTGTTAAGAGAACAACTAAGACTGTTGCATTTGCACTTCCACATACATGAGCAATGGTTAAAGTGTTGGCAATATCTGTAGTAGTTATGGCACCAACAGATACAAACACAGTTGCAGAGGCAGAGGCATTTGCTCCTCTTTTTCTTTTCGTTCCCCTTTCAGCATTGTTAGATGCAGATGCAGAGGCATTTGCTTGGATTTATGTGTTGTTTTCAATTGTTGAAATGTTTTCTCAAGTTGACAGTGAATTGGTTGTGTTTTGCTCCATATCTAAATAAGTTGACTGGTCTTAGAAAGGATCTTGAAATTGGGCTGGAAAACAATCATACTGAGGGAATGATTTGGACTATAATCATATAACCTTTAAGTTTTACATGGTGAAGTGGTGATGACAATCATACTAAGGGAATGGAACACCTATGTGTTGTATAATGGTGATGACAATCATACTGAGGTAATGGAATACCTATGTAGCTGTGATGACAATCATACTGAGGGAATGGAACACTTATATGTTGTGTAGTAGTGATGACAATCATAGTAATGGAATGGAACACCTATGTTTTTGTCGAGGGTTCAATCTTAATGGCATGGTGTTAAAGGACTTGTGGAACAAAAAACTGATTCCATTGGACGAAGAACTGCGTGGACATATTTTGTAATATTATACAATCCATCAACGTGCCCATCACTTATTTCTTACAACTGTACTTTCACGATTATTGTAACACCCCCTTACCGTAGGGTACGCACCGGGACGCCCGTACGTCATTCCGGTACATATCCTATGATAAGGGAGCGCTACGTACAATCACTACAGTTACTCCACATGGCATCACATCAATTTGAATAATAAAACATTAATTGTAATTCACAAT
>JAOTAY010000006.1:21140963-21151031 GCA_025629805.1 Erythroxylum baracoense | reverse complement strand
TGTTCTTAATTTTATATTTATATGATAATGATTGTCTTTTTCATATAAATTGTGGTTATTATTTATATGTGAAATATCTAAAATTTATTGTTATTTAATATTAATTATAATAATTATTTATTATTTTGATTTTCAAAAATAGGGTTAAAAATATACAGTACAACTGTACAATATGACAATAGACTGTTTTGTAATTTTTAAAAAATTCAGAGAATATGAAAATTTGAATATTCAGTTAATTGAAAATGAAAAATTTTAATTTCAATTCTAATTAAAATTGTGTGACATCTTTAATAAGTCAATAAAATATTGAGTAATTAATATTTAAAATATTTATATTTAACTTTCTTAAAATTGGATGATAAATTAAAAGGGATGATCCAATGCCCGGTGGATAAGCAACGGTCTTGAGAATTAGGAAGACCATTGGAGTGCAGTCTGCCGTGCGGATTCTGATCGGGCCGCCACTGTGGAAAAGACCTTTTATTTGGCTGCTAACGAAGCTTCCCAAGTGGCATCGAATATCCCGCAAAACAAAATTATAAGAAAAAAGAAAAGAGACGAGGTCAATCAATCTCATGTCTTCTAGTTTTACGTTGTTTCTTGTAAGTTATAACTCAGTAGACAAGTCAAAATCACATGCTCGTTTTCATTCAATTCCAACTGAATTTCAGCCAACTTTAAAACATGCTGAATTTGACGAAGGAGAAAGGTCCCAAGGCAAGGCAAAGGCTGCAAATTCATGCTTGTATTGTATTGTATTGTAGAAAACAACAATTTCTTCTCTGTCTCTCTCTTTACCAAAAACTCCTTTCAGACACATCCTCTAATCCTCATTCCTCCAATCTTGCCAGTCTCTTCACATGTTTCAAATTCTTTCTTAAAATTAAACGAAACAAAAATAAGAAATATAGTTGGTTCTTCTCCAAACCTCCAAGATCCCCGCCTTTGTGTTCATTCCAAGTCCGAGTCCAAACCAAATCTAAATCACTCTCAGAGAGGTTCTCTCTCCATATCTCTGTTAAATTATATCTTCTTCTTATGATTTTGGTATTTCCTGCCTCTGTTCTTTTGTTAGCTAACGTATAAAATTGCTGTCTTGTCTTTAATAAACTCATCTCTCTCTTTTCATGTCTTCTTTTTTTCGCCTTAATTGGCTGGTATTAAAATTTCCTAATTCTAGTTTTTTTTTTAAATTTACAGTTGCCTTTGCGTGCATTTCCTTTGCCATTTGCTTCCATTTGTATCCGTTCATCTTTTTCTTTTTTTACTATAGATGAAGACAAAGACAAAGATGATGATGATGATAATGATGATCACGAATCTATTAGTTGATTTTAATTGCCTTAATTTCTATATTCAAACCCATGTTTATTCCAGTTCTTGTTTTGTTATATTTACGGATGCTCTCTTCTCCTAAATCCCCCTTCAAATTTCTACATAGACGGGTTTGTGTTTTTCTTCCTTAAATAAACCCAAAAGGAATGATATTTATTCATATACGATCTGGGTTTTTCACATTTAATCAGTTGGCTGATCTTCTATTTATGGTTTTATTTGATAGTTGATACAATAAAGATATTTTTCAAGGTCTGCAAATATTGTATCCGAGTGACTGGGCAATCATCAATTAATTGCATGTGAGAAGAGAGGTCCCCATCTCAGCTTCACTCTCTTTAAGCAATGGGGGAGTGGGTCGTTGGAGCTTTCATTAACCTCATTGGGAGCGTTGCTATCAACTTTGGGACCAATCTTCTCAAATTGGGTCATACAGAGGTGTGTTCCTATTCTCGTTTTTCTAGGTTTTTAAAATACCAAGTGTTTCTTTTTAGAAAGATTCTATTTTTCATGTTAAAAAAATAGTTTATTAAAGCTTAAATTATGTGGATATTATTTTGCAGAGAGAAAGACATTCGGTGCTAGAAAATGAGGGAAAAAGTAGCAAGATTCATTTGAAGCCTATAATAGAGTTCCAGACCTGGAGAATCGGTGAGTTCCTCATTTCTATGTCACTTGCACTAGTTTTGTTTATTGAAGCAATGTCTAAGAACTTGTAATGTATGCAGGTGTATTATTTTTCTTCTTAGGAAATTGCCTCAATTTCATTTCTTTTGGATATGCTGCTCAGGTTAGTGCGGATCATATGCTCCAATTCCTTCTGATTCTGCAATTCTTAGAGTAGTGTTGTTGGACGGCCTGTTGTCTGATTTCATTTACGTTTATGTTTCTACTATGCAGTCTATTCTTGCAGCGTTGGGATCGATTCAATTTGTGTCCAACATTGCATTTGCTTACTTTGTGTTGAACAAAATGATCACTATCAAGTATGTTAAAAAATTTCAAGTGAGCTGATTTCAGAACTTTAAAACTGTTCAGAATTTCATTCCAGTCGTATGCTCAATTAGGTCATGTCAATAACAGAAGCTTCTTTTGTGTTTCCCCCTCTTTTCTCAGAGTCCTTGTTGCAACAGCCTTTATTGTCCTAGGAAACATTTTTCTTGTTGCCTTTGGCAACCATCAGTCTCCAGGTACATAAATTTTTCCTTATAATATTAATTTCCTTATACTGGTTGCTCTTTTTGAGTTCCATAGAAATCAAATTGCTTTATGATAAAAATCAACTGTCTCAAAGTTACTTTGTTGGACCATGTTAAACGTAAGTGTAGGATATCTTGCAATTGCATTTGTGAAATTTTGACTTATTAAATAATTATTTAATTCAGTGGTAAGAAGTTAGGAAAGGAAATACATAACATGATATGAATGGTATAAAACATGGAGAGGTTTTGATTTTGAAATAAGAGTAATGCATGTAATAAAAAGAATAGTAATAGTGTAAGAATTAGGTGCAAAACTAAATCTGTTAGAACAGCTTAAAAGATCCTTATTTAAAGCTTATGCAAAATTTATGTACCATGATTGTGGAATTGCAAGTTTTTAAGCTGTTCAATAATGATAGTAGGATTCACAGGACTTGGAGCAAGTTGTTCTTTGCTCATTTTCCTCCTATAAAGAAATTTCAGCTGTAGATCTTCACTTTCAAAATTATTGAGGTCTTTCTTCCGGGACTTTCTACTTTGTTATCTCTTTCCAACTGAAGCAACAACGGCATTATGTCTAAACTTTTGTTAACAATGTTTTGGTGTTTGAAATTTTCCTTTTTTTTTTGCTTATCAGTATACACCCCAGAGCAGTTGGCAGAGAAGTACAGCAACATTACATTTCTTCTTTACTGCATGGTTTTGATCATAGTTGTGGCATTACATCATTACATTTACAGGTCAGGATGTAGCTGTTTCATTCCCCTTAGTTGTTGTTCGGCTTGATTTCAAGACTAAATTCATGATGCTAAATCACTTCATATCTATAATTGTCATATGCAGGAGAGGAGAACTTTTAATTGTCGTTTCAGGACAAGAAATTAAACCCTATTGGCATATGATGCTGCCCTTTTCCTATGCTGTAGTTTCTGGTGCAATTGGATCTTGTTCAGTTTTATTTGCAAAATCTCTGTAAGCTAGTAAAGGTTCACCTTATTAGCGTTTAAGGTTTCTGTAGGAGGAAAGTTGCAATCATGTTCTTGTTCTGATGGCTGGTTTTTTGGTTTCAGGTCTAATCTTCTAAGATTAGCTATGTATAGTGGCTACCGGTTGCAAGGCTGGTTTACCTATTCTGTTCTTCTTTTGTTTCTTAGTACAGCAGGATTTTGGGTAAGATTTTAGGAGAAAAAGAGTTGGATAAGTTATTCCAATTTTTTGATATTACAGGCTTCTCCTAGTGAGTTTGATCACTTAACAGAACTCTAATTGTACTTCCATCTTCTGCAGATGACTAGGCTGAATGAAGGGTTGTCTCTGTTTGATGCCATCCTCATTGTCCCTATGTTTCAGATTGCTTGGACTTTCTTCTCAATTTGTACAGGATTTGTGTACTTTCAGGAATATCAGGTACTCTCTCTCTCTCTCACTCCTCCTTACTGTTTTGTATTTTTGCCAGATAGTCAAGATAATCCAGTATGGAAGATTTATAAGCCATTCTTGCGAGTGATGTAATCATTAACCCGATGTAGCCAATGAAACAACTTCTACTAAGCACTTATCTGACATACACTGGAAGCCTTATTTATGATATTTACAGTAAACTTTAGTTCAAAAGCTTGTCATTGAATGAAATAACTCTTGGTTTGCATTATTGAGCATTTGAACTGACACAAACAATAATTCTGCTGCACAAGTGGGGAATTCGTACTTGAATGATGATCAGCATCAAGGCAAAGCTTAAAAACACCTTGCATTCTTGGGTTCTTGGGATTTGACGGTTCTACCTTATTGATTGGATGTTCTCCCTCTGAATTGCAAATTAAATGTTTCTCATGATAGGTGTTTGATGCAGTGAGGACAACAATGTTCATATTGGGAATGATATCTATTTTCATTGGCACATCTTTGTTGGCACCTGACGAGTCAAAAGGTTATAATGATAAAATATTATTTAAAATGTCTAAGATTACAGATGACCAACACTGATGCTTGTTCAAATTTTCAGGTTTTGAGGGAAAAGAGAATTCAAGTTTAGGTCCAGTCTAGTCTTCAAGTATTGAAACTGAAACAGATGGTTTCATTATCCCAATGAATATGAAATTCCAAATGTCCTGCATTCTTCACACTAGTGAAGAAAATGCTAGTAGAAGAGCAACAAGATGTTTCTCGTGATACTTTGAGCTCTAGAACTTGAGCATTCTCAGGATTATAACATGTATACTTCAGCTGTTTATTGACCATATCACGGTGATTGCAACTATTGCCAGGATACCTGCAAATTCTAAAATGCTTTCGTCTTCTTATGCGTCTTACAGGTTGGTCAGTCCATCTGAACATGGCCAAAATAAAGAAATGAAATTTACCCAGGGAATAATGCTGAAATTTACGGAGATGATTGCCAAGGCAAAGGTATTTTGGATGAAATATCTTTCTTCATCTTCTTCTCTTCTTTTATTTTAGTCATTCTAAAGAATATATAACAACAGCTATTCAAGACAAACTAGTAAATAAGAAAAACTAAATCTGGTCCACTGCAGAGTTCTTGCTCTGTCACTAGGTTTTGGAGAGGATTCAATCAATGCATCTGCTGTTCTTGTGATGCCTGTGGTGTCATCGAAGATGACAGGCTCCAGGGGGAACATGCTTGATCGAGCTAAGGTTTTCTCTCTGAGAAACTATGGTTGGAGTAAGATTTCGATGGATGAAGATGCCGTAAAAGTACTCGAATCAGACACTGGGCTTCCTCACAGTCCTTGATAGTAGCAGCAGCAATGGGATCTACACGCTTACAAGATATGGTGGATGGATATGATTATAAAGCTGTTTGGGATGACTAATTCATATTCATGTACGGAGGAATACTATTTTATATAGTTGGGAAAAGGTGCAATATCTTTGCGGTCCCTGTATATTCATGCACAGTTAATGCCAAGGAAAGGAATAGTTCAGATATTATATATATATAATTTTATTTAAAAGTCTCCTAATTTTGGCGCTTTATCGTCACGAAATAAGGACTGAAATTTCGGGGCCAACATCTTTTGTATCAGAGCTCATAGTTTCTAAGGATTCCTAAGCTTAGAATATGTAATATTATGAACCATATGATGTATGATAAAGTGTTTGTATTGCTAAATTACTTGTTTGCATTGTTGAGTGTATTGATTGCATTAAGTGACATGCATATCATGCATATATGTAAGAAATAAGGTTTAAAACGAAAGTAAGCTAAAAGATAATGTTTTATTGAAGGAGTAAAATGTCACCTCGTAGAAGAACACAAGGAATTTTGCAAGGATCTGCTGCACCTGATTTTTCACTGAGAAAGGAGGGTATTAACAAGTCCAGAGCCCCAGCGATTACTGAGGTGACTGTAGGGTAGGAAAGCGAGCTCTTTCAACCACAAACGTCGGAGTCTCCTCTTCCTCTGAATCAAATGCCTAATCTATTTGATCCTATAATGTTCCTAGGCTTTGCTCAGGCTATTATTCAGGATATAGGCTAGATGTCATCAACTTCCACCCCAGCCCAGCTAAGAAAGGGAAACAATTTGATAAGTTGATGAAGTATGACGTAGTGGACTTCTATGGAACAATTGATCTAGAGGAAGCTGAGACTTGATTGAGGAAGACAGAAAGAATACTGGAACAGATGGACTGTGAGGATGATGAAAGAGTTGTGTATGCTATAAGCTTGCTACAAGGAGATGCCCTGCATTGGTAGGAAAGCATACCAGGGAGCCAGTTAAAGTCGCCATATTAACCTGGAAAAATTTCCAAGCTGTTTATAAGAAGAAATATCTGTTTGAGATGTATATCCAGCAGAAGCAGAGGGAGTTTCTGAGTCTTACCTAAAGGGAAATGACAGTGAGTGAATATGAGTGCAGATTTATATAGTTTCTCGATATACAGCTGAGCTAATGATGAGCGAAGGGGTAAGTGCCGAAGGTTTAAAGCGGGATTGCATTTGGCCATTAGAAAAAAAGTGGTGGTGCAAAATTTTTGCGACTTCCAACAATAGGTAGAAGCTGCATTTAGGGTAGAAAATGTAAAAAACATAAAAACGCAGTGAATAAAAAGAGGAAAGGAAGAGAACAACTCAAAAGAGGGGGTAGTAGCAGTATTTCTATGCTAGAAAGGAGTACTACGACCTTCCCCACACAATCTGATGTTAGGAGAAGTGGTGCAAGCAGGCCCAAAATAATAAGAACTACTTCCCTTCAAGCTTCGGCTGTTGGAGGCAGGGGAAGAGGAGAGGCGGAAAAGCCATCTTTTCCCAAATGCGACCATTGTGGCAAATTCCATAAAGGAGAGTGTTATAAACTGATTGCCGCTTGTTTTAAGTGTGGAGAAAAATGACATATGGCTAGGGAGTGTCCACAGTATACAAGACGAGAGGGAACTCATATGTAAGCTTTAAGAAGGATTGAGATTGTGGGAGTTGAGTCTGCAACTGAAGTGGGCAGTGTTAGTGCAGCCAAGAAAGTAAATCCTTCAGAAAGACCGAGGGGATAAGCACCAACTAGAGTATTCGCAATGACCAGGGAGGAAGCAGAAGCAGCTCTAGAGGTTGTTACTAGTATGGTTAAATTGTTTCATAATAACATTATTGTTTTGATTGATCCGGGGTCTACCCACTCATTTGTTTCTTCATGTATGATTTTGCATGATAGAAATTTGAGTTTATTAGATAGTCCTTTGATGGTTAGTACTCTGATTGGCCAATATGTCATTATTAGTCATGTTTATTGAGAGTGTGAAATATGCATTGGTGAGGTGAAATTAGTGCTGGATTTAATGTCATTGGAGATGAAAGGATTGGATATAATTTTGGGCACAGACACCTCAGAAAAATATAGTGCCAATTTGAATTGCCAACGGAAGACGGTAGAGTTTGTGCTGGACAAAGGTGAAAAGGTGTTGTTTGTGAGAACCAAGAAAGCAAGCCCATCTAGAATTATTTCAGCTCTAACAGCAGAGAAGATGATGAGGAAAGGATGTGAAGCATTATTGACTTATGTGGTAGATATGAAGGTAGATGAAGAAAAATTAGAAAACATTCCAAAGCATTATTGGCTTATGTGGTAGATATGAAGGTAGATGAAGAAAAATTAGAAAACATTCCTGTGGTCAGGAAATTTCCAGATGTCTTTCTAGAGGAATTACTAGGACTACTACCACCTAGAGAGATCGAATTCATCATAGAGTTTCTTTCAGGCACGACACCAATATTTGTTTCAACTTATAGAATGGCTCCAGTAGAATTGAAGGGGCTTAAAGAGCAATTAGAAGAGCTGTTGGAGAAAGGTTTTACTAGGCCTAGCTCTTTGCCTTGGGGAGCTCCGATTCTTTTTGTGAAAAAGAAAGATGGATCCTTGAGGATGTGTGTAGATTACAGGAAGCTCAATCATGTCACTATCAAGAACAGATATCCTCTCCCACGCATAGATGTTTTGTTTGATTAATTACAAGGAGCAAAAGTCTTCTCCAAAATAGACTTGAGATCAGGTTATCATCAATTGCGAATAAAAGAGTCCGATGTGTCAAAGACTGCTTTCAGAACACGATATTTGCATTTTGAGTTCTTAGTTATGCCCTTTGGATTAACTAATGTCCCTACAGCCTTCATGGATCTAATGAATAGAGTCTTTAAGCCTTTCCTAGACCAGTTTATTATAGTCTTTATTGATGATATACTGGTTTATTCGAAGAGTGACAAGGAGCATGAAGGACATTTAAAGATTGCCTTGGAGACATTGAGAAAGAAAGAGTTATATGCCAAACTTGATAAATATAAATTTTGGCTAAGGGAAGTGGTGTTTCTTGGACACATCATATCGAGAAAAAGGAGTACATATGGATCCATTGAAAATAAAAGCTATAGTTAAATGAGAAGCATCCAAGAATATAGCAGAAGTGAAGAGTTTCTTGGGATTAGCCGGTTATTACAGATGATTTGTAGAAAGCTTTTCCATAATAGTAGCCCCACTCACCAAATTGCAAGGAAGAGTCAGAAATTTGTATGGATAAAAGAATGTCAGAAGAGCTTTGAGGAATTGAAGAATAAGCTTATAACTGCGTCAGTTTTGACTTTGCCTTCTGGTAGTTATGGATATACAGTATATAGCGAAGCTTAGAGGAAAGGATTGGAGTGTGTGTTGATGCAAGGAGATAAAGTGATTGCCGATACTTCCAGGCAATTAAAACCTTATGTGATGAATTATCCCATGCATAACTTGGAATTGGTTGCTATAGTTTTTACATTGAAAATATGGAGACATTACTTATATGGAGTCACACCAAGATGTTTACAGACCACAAGAGTCTTAAATATTTAATGAGCCAAAAAGAGTTAAATTTGAGGCAAAGAAGGTGATTAGAATTATTAAGGGATTATGACTTGATGATAGACTACCACCTGGGGAAAGTTAATGTTGTAGCGAATACACAGAGCAGGAAATCTACTATGGCGCATGTGAAGACGATATATCATCCTTTGTTGAAGGAATTAGCCAAACTGAAGGTGACGTTGAGGCAAGTCGAATATGGTGGTATATTGGCAAATTTTAGAATAAGGCCAGTATTGAACGAGAAGATTGAGGAATTGCAGGAACAAGATGAGTAATATTCACTTAACGTTACACACTCTAAGTTATAATATTTTTAACCTTGGTAATTACTGCAAGCGCACAGGTCGTTCGTGTAGTAACTAAGGTGTCAATCCCACGAAGAAGATAGCTGGTCCTAAAATCTAGCGGCAACTAAGTTCGCAAAACCTAATTAAACAACTATTGTAGGAATTAAACAGAAGCAACTCACACAAATAATACGAATTTCAACTTAGAAGTGACCAATTGAGAGAAAGACGGAATTTATTCAAAATTAAAGAATGTCGATCTAATTATGAATTTCCCAATTTAATGGGCCTAGACGATCATAGGGTGAATTACTCTCTCTCGAGTTATAATTCTTAACCTTAATTAATATTCCCTAATTCAAATTATAGAAATTGCGATCTCTCGATCTGCAATTTGTTCAAAACTTAAATTAGTTATAACACTGTCTATTAACTTACTGGAATCTGTGCTCGATCTCTCGTTACAAGACTCGTCGAGTTTGCTTCAATTCTTTACCTATCGATTTACCTAACTCTTGTTAACCTAAATCGATGATTTTTATTTGCTCACCCTCTCAGTTTATTGCCCAGTTATGAAGAATCAAATTAAATCACAATAAATAGAAATAAAACATAATCAAAACAGTCTTATTAATCTCAAGAATAAATCAACCCAAAGGTGAGTTTAGACAAAAGCTTCAACCCTCAACGAAAAATATTTCTAATCAATCTCCAAAATTCCATACATCAATGAAATCGAAATAACAATTAGAATATACTTTCGGAATCGATCTCGAAGTCACGACTGCGGAAAACCACCTATTCTGGGAAGTACGTCGCGTTAAGCGTGTCTCCGTGCCTCTTTTCCTTCATCTCCTTCCTTGATCGATTGATCTCTAACTAGGTTTTCACT
>JAOTAY010000006.1:21130732-21140863 GCA_025629805.1 Erythroxylum baracoense | reverse complement strand
TATCATTATATCAAAATACAAGTAAAACAATCATTGATTCATAATTTCTTAGTTTGAAAGTAAGGCAATAAAAAAATATGAAGTAGTCAATACAACATCACATAACTGCAGGGAAGACTGGGGGGCATAAAAAAATTCAAGTAAATAACTCAAGACATTAGGCATCATAACAATCAATTACTACGTAAACAAGAAGCAAAAGCAATACCACCCCATCTGCCCTATCTAACATGTGCCCTCAGTAAAGGAACTGTCTTACAAAAAGTGTACATGCGGCCCCTTAGAATTTCATTGGTACCATTAGCTCTCATTATCATTTTGAGAGATGATACCAGTTTCCACCTGGCTATCAAAAGATGGAAATCGCATATCCAATTTGTAGGCACCTCCTTAAACCAGATAAATTACATACCCATCATTGTTTATCCTACATCTTCTATAGTGTAGTGAAAAGATAAAACCCCCTCCTTTCTCAAAACCCTTTTCCAATCTCAGCTCATTTAATCATTCAAACAATAAACAACACAAACAATGAAGATCACAACTTCCAAACTCCAAATTCCAAAAAAGTATACAATGATACCATTTTCAAATCAAATTTATACTACTGAACACCTCTCTTCTCCAATCAAAACATATGAAATAAGTAGTGGGACCAAATATATGTATATATATACCTGGAGGGATATTCATGAGCAACCAACCAAGGCTCAACCATAGAGGCTCCAAAAGTATCAACAATATGCCTATGAACATCACCCTTCCTATACTTAAAAAATCTTAGTTTAAGCATGACATGACTGTAGGGAAGATTATTGTTGTCTAGGGGAGGGTGATTCAATCTTAAATGTAGTTAAATGTAGTCTGTTCATTTAGTTCTCAATTCTCAATTTCTCATATTAAGAAAAGCTTTACTTAATCTTTCCATAGCCCATAAACAATAAGCAATTAATTCACGATCTCAAGTTTCTCAATGGACATATGGGAAGCTTATAAAAACAAAAAAATTACCACAACAATCAGTAGCAATTAACGCATACATAAATCCATAAATAAGTAAACAACAATCCTCAATTCATTCAACTATCAAATGCATTCGGTATTCCAAAACATCAATCCTCAATCCATTCAACAATTAGCAATTCATTCACAATTATTCCAAGACAGTAGACACGCACAAATAAATCTAGAAACCTCAAACCTCAAACCTCAATCCATTTAATTATTGAATCTAGAAATAATGAAACATCAAGACAGTAGACACTAGAAACATCAATCCTCATTCTTCAATCCATTCAACTATAAGATGCCAGGACAATCACCTACCTTCATTGAAAAACACAGGAAATGCGACGGTGCGATGTCACCTGCGACGGAGGACAGTGACTGGGTCATGAAGGGAGAGGGAGGTAGAGTAGCGTCTGGGTCACGATGAGATGAGTGGCGGGTGGGATGGAGAGATGAGTGGGACAACTGTGTCTGAGAGTGACGAGGGAGGCCTAGAGGCGGAGGGAGAGCCGGAGAGCTAGAGGCGAAGAGTCAAAGACTGATAAAGTGGAGAGGGAAGGGACGAAGGGTGGGAGGGAGAGTGGGACGATGCATTTTTGTTTCGTCAGAGACAAAATGATGTCGTTTTCTAGAAATAGAAAATGACGTTAATTTTTCTCTGACTTTTTATCATCTTCCAAGGACAAAACGACGTCGTTTTTCACTTAACGCAAAACTAAGTTGTTTTGTCTCAAAAAATGACGTCATTTTGTCTCTGGAACAAATGACTCTAGACTTTTGAAAACAACGTCATTTTATAATGAATAAAACGTCGTCATTTTGGGTGGACAGGCCATGAACCACAGGTCGGGCTAGTCAGACTGGCCCACGATTTGGTCCGTCCACCCACTGCGTGGGCCGCGGGTGCCATGGCCCGGCCCGTTCATTCACAGGCCAAACCCATTGACTACAGACCGGGTCAGGCTGAGCTGGGCCAATATTGACATGCTTAATCAATTGGCTATAGGGCATAAGTCAATCATTTAAGTATAATGACTAGAAATAATTTAAAGATAACACATCAATGTAATGTGAATCTCATAATTATGATCTCATCATAATTTTATTTGTAATGTCTATTTATCCCATGAACTTTATCATATGTTTAAGATAAATAATACCTTGAAATAAGTTTATCACTAAACTTCAACTAATCAATTGGCTATAGGGCATAAGTGAATCATTTAAGTATCTTATACCATATCATTATAATGATCATGCTACTGTTGGGACAATGGTTTACTAAGATAATTCTACAAGATTCTTCATAATAAGCACTTGCATAAATCTTAAAATTTTTATCTTAATTATCATTATAATTAAAAGAAACTGTCTAAATACATACTTGGATATTTGATGAAATCTTAGCTCCTTTTGCGTACCCAATGACTCCAATATTCTACAATATATTACTTTCTAAAAAATGTAAGGATCTACTCTAAGTTCATTAAAGAACTTCTTAATCCAATTGACCATTTCCATTAAATGAAAAAAGTATTATGACATAGTAACTATTGCTACATTAGAACCTTTCCAATCTCAAAATAATATTGTTCTTAGTAAAATATACCTTACTTAGGACTCACTTATAAAGTTAATATCTATATAACCTTTTACTCAAATATTAACTTATATATAGAATAATGAATATCTTTAATACTTCACAAGTGTTAGATATCTCAAATAATAAACACCTTTGGTATATTATCTACGTACTTGGAGTAAATAGGCTAACAATATCTAGTCTATCTTTATATATCTAACTCCCATAATTAAGTTGTTACCTTTTTATATCTAATAAGAGTTATTCTTAGATAATTATATTTTAAATAATTGAAAATACATATTATTGTTCTCTCTATGAGAAATATGACTTTACATATTCCTATTAAAGACGACAATTATACTCCTCACTAACCTTCTTGTAGACATGATAAATTCATAATCATCTCCAAAATAAACGTCATAATCATCTCCAAAATAAACTTTTAAATTCACTATAAAAGTGAATCTTTCAATCTCTCGTAGCCTTTTAACTATATATCAAATGTATCAACAAAGGCACTAATTCTAATTGGAGCATTATCATGAGATCTAAACATTTCAAAATTTATTTTACTCTTACTACTTATCTTAAGAATCATTCTCCTATAAGTATTCATTGAAACAAACAATTTATTCGATGAGTCCGCAAGATTATATTCAAATTTTTGGATATTTCATAACCTTTTATTATCCAATTTAGTTTTAAACTTATCAGATAATATATGCTTTAACTAATCATATATCCTAAAATCATTATCCTTGATTCTTTCAAAATCTTTCCATTTCATGTTTAATATGAAATCTTGCTAATTGATTTAGTTTATACTACTGAAGGCAAGTTATTGTATTAGGGATAACTATAAATATTACATCATACAATATCTTATATTGCATGTTTCTCCTTACATAAATCTATACTCTTATGGAATTTTGTTGTGAAGGAATTCACTAGAGAATCTCATTCCTTATAGATAACTGAAAAATTTAAAACTCATCACATCAATCTCATCAAAATGCTTCAACATTCTCAATGCTTAATTTATACTTAGATTTAAACTATTTAAACTTTTCAAAATTTTTAAATCAATATTTCATTTTATTTGTATGACTTTTTCATATAAAATAATTAGTGAGTTCAATGAAATACAAGCATCGTCTTTTTACAAATTGTTATTACATCCCTTACATCATGTATATAAGATTTTAACAATTTAATAACTTCATCATCATTTTACTAAAGGTTGATTTGGTTTTTTTTAAAACTTAATAAATTTCACAAGTTTCATACGATTTATAATTAAAAGGATTCATATATCTTAGTATAGAACTTTATGATTCTTATTATGATGATTTAACCAATATGACATAAAAGGATTATCTTGGTTATTCAACTTTTTATTCTTGCCACTTATGTTAAGCATAAAAGTCTCCCTTGATCCATCATATACAAACTATCTATATAAACTTGCATATACTACTTTTACCAACAATATATTTTTTATCATGAATTGAACATTATAATAACGTCGAATCCAAATTTAGTGTCAAATACTCATAAGCATGAAATATAGATATATATGCTCTCTATCATATTTCGTATAGAAAAGAAAAGTCTTGCAATCATTTATTCTAATAATAACTATTATAATTTTATAGCAAATCCCTTTAATTGTAGCCTACATATATTCTTTTAGTAGGCGAAATTAAGTAGAACAATTCCATCAAGGTATTATACCTTTTAGCTCTACTTCATGCAACCTCCTTTATCTTCCTATTATGTTGTTAATGTGCATCTTACATTATGTCATCATAGTTTATAAGACATTAGTTAACTAAAGATGTCCATACATTTTATCATTTATATGAAGTTAACATATCTATAAAACTTTATCACCAATTCCTTAATAGGGATTATAACAAAATCAAATAATGAGCATACAATTTTCATTTCTAACTTTGAAAATTCTTCTTAGACATAACCTATGTCTAAGAAATTTGGTTCACTTACTCTTAGTATCAATTATAATAAGCAAAGGTAATTTATGCTCAGAACAAAATATAAATATAAGAAAGCAAGTAATTAATTATGTGCTATGATTACTAAATAAGATTAGGACTTTAATCATGTATTTAGTTATTCTCACTATTTTATTCAAAATAATATCCTTCACTACTATTCAGAAAGATTACTCTAATCTGTCTAATGGGCTAGGATCTCATTCAAATTTAGTTGATCTTGAGTTTGTTCAACAAACCAACTAAACTTAAATTAGGTAGATAACAACTTTATTAAACATATCTCATATGAATCCCATATCTGTTAGGTGATAATTCTTACATTGGGTCAACATTCTCATTGTTATAAGACTAAACATATTTAGGTTAAAACGACTTTGACTTTACTTAATGAGCCTAACAATAAATAAACTTTGGTTTATTCTTATAACAATGGAATAAGACTTTGCGTAATCTCAACTTCTATCTCTAAGGAAATTCATCACAGAGGTAAAGAAGATTAAGATCCAAATCAAGCTAACTACACAATCAAAATGTGACAAAACTCTTACCTAAACAAATAACTAAGTATACCTATCTATTACATAATTTCAATAAGTTAAGAGTGTCAACTTTATAAAGAATGTAACTACTAGTACTAACTATTTTCCTATTATCTATTCTAATAAAACAAATGATTGATTTAAAGATATAATTAAATAAACTAAGATAACCAAAAAGAGTCACCAAATTAAAGTAATAGATGAGAATAAACGACTAGTAGATAAATAAGATCTATGTGTAAAATTTTCCTAAGACTTTTCCTATGCTTAAATTTATCCCAATTTAATGATTAATCCTATTTTCTTATATTGGTAGGAATTTTGAAGTTATAACTATATTCTTTTGCAAGATATATAGTTGTTATCCTTAAGTTGATGGATAAAAAATTTTCTCTATTCAAATCCCCTTAGATCATGTTAATCCATTCTATAAATTCCTATTGTTCACCTTAATCTATAAGAGTTATATGGTCTTAGTTCTAAGGTTCCATGCAACTCTTATTATTTATGCTTTAATCTATTTATGTATATAATCTTCTACATTCACTACTTTAATTTGTATAAATGAGATCTAAAATAGAATCTTCTACGTTCATTATTTCAATTCAACACAATAAGCAAAAATGAACAATTCTCAATCAAAATGGAATTTTGTATTAAATCAAAGAATCAATTGAAAAGCAACAAGTCTAAGGTTCATCCCATTTTTATCTATATCTTAATTTAGTTTATACACAAACAAAGAAAACCTATAAGAAATAAGAAAGAACATAAGAAATAAGAAATGAGTAGTCATGAATCTTGATGAAATTTTGATTTTCTCCTAAATTGCTCCCTTCTTATCCCAATTGTTTTAAGTCGGCTTCTAATTGATCTTTTTACTTTTTTTTTCTCCCCCTCTTAAGCATAAATGAGCTACTAAGAAATAATGGGAGATCAGATCTCATAGAGTTCAATTCCCATTATTAACCCATAACTAAAATGAGATCAAAGTTTCCTTCATAAGTCCCTAAAAATTCTTATCAACCCGAGATCGTGTTGACTTGTATATTACTTAACCCTTCTCTCTAGAGTTTGTATAACAATCTCCTCCAACATAAGCCAAAAGCATGCTACCATGTTATAGAATATAGGCTAAACATGGTACCATATTGGAAAATGCTAAAAAAATGGAATGACCTAGTGTTAAACATAACAGGAATATAGGTCCCTATCAGGGTCGTGTTTGGTCATATAACAAATTCTTCAAAAAAAATGCACCATGTTCAAACATGAGATGGAACATAACATCTTATCGATATTATTTTCTGTGTATTTATCCTATAATCATGCCCAAGTTGCTTTAACTTGACACAAATATTTTTGAATCTATTCCCTCTTTATTAAGGGATGAAGATAAGACCTGAAACAAAATATAAGCCATTTTAAGTATCAAACCATATAAAAATATAGAAAAGAACTATAATACTATTAAAATTATGCTAAAAAGATAACTTATTTAACATTTATCATAGACGTATTAGGTGACTAATATACTAACCAGTGTGGTTACAAAATGATGATATAGATTTTTCTTCCTTTCAAAAGGCATTGGTCGATTATTCACCTACATTAGTGGACCAATGTACTCGAAAACATAACATTGGTTGAACATTGACCTAGATTGATTGACTAGTGTATCTAAAAAAATAAGTTTTTTCAAACTTCTCTAAGATCTTTCAAGGATCAAAATACATTCCTTTGGCAAATTTTTGATTTAAAACTATTTCAAAAATTAATATAAAATTTGTTTGAAAATTAATTAGTTTTCCTTAAAGATTAAAACAAATTTTCTTTTGATTATGAAGGATTGAGCCTTTCATTCAATAAAATAACTAAAATAAGATCACAAGAAGGATTATAATCATTTGTTTAAATCTTAATATGCTTGATTTCTCTTTGTTTTTGACTCTTCACTTGAATTGCTTTTGTGATCTACTTTACCATGTACTCTATCTATTGATTGTTTAACTTGCTCATTTATTCACTTTATCCTTCTATTAAACGTCATCATTCATATATTGTTTGATTATCTATTAATATCACTAAAATAAATTTGTTAACAATATAGTATATTTTATTATCATCAAAATTATGAGTTAAGACTTCACTTGGTTAACAAATATGTTATATCTTAATTTTAAAATAATTAATATTTTAATTTATAAACAATAATCTAATACTAAAATATAAAGTATTTTTATTAAAATGTTTCACTTATCAAATTCAAATAAAAATAATTTATAATAAAATTTAAGATTTTTTGTAAGATGATTATATGTTAAATTATAGTGACAATAGCAAAGGTGAAAAAGTCTTTGTTTCTTTATCCTTCCATGAACAGGACTCTTGACCACTTGCGACTCCACTTGCGACTCCACTTGCTTTTGCTTTTCAATGTTCCCTGGTACAGTTAATTGAATGTAAGATAAAAGAAAAATAGTAAACTTAATGGTTAAGTAATACTACCATAATGGCAAAGAAAAAGAAGGTGCAGCGTCTTGGCAACTTGGCGTGCATTTTTAGGTTTGGAAGTCTTATGGAAGAAGAAAGAGGAGTAAGTAATAACTTCTTGACTCCCTTTTTCTGTCGTCTAATGTCTAGCACGACAAACTACCTTGTACTTGAGCGCCTTGATCCTTCCCATTAAGCAAACATATCCACCATTGAGAGTACTGACAACTGGACTACTACTTCCCTTTTTTCTTCTCTTTCACATGCAAATTTTGAAATATGTATTACATCATATACAATAGAAATCTTCTCTTCTTTTTGCTTTTTTTTTTTCTATATAAACCCCATACTTCCTCTTTCTTATATCCTTCATGCCATTTCCAAATCCCAGCTCTTTGTGTTTGGTTCATCTATCTCCTTGCTAGCTATATTATACATAACTTGCTACAACTTGAGTACCTTAGAAAGATTCAGGTTACATTTCCTTTTTCTCCTTCCGTTTAACAGTAGCAACCAAAACTTGAAGCTTTCAGGTTTAGGTTTAGGTTTGGTTGGTTAGCGTTTCCTAGACTTATCGTGTAATCACCATTTGATGTTCTCCGACCCTCCATTAATTGGAGCATTTTTCCCCTTCCCTGCTGACTGATGTTTGATTCTTTAATAATTACTACTCCATTAATTCTTGGTTTTACATATTCAGGAAGTTGAAAATTAGTAGTTAAGATGAAGAACAAAGCGACGGGGTTGTTGAAGCAAGTGATGTCTGCGTTAACGTCAACGGTGAGGACTAAAACCTTGGCTCTAAAGGGCAAAACCAACGCGTTCAGGACTCGGCTCATAATATTTTCACTGCTGGGGAACAACAAAATTCTTATGCCTACCTCTATCTCTCAGAAGCTACATGCTTTGATAGGTCACCATCATAAACAAAGTGAACAAGGACAAGCAAAAGAAGACGTTGTCGACCAAAGCAAGAGTCCCATAGTAATGAACAACCGTAGCAACATGTCCGTTCCCACTAATCCAAGACGCGCCCATTACATGAAGAACATCACCGAGGACAATGACAAAGACAGCAACTTCATGTATGGCTATGGCAAAGAAGACGACCATGACCAAGAAGAAGAAGAATAAAAATATCCAGACCTGAAACCCTCGCTGTTTGAACTATAGTGTTGTCTAATTCGAGTTCATTTTCACCGATAATGACAAATTCACTTTGAGAATTATTGCGTAGGTGAACAGAATGTGAATGATTGTACTAAAAAATCACACCAGGTAAATTCTTAGAAAAGAGTGGAGGGATCACAAACAGTCCTACTTAAAACTCAATCTCCTAGATAAAATTTTCCTAGACATGTAATTGAATAACACAATAATTCAATACAACTATACCCGATAATAGCTATTAAATAGACAAGTGAAGAATACAAGAATTTAACAAGGTTCAGCTAATTATGCCTACTTTCTTAGACACTACTAAATTGATATTTCACTATTTCAGGAAATAATACAAGTGAAATACTACAAAAGGAGAGAAGAAATCTTTGCCTTAAAAAAAGATAGGCAATTTTCAGGATAATTAACCAAATGAAGAAACCTTCCTTTTAAAACTTAAGGAGACTATCCCATTTTCACAATTTTCCAATATGAGATATCAAAATATGTCATAAGTCAATAATTCTCCACCTTGACATATTTCCCAATCTTTTTCAAATCTCTCACAAAACTCATCTTTAGTAGTGTTTTCAAATGTGCTTCAAAGCGCTCATCTTCAAATTTTAGCAATATTGATCAAGTCCAAATAATGTTGGAACTTGACTACAGTCACCACCTTTGTCAACATATCAACAGGATTCTCAGTGGTCTTAATCTTTTGGATTGCTACACCACCTTATTCTAGAACCTCTCGTACAAAGTGATAATGAACATCGATGTGCTTCATCCTTGCACGATAAACTTGGTTCTTTGCTAAATGAATAGTACTTTGACTATCATAATGTACTTTGACATGCTGCTGTCCAATTCCTAATTCATCAAGCAATCCTTGAAGCTAAATTTCCTCATTTACAACCTCTGTAGCTGTCATATACTCTGCCTCCATAGTCAACAAAGAAATTGTTGACTATAAAGTAGACCTTCAACTGACTGGTGCTTTTGCAAGAGTAAACACATAGCCAATAGTTGATCAACATTTATTTAAATCACTGGCATAGTCGGAATCACAATATCCAACTACAAGTTAACTCTCTTGCTTATCCCGCTGAAGCACCAAACCAATATCTACGGTGTTCAAAATGTACCGTAGAATCCATTTCATAGCTTGCCAATGCTCCTTGCCTCGATAATACATATACCTGCTCACAATCCCAACTGCTTGTGAAATGTCAGGCCTCGTACACACCATAGCACACTACAAGAAAATAGTTAATTACATACGGAAATTACCGACGGAAAAAGCCAATATACCGTCGGTAAATATAATTAC
>JAOTAY010000006.1:21108360-21121637 GCA_025629805.1 Erythroxylum baracoense | reverse complement strand
GGAGGTCAACCTTGCAATCTACAGTTGCTTTGTCGACTACTGAGGCAGAATACATGGCAGTAACAGAAGCTATTAAAGAAGCCATCTGGCTTCAAGGGTTGCTTGATGATTTAGGGGTCCAACAGGACCATGTGGATGTTCATTGCGACAGTCAGAGCGTTATTCATTTAGCAAAGAATCAAGTTCATCATGTACGTATAAAACACATTGATTTGAGGTTCCATTTTGTTCGTGAAATTATTAATGAGGGAGATATTCTTCTTTATAAGATTGGGACCGCTGACAATCCTGCTGATATGTTGACAAAACCAGTTTCGTTAATCAAGTTTAGGCATTGCTTAGACTTGATTGGCATTTGTAAAATTTGTTGATTGCCCCGTAGGGGATTGGGAGACGACCATTGGGAGTTTCACTTCGAAAGTTTGAGCCAAGGTGGAGATTGTTGATTATTGTCTCAAACTCATAAAAGTAAAAAATGGTGGCTATTTCGGTGGATTTTGGTGCAATAAGCTGGTCTTCACCCATTAACTTCGCTATAAAAGAGAAGCAGTAGCAGTGGAATTGTGAGATAGAGAGAGGAGAGCAGAAAAAGAGAGCTTAGAGGGAGAGAGAAAATAGCAAGGAGAAATTTCGAAGAGAGATAGAAATTCTTTCAAATTGTCTTTGGTTTTATATTTTCCCAATTTTTCTCTTCCTAGTAGGAGTGTATGAGCTTAGGTTAATTTGGGTCTTTGAGAAATTGAGTGATAAATACTATTGTACATTCTCATTGATTATAGTGACATACTAAGTTGTCTCTAAACTGGACATAGGCATTGCCGAACTAGTATAAAAATCTTGGTGTTCTTGTTATTGTTTTATTTTCACTCTAAATTGATTAACGTTTCCGCACAACAATGGCCAATACAAACGAAGGAAATTAAGTACATATTTAATCAATTGAAGTCTCCCTACATAAGATACTGCTTTATAGTACCAATTTCTATGTTCTTTGAATCTTCTCTGTTAAAGGAAGGCATTCTTTGTATTGTAATCTTTTAGTGGCAATTAGTAGCCCAAGATACATAAAAGGAGTTTGTTTCACTTGAAGTTTAAAAATAATTGAGAGCCATTAAGCCAAATGAGCAGGACTCGTAAAAGCCAAATGGCTTTTATCTTTGGTAATATCCAAACCTAAAAGTTCCTTGAAGGTACGAAGAGAGGATATAAGGGTACTTACATAGATTGTCCTTTTTATGTTTAATGTTTGATTATGTTTTTGACAAATTCTTAACACTCAATAAAACTTCAATATTTTTGCAATTCAAACCATAATATCTAATTTACAACTCTTATCAAATTTCCTCATTGCCAAAGAAACATAAACAAAAAGTTACTTCTCACTAAGTATTTGAGAAAACAAAAGCTCAAAAATTGTAATTTGAGCTTAGTATCTAATTTATATTTAAAATTACATAGCTGAATTTTTTATTTGTATATAGAGAATATTTGAACTTCATTTTTTGTAATATTTAAAAACAACATTATGCTTTTATGAATGGTGTGATATTTTTATTTTAATCTTTATAAGATTGAAAATCTCTTTTGTTAATTCTAATTTTATTAAAAGTAAACTAAAAATTTAAACAATTTTTAAGATAAGAAATTTAACAGTGTTGCAAAGACCAAAGTAAGAGCAATAACTATCAAGTAAATCATGTACCCTTCCCTTTTCCTTTAAAAGGTTTCTACGAGAAAGTCCATTAATTTGACATTCAATTCAACTATTGTATATATAGTTGGACATATATAAAATAGAATACTTGAAATTAAACAAGGGATAGTTATAAATGGGTTCTCAGACCTATTTATTGAATAGTGATGGTTACTAAGTCAGTCAATTATAGTTTAATATCCTCCTTGGTATTTTCTCTCTAAAAGTCATAAGTACTGTCATGCTCACCAAAAGCCTGTAGAGACTTATGTCTAATAAACAATCCCTTTGGTGTAAGTAGATACACAACTACTTCATGAAAAACAGGAGCATATGGGGCCTAGATGTCAAGCATTATCCCTCTTCTACTTTGAAAGCAATACTCAAGATAAGAGATATGTTCAAACTTGATTTCATTGCACTAATAGGAAATAGAGAATCCATCAGTTTCTGGCATAACAATTGTTTATCTGTGGGTCCTTTGGACAATGTGATTAAAACGTCACCTCTTAGAGCAGTTATCCAACTAGAAACATTAGTGGCATCTGCACTTTTGAACAAGGAGAGCTTTAAACACATTTAAACAAATTCCTACTGCATGCTTCTTGAAAAATGATATTATTTAGACTACAATCAGTACAAATGAAGATAACTTCATTTGGAAAAACGCTTCTAATGGTAGGTTTAACTCTTTAGAATTTTTATAGCTAAAGGAATGTAATCCATCTTTGAAGGATTTGAAGCATTCAAATACATAAGAAAAAGTCATGCAATTAATGAAGAGCTTAAGAAGATGAATAAGCTGAAAGGTAATAACACCTTAATGAACATACAAACTAAAAGATCTATTCTCATCCAGGCTAAAATAAACTTTATAATGACTTCAATAATGTTGGCTTAAAAAAGAAAAAAGTAAAAGTTTCTTTGTAAACCTACACCCCAAGCTCTCAAAATCCTTGCCTCCCTTACCAAACAAAGATCTAAAGTGAAATAGCTAAAAGATGGAAAAAGAAATACAAGCTTCTTTCATAATGCCATTCTTTTAAAAAAAGATATTAATAAGATAGCCTCATTGCCTTACCCTAATGGTTCTTCTTATAGCAATCAAATAGAGTTCAAAAGAATGATTTTAAATCATTTAAAGACCTGTTAGGTAGCCTTATTATCAATTATTCATTATAGGAGCCTAAGTCTTTCATCCTCAGTATTATAAAGGAGGATCAAGTAGCCTACCTATCAAAACTTTTAGCAAAATAGATATAGAAGTAGTTCTCCAAAGTCTTAACCCTAATGAAGTGTCTAGACTGAATGGCCTTAATGCTTGCTTTTACTAGAATTATTAGAAATTGGTTAATGATATGATTACCAACTCATAAAAGTGAAAAAATATTTATTTATCTAATTATTACAAAACTAAATCCCTCTTTACTGCTGGACTATGTACCTATATCTTATTACAATGTTCTTTACAAGAGAATGTCAAAATGATCACAATTAAATTGGAAATGACCCTCAGTTTAATTATTCATCCAAGTTTGGGTATAGATAATATTCTCTTAATGCAGAAACAATTCAAAGGTAATAAAAGCAATAATAGAGGCCTTGGAATTCCTTACACCCTTTATCAATTAGATCAAGCTATATATAACGACAACCTCATTCAACATTCTAGTAAATAAAGAGCCAACTAAAGTGTTCAAAGGAAATAAGTGCTTAAGGCAAAGTGATCCCTTATCCCTTACCTCTTTATAATTTTTACTGAAGTGTCTTCTAGGTTTATTAAAAAAGAAACTTGCAATATGGGGACATTCAAATTCCACTATAAATGTAAAAAGTTTAAATTTAATCATTTAACTTTTGTTGATGACTTAATTATTTATATGGATTTGATTAAAATTTTTTAAGGATTCTTATCTTAATAATTCATAAATTTAATGAGCTTTTAAGCCTAAAAATGAACCTAGAGAAAAGATGCTTCAATGTCTCTTTGTTCAACGCATAGTTCTAAACATTGGAAAATACTGTAGGTATCAACTTAGAGATTCCTTTATTTAAATTACGTTGGGATTCTAATAAAAACCAAAAGGAATGGGAGCACAACTTCCTTTTGGTTTGACAATTTCCACAACTAGGTTCCTTTTTATAAGATCCTACTTTTAATTCTCTTAGACATATTCTCCTAGAGAAACCTTTAGTTAGAGAAGTAATACAAGGAGGCTCTTTGACATGTAATCTTCGAGGATTTTCTAACTTAATAGAAAACACTCTGAATGTAATCCTAGTCTTGACAAAGAAGATATTATGGTTTGGAATGTACATAATTTAGGTCCTTTCACTAACAAAATTTACATGAATACTTGGAGGAACTTAATATAGAATGGAAGCAATTCCAAAATCCTTTTTCATGTTTGGGCTCATTATAAAGCAGAAACTTAAAACTCATGATAGAATTAGAGGTATACTAGTAGGATGTTTATGCTTCCTCTAAAATAGTGAACATGAGTTTGTTAACAACCTAGTCTTTGAGTACAATTTCTATAATGCCTTATGGAAGCAATACTTGGCTTTATATGGTAGAAAATATAATGAGGATGATTAGGAGAAAATCCTTGATTAGGCCAGTAATGTTAGGTACAATTCTAAAAAGAATCAGAAGCTCTTCAAAATCATGGTTGGATGATATGCCTGTTCGATGTAACAAAAGAGAAAGTTCAGTATTTTTAGGAAAATTCAGCTTGACATACATCGCCCAAAGCTTAGCACGGGGAATTGGATTAGAGGTATATTCATGGCCAAAGGAATTAGCTACCATTTTAGTGCATATATGATCTTAAGATTGAACAAGTCCAACTTTTTTAGTTATTCAAATACACAAAGCTCAAAGATCTTTTCTCTTGGTTCTAATTGGTACCATTGATTTATAATCCTTTCTAATCAGGGTTCTATGCCTGAACTTGCTATTTACTTTCTTTAGGGGATAGTTTAATGCCCCTTTTCAATTAAATTTTAACTTTTAATAAAAAAGTCTAAATAGTGATTATCTTTAAATGATTTGTCAAATTGTAGTCCTTAAAATCGAAGTTAATATAAGTATGGTGATTTCTTATTTATAATCCATATATTAGAATTATTTTAAAATATATATGGAATTGTAGTTGGCTGCAATGATGTATACAAGGAAGATGGATGTCTTATCCATTATGCATCAAAGATTACCTTTATTCTTTTAATTTACTAATAACATCTAAAGTTTAAGGGTCTTTAAGATATGGTATGGTGATTTATCAATAAGACTTTTTATCAATAAATTTAAATAGATGAGTTCTTATTATGGAATTTAAGGAACAAATGTAATATAATTTATGTTATATGTGAGGTTGAAGTATGTTTATGGCATATTGTAACTTATAGTGTAAAAGGGACATCACCTTTTATGCTATAAAATTTAAGGAGTATTTGTATCATATACAAGAGGTTCTAACATCTAAGTTTTATTTTATATTAGATTTTTTGAAAATGAGACTGAAAACAACACCGCATGATATCAGAGACATCTTTGAAACTTATTATAGAATGCCTTTAACCTATAAGCAAACTTGAATTTATATACAATTAAGTAATAAAGTTTATTAGTGGAAGTTTGAGGATTCTTACAAATTAATTCATTAAATGTGTACTTAAATCTTCTGAGTGATCAAAGTTCTAAGTGTAAACAAGTACCAAAGATCACCATATTGAAAAACTACTCATGGGGTATGATCATGATGTAAGTGATTTTAGGAATGGTTATCAATCCATTTTTTATATAATAGGTTGCTTTTTAACTGGTACTTATCTTGGTACTATCTAACTATCAAAGCATTTCAGTGCTAACAATAAAATGCTTTTCACTGTTAGTCTTAAAGATTAATTATGATTTCATATACATTTTAAGGATTTAGAGGAGTTATTGTATAACATACCACTCTTATAGCGCATATGCCCGATCATATCCATGAATAGTTGAGAATATACTCTACAGAAATGGTATGTTAGAACAATCACATTAATACAGTTTGAGGCATCAATATAACTTAAGCATTCCAAATACTTATTTCCTTTACAATCATAATAAGTCATATATGTCATTAAGATTCCAAATTCAAGTGGACCATACACAATAGTTTTGAACTCAATCCCAATACATCATACAGTACAAAAATTACACACTAAAGACAATGAGTGTCATAACATGGAATGATAATACAAAAGACATCTATCTAGACTTCACAGGTATCAGCTGACTAGACCTTTGAGCCATTCTTGTCCCTAAAATAATAGTACTAGAATTCTATTAGATTTCTTTAGAAGCTAAATCTCCCTTGAATCTGAAAGTCAACATTGCAATTTTGATAAGTTTGCGAACTCATTGAGTTAACCATCATTGATGTGCTCACTCAAGTTAGACACCAAAATAAATTACATAACTCAATTCAGAAAGTACATTACAAAATCTAGTATCCCATACCTCATCACATTTTGTCATATTTGAACAAGTACTGTATACCCACATTGCATATCACAATTTCAGAACAATTTAATAATTTCATCACAATCATTCATATGATACATGTATAATTGTAAATGCATATGCACATGTGATTTCTTTCTTATTTTGCTTTGTTATGACCGAGTGCCTATCAACCCAGTTTACTGTCCCGTATCTGTTGTGAATATCGGGCTCATTTCATATATTGTCCCATATCCTTTGTAGATACCGAGCTCATTGTTATCTGAGTTTGTGGCTCTTTGTGCACAATCCTGAGCTTTAATCTCTTTTTTACACATTGGCTACTCCAGTTACAACTCCTTTATCTGATCATACATTTCAATGTAATGAGATGCATCAATTCACATATCATGCTTTCAGTAATTTTCATTCAATGTGCTCATGTCATATATCAAATCCTTCAAATCTAAGTCCTGCATTTATCATTCAGTTGTTCACACATTCCACAATACACATACAATTCAAACGGAAGCACATATAATTGAATTTACACATCTAGGTTAACTCATTGTATGCTCCATAAAAGTTATTGCCTTGATGATCTGGCAATGTTTGGATGCTAAAGATCAACTTGTGCATCTAAAGTCATGCAATACACATATAATTTACACATCACTAAGTTGTTCAATCATATGAATATACAATCAAGCACATGTATATGTGTCATGTTCAATGCATGCTCAATTGACCTTTTTGGGTATGTATTATTATTCACAAGTCTTGACCATTTAATTATTATAGCTTGTATATTACCACTTTGCATTCAGGTTTATACCTTAAGTAAGTTTGATTACTCTAAATTTATCAATCATACGTTCATTAGCATTTTCTAGTAATATACATTCACACAATTTCCTAATTCTCATTCATTCATACCTAATATGCCTTACTCATATCCTTTGGATTATATTTGCACTCATAAGAACACCTTTATTCCTTTAACAACTCATAATTTCCATATTTAAATACATTGATATCAAGACAATCCATTCCTTAAGTAATGACATCAATTAATAACCTAAACTTATCCCTTAACCAATTAATAAGCAACAATCTAGGTTCATTTCAAGCCTTAATCAAGTCCAAATACACTAATGTAGAGTGACTTACTCTCATTTGGTTCAACAAATTCACAAAACCAAAATTATCATTTCAAAGCTTTGGCCACGATCGCGGGGGACCTTCCCATGATCATGGGATGAGTGCCTCGATCGTGCACTATCCAATTTCCCTCAATTCTCCACAAATTTCATCTACTTAGATTCATCATTAACAGTTCAAATTTTCCAGAATCCATACACTCAAAAGCTACTTCAATTTATGTTAATATAGCTTCCATTTTGGTTACATTAAAGCTCTCTAAATTCTATTCATTTATGTCACCATCAATCATTCTTACATATACACTAACATCCCCAATTTTTTCCAGATTCAAAAGAAAACTCTTTCATATCAAATTCAAAACACCTTCATAACAATCCATTAATTATACTTCAATTATACCTTAATTATACCTCAATTCCTCATCAATTTCATCTCAATTTTCAGTTCAAAATCATTTATTTAATAGCTCATAAACTATTGTTTATCATACATGCTACATAGAATAGAAACTATCATTCCTGCATCATTTTCTCAGCACACATTTAACACTAATAATTCAATCAATCAATCCTCAATTCAGTCATCATCAAGTTCTATTATTTTATATCATAAGAGATTAGTAGTTTCCTTTCTTGATCAGCTCAAATACCTCCTCAATTATCAAGCTAACCTTGCCTTCCATGCATGTAAACACAATTCCAAGAACAATATAGGAGTCGAATGATTTTAGAAAGGGTAAAGAGATGATAATAGATTATAGCTATCTTTGTGCAGGATCTTGTATGGATTTTGGAGTGACGATGAACAGAATTAAAGAAAAATTTCGATGTTGTGAGGGTTATATGTGTGTTTCAGTAGTGAGAGGGAGGAGAAGAAGAAAACATGCAGAAGAAACAACTAAAGAGAAATATGACTCTGCCTTTGCTTAAGCCATTTAGTGCAAGGTGTTTTTGTTTTAGAAGGATACATGTCAAACAAATGGAGTAAGATACATGTCATCTTATGTGGCTGCTAAATGTCACCAATATCTTAGGCCATTTGTCACTCAATCACTACTACCATTTGTCTCTTAATTTTCTATGCCAAAAGTCACTCATTTTATAGGCTTAGTCATCCTAATTTTCCATGTGTCAACTTGTCTTACCAGTTGACATTTTCCTAGACAATGTATATTTTAATTCATCAGTTTTCCAATTGTAACAATTAACTCCAAATTACTAATTATAATCCATCAAACCAAAATTTAAGACATAAGCAATACATAATCAAATCATCATCATTTTAAACCTTTCATACCTCGGAACATGTCAATTGAGTGCCTATACTATCTTTGCAATGTTTTCTAAATCAACATTCGTGTGTGTATATGCTTATGTTGTGCATGTGAATGAAATGCACCTCATAAATTCTAAAATGATATAACTCAAAAGTCTATCATTCTAACCCTCAGTAAGCTTTGGAAATTGTCTATTACAAAAAAACTTAATAGAGGACTAGTTAATGGTTTCTAGCTCTCTTCCTTCCACAAAAACTATGCATTCTTTAATTTTTTCCCCATGTTCAAACCATTACCCTATGGAGATTGACCTTTCTAATAACTCCCTTAAGAAGAATGCTACTCTCAAGTTCAACTATTTCCTAAAATTCTAAACGAGGTAGTGAATTTGTAAAGTTTAGATGCATGACAAAATTAAAGGTAATAAAGGAAGAGCTTACAGAATTGAACAAGAGGAAGCTGAATAGCACTAAAAACTCTAAGCTAGAGGCCCATGATCTTTTAATATGCTTATATGAATAGCTCTATTGGAGTCTTAAAGATGATGCCTTGAATAGGAAGGAGAATGAGGCATTATAAAATTACATTAGACTTCTTAATATCCAAGCCTCATTAACCAAGAAAAAGTCTAAAAACCTATGGATAGAGATAAAAGCTATACATCCTTCTACAACTTCCTTTTAGCAAGGAGGAATATAAACAAAAGATTTATACTAAAAAATATTGATGGTGAAATAATCACCAAAAATAATAAATTAAAGGAGCTACATGTGGAATACTTCAGACTTATTAAGCTCATCAGACCAAGTCAAGTGCTCCCATCTAGCTTTGAAGTACTTATTCCCCTTACTAATCACTAAAGATTAAGCTATGAAACTCATAGAACCCATCTCTAGGCTAGAAATTAAAGTTATCTTCTTCAGCATTAATCTATATAAAGTCATATGCCTAGACAATTTCATTGCCTTACTCTTTTAAAGAACCTTAAGCATCATGAGATAACGTATTATAAAAGTAGTTTTGGAAAATTTTCCAAAATGGGAAATTGCTTTTATAGATGAATTAACACACATATTCCAAATCTCCAAAATCCCCAATACCTATTCTTTGAGTGAGATTAACATAATTTCTTATTATAATGTAGTCCATAAAATTTTAAAGATTATTGCTATAAAATTCAACCTCATATACGGACACAAAAATCCCCTTCAAGAGTGATTTTGTTCTAAGAATATACACGGAAGAAAACATCCTAGTAGCTAAAGACTTATTGACAAACAATTATAAGAGAAAAGGGATAATGAAGATTGATATACACAAGGTGTTTGATAAAATTAACTAGGGATTCATTCTTAAGATTCTCAGAGCATGAGGGTTGCATGATTCTTTCATTCAATGGATTGAGTAATGCACTTCAATGCCTACTAATAGATTACTTATAAATAAGGAGGATACTAAACCTTTCAAGGGAGCTAAAGGTTTAATATAGAGGGATCCCCTATCCCTTATCTCTTCACCATATGCATAGAATCTATGATAAGACTCATTGCAATCAATATAACAAAGAATGCTCACTTCTAATTTCATAAAAATGTGAAAGCCTTATATTTTCAAACTTCTCCTTTATAAATAATATGTTCTTAGTTTGTGCTTAAGGATTAGTCAAGCTTTTAGCTAAATCACTATCAGAATTCAAGAACATATAAGGTCTCTTCATTAATCCCACTAAGAGTTGCTTCTATCTCTTATTAAATTCTACAATGATAGGTAAGCAAATCTCTTCCATAATAAGCTTTAAGATCCTAACACCACAAAAAATTAATTTATGGGGATTACCAACCCCTTCTTAACCTTTTGGACAAAATATTATCCAACTAGAAAAACAAATTCCTTAGCCATATAGGGAAAACTTAACTCATCATTTCTATCCTTAACAACTTACGTGTTTATTAGTTTTCACCCCTCCACTTACCTAGAAAAATGATTAAAGCAATAGATAAAATATTGCACAATTTTTTTGGAATTAACAGGGAGATAAATCTTCTAGGTTTAAGGTAAAATGATATGATTTTTACTCCACTAGATTACAAAGTGGCTTCTATCAAGGTATTCAATAAAGTGTTACTCGATAAAAGAATTAGGAAGTTACTTATTAACCAGGAATCTCTTTAGATTAAGTGGATCAATTTAACTTTCCTCAAAGGTCAATGCATTTAGAATATAAAAGCAAAAACAAGACTTCTTAAACCTTAAAATAGATCCTTGCATTGAGGGACTAGGTGAGAGGAAGCATTAAAACTAGAATCAAGAATGATCAAGCCTTGTGTGGGATAAATAGTTTTCGTTTCCCATGGTCTCATATTTTGGTAATAAAATTGGCCTGCCTTGGGCCTTTTACTCCTTGTAGACAATCTATACAATATGAGAAACAACACTCCTGACAATGCCTGAGTTAGCATTATCATTAATAAAATGATTGGGATTTGGCAAAATAGATTAGGATGATTATCTTTTGTCATAAGTTACATGCCAAACTACCTACCAAACCAAGAAGTTGAAGAGTCTTGTTAGTGGACCAAACATAGCTCAAATCAATTCACTAATAGCTCTTCCTATGACACTTTAAAGCCTCCCTTAGAATCAGTTCCATGGAGTTACTTAGTATAGGGCACCAACAATATTCTTCAGACCTTATTTATAATTTGGTTAAACACAAGAAGAAGAGTGAACACTAAGGAAAGACTTAGCGAAATTGTGAACATTACCTTAATTGCACTCTATTAATAGGATATGAAACCCCTCAACCACTTGTTCTTTAATTCTGTTATACATCAATTATTTGCAGCACATACGTCATTTGTATAACCTCCAATGTACCACTAATTAATGGGATAATATAGTTGAGAGGCTCTAAATATCTAAGGCCACAGTAAACAAGACTACCCAATAGTATGTTCAATGTTTACTTGCACCACTTACACTATTTATGACCAATCTTTGTGCTTTAAAACAACCAATTAGATTAGGGAGAAATTGATTACTAGAAGAGTGGCAGAAGAAGTTAGCTGGCCATTGGCCAATAACCTGAGCTTAGACTGAGCAAAAGACCTTGCAACTGTTAAGGCATATGAAACCTGCCCTTTTACCAACTCAAGTGGGAAGAAAAAGAAAACAAAGCTAAAACCTCTAGTCTTGGTGATAAATGAACCTAAGCAACGCAATTGACTTGAGTAGTTTAATGGCTAGTCTCTTTACAATGGCTATATAACTTCTTTTTACTTGCCCCTTCCCAAATCTATCTTTGTACTATAGCTAATGCTTTGAACTCCTTTTAGAAATAAAATTATTTAAATTTCCAAAAATATTATAAATAATTTATTTATGAACAAAATTCCCGTTTACATTCTAAAGGTTTGTTTGATTTGGTTATTGGTTATGGTCATGAGGAAAAACTAAAACTAATTTTAAAAACATGTTTAACTTTAAAACACTTTCCTTTTTTGTTTTTTTAATATTAAAAAAATGTAACAGGTTTTTGTAACTTGAGAAAATACTGCTTCTGTATTTTTTCACAAGTTTTTTAGCAATGAGTTGCTAAAACACTTCTCTCGCTATCTTCTTTTTTCCTTCTTTTTAATCTCAGTTTTACTTTTTTCTTTGGGTCTTTATTGTCTTCTCTCAAATCTCTATTTCATTTTTTTTGTTGGTATTTTTTCCCATCTTCTGATAATCTTTTTAATTCTTTCCTCCTAAAACCAAAGTGATAACCCATCACTCCATATTTTGCCACTGATGGTGGATTTCAGTATTGTGTAATTGCCAAAACTTTATTTTTTAGTACTACTATTCGGAACTTCTTTCAATCACTTATGAACCAAAAGTACGTATAGTGAAAAATCTAACAAGGTTCTTAGAAATTGTACAAACTCAGGCTCATCAACATTTCAAAGTTATATTGTCTTTGCAAGGAGTAAGAATCCATTCAACAAATTTTCTTCAGTGTTGAATTCTCAGCTATTATTTGGTTAGGGATGAGGGAGCCATGAAGAATCCTAATCTGCAGTATAAACCAAAAGTATATCCTTGAACATTTACAGATTGATAGAACTAGAACGTATGAACTCCAGGAAACATGCAACATTGATTGTGGAGGCATTATTTAGATTGAGAGAAAGACACTTATTATCCAAATAAAAGACAAGGCCAAGGTCCAGGTTTTGCAAGAATTAATTTATTGGATAAGAGTGTAAGGCAGTACCGACATGGTATCGACACATATATATATATATATATATATATGAGAGCAAGTTGTCATAAACAACTAGCATGAAACTTGCATGCAAGTTGTCACGGTGGACAACTTGCATGCAAGTTGTATGCTTGATAGCCACAAGCAGTGGAGGGTCTATATAAAGGCTTGGTTTGGGGGAGCGGTGGATAAGTACTCCTGTTTGGAATTGCTGTTTTGGTAATTGCTGAAATGTGAAAATATGTATTTGGCAAGTGCCGTTGCGGTTACTAAAAAGAAATAAAGTGACTAAAGAGGCCATTGATTTAATAAACTATTAATTGTTGTAAAAATAATTAAAAATATATTATTATTCATATAAATTTAAAATTATAAATAATAAAATATTAAATTAAAATAAGAAAAA